>JBBBDQ010029869.1:0-10000 GCA_037127315.1 Ascarosepion bandense
AAAATAGGTAAAGGAAAGATAAGGGAAAAGGAGAAGAGGAGTGAGAGAGAAGGGTAAAGGAAAAGATGAAAGAAAGTTATAAGGAAGAGGAGAGAGAAAAATGTAAGGGAGGGAAGAGATAAAAGTTAAAAGGAAGAGGAGAGGGTAGAATGGTAAAGGAGGAGAAGAAAGACAATAGGTAAAGGGAAGGAATAGAGAAAAGGTAAAAGGAAGAGGAGATATAAGAAGGGTAACCTATGGGAGAGGGAAAAGGTAAAATGAAGAGGAGAGAGAAGAAATGTAAAGGGGTAAAAGAGAGACAATAGGTAAAGGAAAGAAAGAGAGAAAATTTAAAAGGAAGAGGAGAGAGAAAAATAGGGAAGGAAGAGAGATAAGGTAAAAGGAAGAGGAGATATAAGAAGGGTAAAGGAGAGAAGAGAGAACAGGTAAAAGTAAGAGGAGTGAGAAGAATTGTAAAGGAGGAGAAGAGAGATAATAGGTAAAGGGAAGGAAGAGGGAAAAGGTAAAATGAACAGGGGATATAAGAAGGGTAAAAGAGAGAAGAGAGAAAAGGTTTAAAGGAAGAGGAGAGAGAAGAATGATAAAGGAGGAGAAGAGAGACAATAGTAAAGGGAAGGAAGAGAGAAAAGGTAAAAGGAAGAGGAGAGAGAAGAAGTTTAGAGGAAGAGAAAAAGAATGGTATAATATGTAAGTAAATGTAATTAATTATACTGGAATTTGAACTCTCGTCTCTGATTCCTCAATTTAAGCCACCATCGATTACTCCACCATGCGTCCATTGCTGAATAGCAGAAGGATAATGTGGAAACTAGGGACAGGAAGATCATAAGCAAAATAAATTTTAAAAAATTCAGTAGGCAGGGATAAAGAGAAAAACATAGCAAGAGTAGAAAAGATGTCATAAGGAGGATGTGGCTTCCGATTTTCTCTTTTCCAATCTTTTCACTTTTCTCATTTGTTTTTTTTTTTACATTTGGAGTAGATAGACTAAACTATCGCCCGGTTCACACTCCACCCACGTCTACTGAACAGGTGTAAAGGCTCATCCCTTGTTCCCTGTTTAGGATGTGGTTTTCGGTTTTCTCTTTTCCAATCTTTTCACTTTTCTCATTTTTTTTTTTCATTTGGAGTAGATAGACTAAACTATCGCCCGGTTCACACTCCACCCACGTCTACTGAACAGGTGTAGAGGCTCATCCCTTGTTCCCTGTTTAGGATGTGGTTTTCGGTTTTCTCTTTTCCAATCTTTTTCACTTTTACGTAGCCCCAGCACATCAGTTGCGTTACCGCCTTGCTCGGGGTGACACGATTAAAAAAAAAAAAAATGGGAGTGAGAAGTGAATGGATTCATTGACAGATTGATTTAGAGAAACAGATAAGTGGAAAATGGATAGATGGTGTGAGAGAGATGGGAAGAAAAGGATAGGCTGAGAGTGAGATATGAATTGACTGAGAGAAATGTGAATCGACTGAGACAGATGTGAATTGATTTAGAGAGAAGGGAAGAAAGTGGATAGGCTGGGAGAGATGTGAATCGACTGAGACAAATGGGAAGGAAATGGATATATTGAGAGATATGTGAATCCACTGAGAGAGAGGAGAATCAGTTGATAGGGACGGGAAGAAAATGGATAGACTGAGAGAGATGTGATTCAACTGAGAGAGATGTGAATCAACTGAGAGAGATGTGAAGAAAATGGATAGGCTGAGAGAGATGTGATTCAGTTGAGAGAGATGTGAATCAACTGAGAGTGATGGGAAGAAAATGGATAGGCTGAGAGAGATTTGAATCAACTGAGAGAAATGTGATTCAACTGAGAGAGATGTGAAGAAAATGGATAGGCTGAGAGAGATGTGATTCAACTAAGAGAGATATGAATCACCTGAAAGAGATGGGTAGAAAATGGATAGGCTGAGACAGATGAGACGGAAATGGATAGGCTGAGAGAGATGTGATTTGACTGAGAGAAATGTGAATCACCTGAGAGAGATAGGAAAAAATGGATAGGCTGAGGGAGATGTGGTTCAACTGAGAGAGATGTGAATCAACTGAGAGAGATGGGACAAAAATGGATAGGCTGAGAGAGATGTGATTTAACTGAGATAAATGTGATTCACCTGAGAATGATGTGAATCACCTGAGAAAGATGTGTATAAACTGAGAAAGATGGTAAGAAAGTGGATAGGCTGAGTGAGATGTGAATCGTTAGAGAGACATGAAGAAAATGGATAGACTGAGAGAAATGTGAATCAACTGAGAAAGATGGGAAAAATTGGTAGACTTACAGAGATATCAATCAATTCAGAGAGATGGAAAGAAAATGAATAGACTGACGGAGATGCGTATCAACTGAGTGAGATGTAAAGAAATGGATAGACTGAGTGAGGTGTGAAGGAAATTGACAGACTGGCTGAGATGTGGACTAACTGAGATAGATGTGCAGGTAATGGATAGACAGAATGTGATATACATATATATATATATATATATATATATGTATATATATATATATTTGAGTGAGTGAGAGTTCTGTTTCCTTAGGAGGTAAGATAAATGAACATGGTTAAGGAAAGATTTTTCCACATCTTCTTGAACAATTGCGATGTTGTTGAATCAATAAAAGTATAGACTTATAATCTTTTTGCCTTCCTCGTATTTGTATCTCATTGTTTTTTGGTTTTTGTTTTATTTTTGTTAATTTTTTTTTGCTTGTTGCTTTTGTTCTTTTGTTTGTTTGTTTGGCGGTTTATTTAGTCAATACTCAGGCATAAAGAAACTAGTGTGACACTTGCGTAAAATGTAACCTGCAAGATGGGAAGGACCAGTCTGCAGACTCACCGGAGCCTGCGATGTTGTATACTGACAAATATACTTCGATACAATGCTCAATGCTTTGCCCTCAAACCATTCTTCAAGAGAGAAATGAAGAGCCAAATAAAAGAAAAAAAAACATGTGCAATGAATGTACAGGAAAAATCAGTGAAAACGTCTTAGAGCAGATCTGAAGCCATCATCAACATCATCATCATCATCATCATCTTCACTATAATGATGATGATGATGATGATGATGATAGAAGGAAAGTTTTGTGGCCCGGGAATGAAGACAAAGAAAGTGAAAGGGAGAGAAAGAATAGAGTGGAGAGGGAAGTAAGACAAAGAAGGAGGGGGACAGAGCAAAATGGAGAAGGAGGTAAATTGAGGATGTAGAAGAAAAAGGTAAAATGGGGGAAGAGGAAGAAAACTATGGGTGAGGTGAAATAATGGGGGAGGAGGTAAAGTAAAGAACTAGAGGAAAAAAAGTAAAATAGAGGAAGGGTGGTATGAGGTAAAATGAAGGAAGAGGAGGAGGAAAATAGAGGGGGAGTGGTATGAGGTAAAATGAAGGAATAAAAGGTAAAATGAAGGAGGAGGAAAATGGAGGGGGTGTGGTATGAGGTAAAATGAAGGAGTAAAAGCTAAAATGAAGGAGAAGGAGGAGGGAAATGGAGGGGGAGTGGTATGAGGTAAAATGAAGGAGTAAAAGGTAAAATGAAGGAAGAAAAGGAAGAAAATGGAGGGGGAGTGGTATGAGGTAAAATGAAGGAGGAGGAGGAAAATGGAGGGGGAGTGGTATGAGGTAAAATGAAAGAGTTAAAGTTAAAATGAATGAGGAAGAGGAGGAGGAAAATGGAGGGGGAGTGGTATGAGATAAAATGAAGGCGTAAAAGGTAAAATGAAGGAGGAGGAGGAAACTGGAGGAGGAGTGGTATGAGGTACAATGAATGTGTAAAAGCTAAAATGAAGGAGGAGAAGGAAAAATGAGATGAGGTAAAATAATGAAAAAAGAGGTAAATTAAAGAACTAGAAGAAAAAGGTAAAACAGAGGGGGAGTGGTATGAGGTAAAAATGAAAGAGTAAAAAGTAAAATGAAGGAGGAGGAGGAGTAAAATAGAGGGGGAGTGGTATGAGGTAAAAATGAAAGAGTAAAAAGTAAAATGAAGGAGGAGGAGGAGGAGGAGTAAAATAGAGGGGGAGTGGTATGAGGTAAAAATGAAAGAGTAAAAAGTAAAATGGAGGAGGAGGAGGAGTAAAACAGAGGGGGAGTGGTATGAGGTAAAAATGAAAGAGTAAAAAGTAAAATGAAGGAGGAGGAGGAAGTATAATGAAGAAAAATTACTCTTTCTATTTCTTACTTTATTTTTTCTGTCCGTTACAAAAAGCAACAAAATTAAAGAAAAAAAAATTCAGCAATAAGTTATTATAATTCCCCGATAATAAAAAATAAAGATTTTCAGGTTACTGAAATCAAAATAAATAAAATAAGTAAGTTTAAATAAATAATGATATTTTATTCCAACAGAATTTTACTGATATGTCAGAAACACGACAAAGAAATTCGGTACGCCTTCAGCACCACTTTTTAATATACATGATGGATCCTTTCTTCAACTTGTTTACATATTTTGAAGGAAAAAAGATTTAAAAAATACAGTGGATTTCTTTTTATAATAAAAATTGATCTTTGGAGTTGTAGAATTTCCCCCACACACATCTGAAATTTGAATAACATCTGTTTTATTATTTGAAATTAATCTGTTAAACACACACACATAATCTGATATGTTCAACATTAGCATACCATTCATCTAAGTTCCAAATAGGGCTTCAGCTTATAACTGTTGGTTAAAAAAAACATTGACTGCACAAAGACATTCAACAATGTATGACACAAAGACCTGATAAAGACACTCAGCAACCTAGATATATTCCGGAAACACCTTAGAATAATCTAGAACCTGGATTGGCAGCAAAATACCTGCATACTAAATCCGCTGCCAAGAAAGTTGGTTCTCTGTGCAGGGCCAGGAAGTTTTTCTCATCTGAGTCCATCTTGCGCATAAAAAAAATCTACCAACCGCCTGTGTACTGAATACTGCTGCCACATCTGGTCGGGTGCCCCTGCTATTCACTTCGAGGTTCTTGACAAAATCCAATGGAGAATCTGTAATGTGATCAATACCAACTTGGCAGCTTGGCTGCAGTCGCTTTCTCACCGGCGTGATGTGGCTTCCCTGTGCCTCATCTATAAATACTTTCATGGCTTCTGCTCTGATGAACTTAGATCACTGGTGCCCCCTAGGTATGAATTTACGCGAACTGCTAGATAAGCAACTAGCACTTTTAAAGTGAAACCGATAAAATGTAACCACAATTTCTACTCTGACAGTTTCTTTTCACTCACTTCCCGCCTGTGGAATTCCCTTCCATATACTTGCTTCCCCGACAGCTACAATCTCCAGGAATTTAAATGTAAGTTCAATAGACATCCCCTATCTCACTAACTTGCATCCATTCTTTCAAGCTCTTTTTTCATCCACTCCACCCACATCCTCATCCGTCTATTACCCTCCTCCTGACATTTCTTATAACTAACCCCACTTTCTCATCACTTTCCCCTATGTAACCCCCTGCCCAACAGTGGCAGTAGAATGCCTTGCTTGGTTTGAGATGATTTTAAAAAAATACTGGCGCTAAAACAAGTTCAGCAGATACACAAAGATAGAAAAGTGTGTAAGACAAGGATGTGTATTATCACCAGATCTTTTCAACCGATACAGTGAGACCATTCTGTGAGTTCTAGAAATCCTGCCCAAATCTGTCATTGGCAGCAGCAATCTGAACAATAAAAGACACACAAATGATGCAGGAAAGAAACTACAAGACCTCCTACAGGAAGTAGTAAGAGAAAGAAAGAAAGGACTGAAGCTGTAGGGTGATGGATAGGTTTATTGATTTGACCTT
The DNA here is from genome assembly GCA_037127315.1 of Ascarosepion bandense. NCBI lineage: Eukaryota > Metazoa > Mollusca > Cephalopoda > Sepiida > Sepiidae > Ascarosepion > Ascarosepion bandense. The sequence goes on from JBBBDQ010029869.1 coordinate 5,785, forward strand.
GTGTCATACATAACCGAATCCCCCCCCCCACAACTTACAGATTTATTTATAATCTTCAGAGGGTTGTCAGAAAAGAATATCAAGAATTTGTAGAAGTTAATTTTCAATTAGAAACATTATAAAGAAGTAAAGGTTAGAGTTCGTAGTTGTGTACGTAGGCAGGAACTGAGTAGACTATTAAGAGAAAGTAAAATTTTGTTAGAAACAAAGAAGAGAGTACTGGATTCTTGTGTGATGTCTGTCCTTTAATATGGCAGCGAATGCTGGACAATCTCATCAAAGATGAAGGAAAGACTTGAAGTAACTGAAATGTGGTTCTACAGAAGGATGCTGTGGATACCATGGACGGAACATGTGAGAGGCAATGGGGTTTTGGAGAGGATGGAAATGAAAAGAAAACTAATACTTAACATCAAGAAGAGACAACTAAGGTTCTTGTGGACATATGCGTGTTGTGGTGCAGTGGATATCGACTCGGAATGTCAAATCGGGGAGCCAAAGTTGAATTCCAGTTGAATTCCTTGCATTCCCTTACACACAAATACCCTCAGGAAGAGTATTAATTTGTCTCTTCTCTCCATTTATGAGTTAAATATTAGGACAGACTGGGTTCTATAGCCTTGGCTGGCAACCAGTCTACTACAGAAAGCAATGGCAACCTACTGCAAGATAATCTTCTGTCCAGTCAGTCATGTCTCTTTTGAGACATGATCGCCTAAGTGTGTATCACGTATGGCACTTAACTGACTGACTGAATATAATAGTTGGAAACATAATTAAAAATTCTGTTGGGCTTAAAGTGGGGGATCAGTTTTCTATTTTTATGAAGTAATAAACTGATCCCCCACTAATTATACCTAATATAATAAGGTAATATAATTTATCTCTTCTCACTTCATTTATGGGTTAATAACAGGACAGATTGTGTTCTATAGCCTTGGCTGGCAACCAGTCTACTACAGAAAGCAATGGCAACCTACTGCAAGATAACCTTCTGCCCAGTCAGTCATGTCTTTTTTGAGACATGATCACCCAAAAGCATGTATCACGTACGGCACTGAACTGACTGAAAGAGAAAAGAGAGCTTGGAGAATCTGATACTCACAGGATGGATAGATGAAAACAAAGACAAGAGAAAGAACTGCATGACATACCTGATGGATTTGACAAAATGAATATTAAAGCGCGGATTGAGTGGGATAAAAGGAGATGAGGTATTAAGATCAACAAGGGATAGGAAGATGTGGAGAGCCTACATTCTGAATGAACAGGGCACAAAAAAGAAAGAAAAACAAAGGAGAGAATTTTAAACTTCAATGAAATCGTGAAATTCAAAATTTCATCCGCTCACTTTTTATTTCTTTTTTTTAATCTTTCTTTCTTTCCCTTTTTTTTTTTTAGTCTCTCAGACTCCACTGATGCATATAAGATCCCAAGCTCTCAACCATTCTTTGCACTGCTGTTGGAATTTTCATTGCAGTTATGTTCTTAAGCGATTAAGTTGCTTGCATCATGCTTAACCAATTCCGTACCCAGCTTTCTCTTGAATTACCCAATGTTCCCAAATGCTCCCCACTCAAAGAACTGTGACCACGCTTGGCTCTGTTTAAGTTTGTTGATCAAACAAGAACCAGTGTTCCAGCATCATTTGACTGTAAGCCATTTGATATGTTAATCTTATGCAATATCTAAAAAACAAAATACAGTCTATGCATTTATATAAAAAAAACCGATATATTCATTCTATATAATCAGTACTGTCTGATAATTATATATGCCAATATATATATGAAATGTTTGAATATTATTTTTTCTCGATACTCGTATTTAAGTAGATATTCTGTTTTTATTGAAACAGTATTATATATATATTTCTACTGGCCTGATTATTTAAGATAAATTTTATTACGAAAATATGTGCCATTCGGCAGGATTTGAACCTGCGACCCCTATCTATATAGGGGAAGACTACCATTTGATCTGGTAACGTCTTAGACCTCTTGACCACGAATAGCCTCCAGTCTAAATGAGGTTTTTATCAATCCTATATAATATAATTTTCGAGCCATCGTAAACAAACATATCTGCTCTGAAATGTATCGTAATGTCAACAAATGGAAACATGTTACCGAAATCAACAAATTTTAACAAAACTTGATTATAAGCAACCGACAATTTAAAATGAATTGTTTGAACATAGGCCGGTAGAAATAAATATATAATACTGTTTAATTAAAAACAGAATATCTACTTAAATACAGTATCAATGAAAAATAATTTTCAAACAATTAATTTCAAATTGTTGGTTGCTTATAACCAAGTTTCAAAATTCGTTGATTTCTGTAATATATGTGTGTGTGTGTGTATGTATCTCAGCATGCAGTGTGGGTATAGAAAAATCCAAAGGAGTATCCTGTACATGAATCATGTAAAATCCATTGTACAATAAAGAGAGAAGCTGATGATGGTTCGCCTGAAATAGGCCTATACTTCCGATTTACCATGAAATAATGTGTCTGCCTTAATTTTTCTTATATATATATATATATATTGAAAAGTCTCTCAGAGTTAATCTGTAGAAAGGACAATATTTATAAGTGTAAGAGGCAATTGGAAAACTGTATTAGTTGCCAACGCATTTCATCCAATGTGAACTATTTGAAAGGCAAAAACGAAATGAATTTATTAAAAACTAAGTAATCATAACAAAACAAAATGTCCTTAACAACTGAAAGAATTTAAAGAACGCTATTTTTATTTCTAAAATCTGACCCTCGTCAGAAAGAAATGTGTGTCCTTTCCACATACCCTTGACAAACGTCAAATGATTGTATTGTTATTGCCTGTCTCTTTCTCTCTCACCTCCTCTTCTTCATCGTTCACCTCTCACTTCCTGCCTACGTACACATAAACTCACTCTTGCAAGCACTACTACAAACTCTGCCATTTTACTTCTTCATAATGTTTCTATAAAATCACAGACAAAGAACTGTACCAAATGATAAAAACCACAACAACTGAAAGAAATGTCATATATAAGGAGAAGAGAAGATCATGACATAATCAAGATGTTGACATGCTACACTATTTCAAACAAAAGCTTAGGAAGAAAACTTTTATCAGGACTGGAAATAGCAATAATAGCTACTGAACTTGAGAAATCTGTTTTCCTGAAAAATTGTTTTAAAAGAAAGATTTTATAAATTTCAACTGAAAGAGAAAATAATGATATAATCAAGATGTTGACATTCCACACTACTTCAAACAAAGGGTTAGGAAGGAAACTTTTATCGGTACTGGAATGAGCAATAACAGCTACTGGACTTGAGAAATCTGTTTTCCTGAAAAATTGTTTTAAAAGAAAGATTTTATAAATTTCAAATGAAAGAGAAAATAATGACATAATGAAAATGTTGACATTCCACACGAATTCAAACAAAAGGTTAGGAAAGAAACCCCCATCAATATTAGAAAAAGAAAAATTTTATTTCCTCCCAAAAATTGTTTTAATAGAAAAATTTTATAAATTTCAAATACATATAATGATCAATGAATGCTAAATATTACCTCAAATGTAAACTACTCATATTACCATCGCCCCTATTAATGAGAGGCTAATATATTTTATTCTTGTTAACAAAATATCTACAGATAATATCTTGTTTCATGACATAATGAGACATGGAATGTTAACCATCATGTTCCAGATAGTCGCTGGGCTCATAAAGTATTAGATATGCAGTACAAAAGTTAGCAAGATGAATTTATCATCTAAAAGAAAGTATTTGCATTTAAACAGTTAGTTTCTTATCCTTGTATTTTCTCTTTCTTAAATGCTTTATGATGACATAAAAATGTCTTTGCATTAATTTGTAGATAGAAGAATCTAAAGTCTGACATTTTCCAGCAGAATTAATACAAAGTAGAATTCACCTTGTCTATAAATGTATTTATTAATGTGTTGTTTTATACAACTGTTTATTCCTTGGGATGCTTATATCAATATATGTGTATGAGAGTGAATAAACATCACAGCACATACACACACAAAACACACATACATGCACACACACACACACACACACACACACACATATATATATATACATACATATATATCTATATATATATATATGTATATATATGTATATATATAAACTTATTTATAAATGGAACTTTGTATATGTGTGTGTGTGTGTTACCTATAGACTCAGAA
>JBBBDQ010029869.1:15000-25001 GCA_037127315.1 Ascarosepion bandense
ACGTCTCCCTATCCATGGTGGTTCTTAGCACGCTTTCGCCTGTTACACCACCCAAACCCCGCTCTGCCATTCACTAGCTCAAGTCCATAAATCTAGAATATAAATGTATAGAAACTAGCCTGACTGCAAAATGAGGGATCAGTTTATATATTGATTATAATATAGAATTGATCCCCCATTTTATATTTACATTATAATTTCTTATAAACAGTTGGCATATATATTCTCAAAAAACTTTCTTGAAAAGTTTTTATTTTAAAAAAATATATATCTTGAAATGTCAAGACATCTTTCATCCTTCAAAGCACATCTATGATAAAAACTTTCAAATTTATCTTTATATGGGCATTGTCACCATCACTATCATCATCATTTAACATCCATTTCCATGTTAGTGTGGGTTGGACGATGTTCTCTTGATGGACTCTTTAATGGAATATTGGAATGAGTTTTACAGCTGTATGCCCTTGCTGACACAAACCAGTTTTGAATACTGGAAACTCATTGTTTTTATCAAGACACTCTCCCTAGGAAGATTACCTACCAAAGTAAGACAGTTCAGTCTACCCTATTCTGCACAGAGTAGGTGTATCGGTTTTTATTTCGAGATTTTCAAGTTGATATGCAAAGCTAAATACTCTTACTCAGTGTAACTTTTCATTTTTGCTTAAATGACCCCAGTTTAGGGGTTAACTATTTGCCCATAGCTTGGACCCTAACAGATGCTACCACCCCAAATCAAGGTAAACCTGGAAAATACAGCAAGTAAGAGGGAGTTCCACACTCTTCACAATCACTTGATTGAAGGCCCTGCTGCCAGTTGTAGTTTATTATCATACCCAGGACCCAAGTGTCATAAATCAAATTAATAACCTTACCTTATCCCTTCAAGATTTGGGATTGAAGAGATCTCAAGACATTTTTCATCCTTCAAAACACATCTATGATAATAATTTTCAAATTTGTCTTTATAATTATACATTCTACAAAAACACGCACTTGTAATAGATATTGACCCTGAATGACAAATTCGAGAACCAAGTTCGAATTCAAGTTGAATTCATTACATTCACTGACATGCAAATACTCTTGGGAAAAGTATTAATCCATTTCTTCTCTCTCCAGCTATGGGTTGAATAGTATGACAGATTGGGTTTTATAGCCTTTGTTCTTAACCAGTCTGCCACAGAAAGAAATGGCAACCTACTGTGAGGAAAATATTCTGCTTCATCAGTCATGGATCAAAAGTGACATTATCGACTGAGCGTGCATCACAAATGGCATTTAATGTAAATTATGCAAAAATGAAAATAACACTGACATTTCATTTTAACAGATATATTTACCAAAATTAAACAAAAATATCTGACTTAAATTTATTTAGTAAAATCACCATTGGCTCCAACCATGGCGTTCAAACAACTTCAGAATCTCTTGCAACTCTTCTGGATGGTCTCCTTATTTAAGTTGCCCCTTAGTTGTATTGTCATCTTGTTTGGGGTGAGTTGATTATATATATATATATATCTAAATCTAAACTTATTTATAAATGGAACTTTGTCTGTGTGTGTGTATGTGTGTGTCCCCGTTACCTATAGACTCCGAAATGGCTGAACCGATTTTCTTGAAAATTTACACAGTTGTACTATAAGCGTCTGTGAGTGTTCATAGTTAGGTTTTGTGTCGAGGTACCCCCGAAAATTGATAAAAAAAAAATTGGGTTATGGAAGGAGTGGTCAGATTTTAATCAAATTTCATACACTCATAGACAAATACATAAGAAACAATATTAAGAAGTTTCAAGGTTGCAGTTCTTACAATAGTGCAGAAAATCAATAATATATATATATATATATATATATATATATAAAAGGCAAGATGCTTGTGTGTGTGTCTGTTTATCTGCCTGTATGTCTGTATTTTTTCAGCCCTTTTATTTTAGTTTTTGCTTCAGGTTTGGCTCTAAGTAGGTATAATTGTAGTTCTTAGTCTCAGCCATGACACCATTTATTCAGAGGACTTATTTAGCTTTCATTATTCAGTTTGCAACAAAAAAAACTTATTTGATATCGATACCAGGAAATCAAAATTTGACTTCCATCCATTCATTTTTCTTTCAGTCTACAGTTTTGCTTTAACTGGAAACAACTATTGCTTTTTAGTCTTTTGTGCCAACGTCCAAAGAGTCTGAGCTCCAGAACCATGGATTAGTTTTAAAGCTTTCATTACACCCGAGCAATGCCGGGCTATACTGCTATTATATATATTTTTTTTTTATTTGTAAACAAGTTATTACACAGCACAGGTTTCTACCATCTAGAGAACTAAAACATCTGGTTCAACCCACCATTTACCTTAAAAGTAAAAACCAAAATAGGACAAATATTTTCAAAACCAATCAATAAACATTTTCCAAAATGCTCAGAATTAAACAAAATTTTCAATAGGATTACAATCAAACTGAGTTATAACTGTAATAGTAATTTAGAAAATTTCATAAAGAAACAAAATGCCAAAAACTTAAATAGCAACATACAAAACAAGATCATTAATAAGGAATGTAACTGCAGGGACAAAAATGCCCACATCTAGGACTTTGTAATACACAAAAAGTCATTTACAAAGCAAAAACGTACATGACTTAAATGGTCAAAACAAAATATATTTGGGATCAACCAAAGACACGGTTAATCACAGGTCTACATTTAAACTAGAAAACTTGAAAAAAATAAAATTGGCTAGCCACATATGGAAATTGAAGTTAAATATGGAAAAGATCAAGATATATTGTGAAATATAGTGAAAACAGGCAAGCCTTACAATGATGGCAAAATATGTAGACAGTGGATAAGAAGTTAGACAGTAAGATAAGAAAAATGATTTCCTGAATGAAAGAACAGAAATGATGACTAATTGTAATCATACCAAAAAATACCTATTAGGATTATACGACCATGGATGAAAATGTTATAACTTCTAATTTTGAAAATTGCATGTTCATAAAAAATCCCCCTTATGTGAGCATTCTTAAAAAAACAGTAAAATCAGCTATTATAAATCACCTACAGCCACCAGATGGTAGAAACCTGGGTTGCATAATAACTTGTTTACAAATGAAAAATACTTAAAATATAATTGTATTAAACACTTTTTAATACAACTGTGTACTAGTCTAATTTAATTATGACCAAAGACTAAGAAATTAAATAATTATATATATATATGTAAACATATATTGTTAAATGTAATAGACAATGAATGTCTATTATGTTTAATCATGAGCTGTTTTAAACATAATATTTGGCTTTAATTTCTGGTGAAAATAAAGACAAAAATTGTCCAACATTTAGATATTTTTTTATCACACTGGTTCTAAGCTTTTGGCTCACATGAGCCATCTTCAGAACTTAGAATGGCTCATGATTAAAGATAATAGACATTCGTTGTCTGTTATATTTAACAATATATGTTTAGAAAATTATCTGCTGCCTCGATACACTAAATATCTATCTATCTATCTATATATATATATATATACTTCCATAAATTTTGGATACCTAAGATTCAAAATTAATTTTTATAAATGAAAAACTGTTCTTGAAGCATACATTTTAGAGATCAAAAGCTAAAGGATTATATTTACTATTTCCGATAAGTAAAATACTCTGGTATATTTCAAACAAAATTGATTGGAATCATTTTTTTAAAAATAGCCGATTAGCATCTTTTAGTTGTTTTTTCTCCAGTAAATTTGTTGCATTTGCATTCACTTTTGCACAAGTACCCTTGGGAAAGGTATTAATTTGTCACTTCTCCCTACATCTGTGGGTTAAATAGCAAGACAGATTGGGTTCTCTTGCCTTGGAATGCTATACTCTGCAAATTAATCTTTTTACTCAGAAGACTGGAGCTTATCTTTCCTCTAGCATATGCAAAAGCTCTGTTTTTTTCTGTAAAACAGGGCTCCACTGTAATTTTGATAACTTTTTTCTTTCCTTTAAGGGCGATGATCACCACAGTCCAGTCTATTCTGCTAGTTAATTCATAGAGATAGAAAAAGATTGATTCATACCTTTCTCAAAGATACTGGAGCCAAAATACTGAATCTGCAATGTTAGCAGTTCTGACTTAGCATCTCAGCTTCAATTACGTTTCCACCAAAAAAGCCTTTATATATTTACTTAGCAATTGTTCTGATGACCTTTCTTCTTTGATATCTTCACTTGATCAATTTAAGCATGCACAAGATTGGTACCAAGGTCCCATCATTATACTGTTGAAATTCATAAGTAGAAGTGCAAGTTCTATTGCAATAGTTCCTTCGCTTTCATTTCTCACTCGTGGAACTCTCTTTCCTCTCTACTATGATCTTCAAAAATTTGAATGCTGAATCAATTTGTCATCTGTCTCCATGAATTTTTTCTTTTTATTACTATTTCTCCTCAGTAAAGTTTTATTCTGTAACCCTTTGCATCTTAGTGGCTTTATCCCCTTGCTTGTGGTAAAATGATAAAAAATGTGAATGTAAGCACATTCCAATATCAATAATTTCTTCTCTTGCATTTTCTGGCTGTAGAACTCCCTCCCTTTTATTTGCTTCCTCGATAGCCACAATCTCCAAAAATCTAAGTGCGACATTAATTCTTCTTGGTTCCAAACTTTCTTTTCTTCTTTCTTCTACATGGTCCCTTTTTCTTTCTTTTTTTTTTCCTTTTCTCTCGTTTTGAGACTAACAATAAATTCCTTGCTTGTAAAATAGTATATATATATATAAATATATATATATATATATATATATATATATATATATATAGCATAATGATGATCCACATATACTGTCTTAATATGTATAGGAAAAACTACTAAAATGTTGTAAGTTTAAAAATGTATTTTTTTGACAGTATTTATTTATTTCTATTAATATATATATATATCTGATATTTCAGACCGGCCTCGACCTTTCATCAGAAACAAATGATTTTAAAATTTAAACTAGAAGCGTTCGTCGTGAGAAGCATATGTCGCGAGATATTTCATCACGTGATGTAGAAAGCGATAGAGGTTTTTGAATATTCTACATTTGTTTCTGATGAAAAGCCGAGGCCGGTCTGAAATATCAAATATATACATATATAATAACAGAAATAAATAAATACTGTCAAAAAAATACATTTTTAAACTTACAACTTTTTAGTAGTTTTCCTATATATATATATATATATATATATATATATATACTACCGGCCATAATTATTAGGCCACCCCAGTGTTTTCAACAAATGATGTATTTCGTACTATTTTTAGTATTTATTGCCAAGTGAATCATTGTAATTGAAAATAGAATGGTTCTTTTGTTAATACTGCACAATAACATGTGCATCAAATGAATTTATAAATATTTAATAATTACCTATTATTGCAGTTTCATCAATGAAAGAATGAAAAAAATTTAGGGTGATTTGGATGAGTTCATCTTTGCTTCCTTGCCTTGTAAAATTTTGCAAAGTAATAATAACAAAAGAATCATTCTATTTTCATTTAGAATTATCCACTAAAAATAGTATGAAATACATCATTTCTTTTAAAAAAACTTGGGTGGCCTCATAATTAGGGCCGGTAGTGTACATATATATATATATATATATATATATATATGCACACACTTCTGCATATAAAAAGAATTCATTATATTTCAGATTTAGGACGAACACAAGTTCCAGTGTATGACAACAAAACTACGTCCTGCAGCAATTTCTTGATTCCTAACTTTCTCTTATCCTTTCTTTTACATCTTCCCTCTTTCTTTTCTTTTTTTTTCCCTGCACAGCAGTGGTGGTATTGCCTTTCTTGGGGTGAAACGATTATGAAAAAAAAAAGATAATATTTCATCCAAAACAGTGGATAAATTCAAAACAAAGCTAATAACAACCAACCATAAAACATGATCTTAAAATAGTGAGGGATTATTCAAAGGAACCCTTTCACGAGATGACCCAACACATACCTGAAGATGGTCAGCAAACAGGCGATCGATCTTAAGACTAACCTTTTCGACAGTTTGAAGCTGATAAGTCAAAATAGATCTTCTCTCGAGTAAGAAGTTCAAAAATGTCAAGACACTGGCCTTTTGTACTGAAAAAGCTTTAAAATGTCGCTATGTTTCCGGTATTTCTCAACTTGAGAAATCTCAGTTGACAGCTTTATTGTCCGAACTCAAAGAAGCAATCTGCTTTAAGAACAAGTGCAATTGTCAACATTTACAAGATAAGTAGCTAATGAAAGACAGGACTCACAACTTTGAAAACAAACAAAAGAACTCTGAACGCATGTTTGCATTTAAATTTAGGGAATCTGAGTTGACAAAAAGAAATGGAATGCCAGTTTGAAAGCAAATGCAATATACAGTACCTTGCAAAAGTATTAGGACAAGAACTATTTTATCTTTTATGAGGCATATTGACAGAAAATAAACAATTTAATTGAAGTAATTTTATTTGATTTACTCAACAAATGCTTTGACAAGAAAAAATACTTGTTACAAAATAAATTTAATATTTAGTATAATAGCCTTTTGCTTTGATCACAGCCTTCATTCCGTCAGGCATTGACATCACAATCTTCTTCAATGTATCTAATGGCATCTCCTGCCAAGCAGCTTGCATTTGTTTCCAAAGTGTATCTTGCAAAGTAACATTAGATTTATCAATTTTTTTATCCAAAATATCTTATAGATGTTCAACAGAATTGAGATCAGGGCTTTGTTGGGGGCCAATTCAAATTCCAAAGCTTTCCTTCCTCTTCCTTTTTAGTTACAAAGGTTTGGTTTTTCATCCTGTATTTGGATTTCAGTGAGATTTTTAGGAAAATCACCCCTGTGCTAAGACTTTTGCACACTACTGGTAGTGTGCAAAAGTCTTAGCACAGGAAGGGCCAGGAAGTTTTTACCGCCTGAAACAACCCTGTACAGACATAAATCTACCATCCGCCCATGCATTCAATACTGCTGCCATATCTGGTCAGGTGGCCCTGCTATCCATACATTATTTTATTTATTTTATTTTCTTTTATAGACTTTAATTATTTTAACTGTATTTTTAAAGTAATATTAGGAGTAGTTATATATTTTTTATTTTTTAATTTGTATTAAAATTATGATTAATAATTTATTTTTGACCGTAAATATTTGAAATTATATTCGAAATTAAATTTTAATGTCAAATTTTCCACGTCATGTTTTTGTAAGAAAGCAGACGAGTCACAATAGACGCTGTGTCGATACTTGATGTTAACGTTTATTTCTCTGAATAGCGTTCGTTTTCTTTGTATTTCTTTTTCTTTTCTTTTTTCTTTTTTTTTCCATTTATAAATTTTTTTTTTTTAATCGTGTCACCCTAAGCAAGGCATTCCACTGCCACTATAGCACAGGGGGTTACATAGAGGGATTGGGTATAGGAAATGTCAGAAGGAGGGTGATAGACGACTTAGGATGTACATGGGGAGAGAGTTGGAGAGAGTGGGTGTGAGTTAGTGTGTTAGGAGGTGTCTATTGACCTTACATTTAAACTCCTGGAGGTTGTAGCCGTCGGGGAAGCAAGCATGCGGTAGGGAATTCCACAGGCGGGAAGTGCGAGGAAAGAAGCTGTTGGAGTAGAAATTGCGGTTACATTTCATCGGTTTCACTGTAAAAGGGTGGGATCTAGTTGCCAATCTAGTATCTCATGCAAATTCACATCTAGGGGGCACCAGTGATTTAAGTTCGTCAGATTGTCTAGTTTGTTTAATAGTTCAATAGTCCACTTTTTTTTTTCTGTCTTTGGGGGTTTTTTTTTTTTTGAATGATAGAGAAATTTTTTTTGTAAATTACCATTACAAACGTCTATTCTAAATAGGGACATGTGAGCGTCTGTGTAAAAAAATTTTTTTTGGTGGTGGGTATATTTTGAAGATTAACTGTTGTATCATTTGTGTCTGACGAGACACAAGAAGGTCATTATTGTGCGGTGAAATATGTATTATCCATGAAATTGTAGTATATCTAAAAAATTTTCTAAATTATATTATTCTGTTAAATTTAATAGATGAATTTAACATTGAGTTTTTTTAAGTTTATCTCTATTGGAATTTACCTGAATAATACACCAAGGGTTTTACGTTTTATATATATATATATATATCTAGGAAAAACTACTAAAAAGTTGTAAGTTAAAAATGTAATTTTTTGACAGTATTTATTTATTTCTATTATTATATATATATATTTGATATTTCAGACCGGCCTTGGCCTTTCATCAGAAACAAATGATTTTAAAATTTAAACTAGAAGCATCCGTTGCGATATATACGTATATATATATTTATATAATGATAATGTAAAATACTAGCAGCATCTGTCGTGATATATATATATATATATATATATATATTTATATAATAATAATATACATGCTAAAATAGCTCAGAGGTAGAATCAGCGACTGATGCCAATTTGGTCGGGTTTCAATCCTGGGTAAAAAGCAATCAGCTGTCTAACCGTACTGATGAGCAGTGATACAGTGAAACAGATCTGTCTGCAGATGACTATATATATATGTGTGCACACACTTCTGCAAATAAAAAAAATCATTATATTTTACAAAAGATTTAACTTTCCACTGAATTTGTAGAAGATCGAAAAAGAACACAAAAATTAAACATCCCTGCAAAAAAAAAAAAATGGAGTCAAAAGAAGGGTTGAATGAAATTAAAGATATGAATAGTCATTTTGGTTTCCTAGCAACAGTTTACAGAACTGGAATGAAACCAGACAACAGTTTGGATTTTCAACCAATCAAACTGCTTCCAGTCATTAAACACATCCCATAATCTGTCTGCCGCCATTTAATAACATGTAAACCTAAATATCAATGAAGAAGTTTAGAGTAGTGCAATGAAGTGGAAACAAGTTTACAGACCATTTCTCATAGAAAAGGCAGATTATAGAATACTTGAAAAGTCTTTAAACATCTGTCAGTTGCTTATTTTGCTAACATAATGACAGAAAGTACATTTAATCATTTAGTATCCAAACAAATTGTTTTCTGTGATTGTACCCACCACAATTTCTTCTCGGTTTCTACAATTCGAATTAATTTCTTTTAGTGACAAGAGTATCTTTCTTTCTGTGGCTAAAGAAAAATATTTGAAACTGGTTGAATCAATTGATTGCAAAAGTTTTATATGGCCAAAGCTGATACGTTTTCAAACATCGACTCATTGAAACCATATAAACGTAAGTAGGAAATTAAGATAAAACAGTAAGAATGTGCTTCTCCACTACTTCCTAAAATGAATTGGCAGTCACTTTCAAAAGCAGCTGCCAGTTTAACTTTGACACATTTACTATCAGATTTAGTACAAACACAAATTCCAGTGAATGACGATAAACTACGTTCAGCAGCAAGGTCTCTGATCAGGAGGTTTAGACGAGTGTAGAACCAATCTCTTAATTGCTGTTGTTCTCAGGTGTGATGTGGAATGGTAGCACCGGCTAGGGTCCCAGCTAAGGGAAAATAGTGAACACCCAAATAAAAAAAAACACTATAAAAGCATGAAAATACATTTTTATAATAAAATTACCAATAATACATTTTATAGCAAAATGACTAACAATATATTTTTAAGGAAAATGACCGAAAAATCATTTTGTAGAAAAAAAAACCAACAATACATTTTATAGCAAAATGACCAACAATATACTTTATAAGAGAATGACCAACAATACATTTTTAGCAGAATGATCAACAATACATTTTATAGCAAAATAACCAACAATACATTTGATAGCAGAGTGACCGAGAATACATTTTATAGCAAAATGACCAACAATATATTTTCTAGCAAAATGACCAACAATACATTTTTAATGAAAGATGATAACAATACATTTTATAGCAAAATGACTATCAATACATTTTAATGAATGATGACCAACAATACATTTTATAGCAAAATGACCAACAATA
>JBBBDQ010029870.1:0-77500 GCA_037127315.1 Ascarosepion bandense
TATATATATATAAAAGGCAAGATGTTTGTATGTGTGACTGTACATCTGTCTGTATTTTCTTTACACAAATACACAATTTTTATCCAATTCTCACCAAACTTCACAGAAATATTCTTAAAGCTGCCAGTCAGGTCATGGGCTACATATTTTCCTTGATTTCTCTCTGATGTCAGAAATCAATATCCCAATATCTAATCAGGTCTGATCAAGCTCAGGATTTCAGCCCTTTTATCCTGGTTCTTGCTGCAGAATTTGCTCTAACTTAGTAAAATTATGGCTTTTAGTCTCAAACACCAGTAGATCTTAGCTGACTCATTTTCCCCGATATCAAAAATCACTACCCCTATCAAATCTGACCAAAAACTGATATTCAACCATCAATATGGCTCATTTTCTCCAATTTTAATCCCGATGGGTACAATAAGTTTTCATGGACTTACTTAGGTTAGTTTATCCTTGGATGACTTATTTGACTCCGATATTGGAAATCAATACCCCGATATCATATCGGGTCTGATCAAAATCAGGTTTTCAGTGCTTTTATTTTGATTTTTGCTCTAAGTAGAGTATAACTGTAGTTCTTTGTCTCAGCCATGATACCATTTACTCAGAGGACTTACTAAAATGAATGGATGTAAGTCAAATTTTGATATGTTCTATGACTTTGAGATCAACCTTTCAACAACATATGTTTTTTGTGTCAACGTCCAAAGAGTCAGAGCTCCAGGACTATGGATTAGTTTTAAAGCTTTCATTACACCTGAGAATGCCAGGCTATACTACTAGTATATATATATATTATAAGACAGTGAAAGAACAGATTGATTAAACTGTTTGCTGCATTTACTTTGATAAAAATTAAATTCCTCGCTTAAATTGCTGCTGAGTCTTTCTACAAATACTTTTACAGATTTTTCTCCAATGAACTTAGCTCACTGGTGCCCACTATGTATGAATTTACACGAGATACTAGACTAGCAACTAGGTCCCACCTTTTTACAGTGAAACTGATAAAATGTAATCGCAATTTCTACTCTAACAGCTTCTTTTCTTGTACTTCCCGCCTGTGGAATTCCCTTCTGTATACTTGCTTCCTCGACAGCTACAATCTCCAAAAATCTAAATGTAAAGTCAATAGTCATCTCCTATCTGACTAACTTGCATCCTCTCTCTCATGCTCTTTTCTCCGTCTACTCCACTCTCATCAGTATTCTCATCACTTTTCTCAGATGTAACCCCCTGCACACCAGTGGCAGTAAAACTGCCTTGCTTGGGGCGAAATGCTTAAAAAAAAGTTAAGTGCCATACATGATGCCCACTTGAGTGATCAAGTCTCTTTCCATCTGAATGGGCAGAAGATTTTCTCACTGTAGTAGCCTGGTTGCCAACCAATGCTATAGAACCAAATCTGTCCAGATATTTAACCCATATAGCTGGAGGTAGAAGAGGCAGATTTATACCTTTCTCAAGGGTATTTGTGCAGAACTGAATCTAATGAATTCAACTTGAATTTGAACTCTGCTCTCTGATTTCTCATTCGAAGCCAATATCTACTGCAAATCCTTGTAGAATTATGAAGTCGTAAAAGAGACTCTTGAAAGAAAAATTGTCTTGCAAAGCACCCAAATTTCCTGAGCAGCAAACTGAGCAAATCTGTATTAACGAACTTACGCAAATTTTAAAAAGAAGTTATGTATACAGATATTTAAAATTTAAATATCGATGATTGGCAGATATTGCACATTTTCTTTGTAAAATATTAACTAAAAATGGGTTTTGCAATGTAGAAGACACTTCTGCTGATGAATTTTCTAATTTAACCTTTACCATTTGGCATACAATTATTTGTTGGAAAAAGTATGAAATATTTATTTCCAAAATTGAGCCTCGTAAAAGGTTATCCATGAATCAAGTAAATAATATTCATTATTTTTCTTTGGAAATCAGTAGTGAGACATTTGTGCCATAAGTAAACTTACATATATCTCAAGCGCCTTCTAGACACTAGTGATTTTCTCCTAACACACATTGCACGTATAAATATTTATGTGTATGCCTATATAATTGAGTCTGCCAGAATTGTGAGTCACACACAGACATATATCTAAACTTATTTATAAATGGAACTTTATCTGTGTGTCCCCATTACCTATAGACTCCAAAACGGCTGAACATTGACACAGTTGTACTATCAGCGTCTGCGAGTGTTCTTGGCTAGGTTTTGTGTTGAGGTACCCCTGATAAATATCGAAAATCGAAAAAAATCGGGTTATAGAAGGAGTGGTCCGATTTTAATCAAATTTCATACACTCAGAGAAAGACATAAGAAACAATATTTAGAAGTTTCAAGGTTGCAGTTCTTACAATAGTGCAAAAAATCGATTATATATATATATAAAAAAAGGCAAGATGTTTGTGTGTGTGTCTGTATTTTTTTCAGCCCTTTTATTTTAGTTTTTTTTTCGGGTTTGGCTGTAAGTAGGTATAATTGTAGTTCTTAGTCTCAGCCATGATACCATTTACTCAGAGGACTTATTTAGCCTTCAAAATTCAGTTTACAATGAAAAATCTTATTTGATATCGATACCAGGAAATCAAAGTTTGACTTACATCCATTCATTTTTCTTTCACTCTATGGTTCCGCTTTAACTGGAAACAACTATTGCTTTTCAGTCTTTTGTGCCAACGTCCAAGGAGTCTGAGCTCCAGGACCATGGGTTAGTTTTAAAGCTTTCATTACATCCAAGCAACACCGGGCTATACTGCTAGTATATATAAAGGATGTTAGAGAACAGATAGATTAAGACCCACTTTTCATGCATTTACCTTTATAAAGACTGCTCAAGACATAATAGAGCTCAGTACTGTAATTTTGTTATTACAATAGTTTATAAAAGCTTTATATCACAACACAAAAATTTCCAAAACAATATTTGTTCTTCAGGTGATACTTTAGAAAGTAAAACTTTATTTTTAAAATATCACCTGATGAAGAACAATATTGTTCTGAAATATGAAAACTTTTGTGTAGTGATATAACATTTTTAAAAACCATTATAATAAGAAAATTACAATACATATATATAAGAAGGTGTAGGAAACGTATCTCAATCTAACATGTTTCACTTTTATCAAAACATCTTCAGAGATTGATTTAAAAATGAAAAAGATTTTCAGAAATAAAGTTAAAATTTTTTTAGATTTTTATCTCAATCTCTTTAACAAAAATAAAACATGTTAGATTGAAACACATTTCCAGCTTTGCTCTTTACCTTATTGTTCTATCTAGTCAGATTCAGATCTATATATTCAAGTCATATATATATATATATATATATATATATATATATATATATATATATTCGTCATCTACTTGCTTCTGGCCAGGATTGAAACTAAACCGATTCAATGTGAATTGGAGTGGTTTAAACTAATGGATATATATTCCACAAATTAGTATTTACTTTAAATTAGTATTTACTT
The DNA here is from genome assembly GCA_037127315.1 of Ascarosepion bandense. Classification (NCBI taxonomy): domain Eukaryota; kingdom Metazoa; phylum Mollusca; class Cephalopoda; order Sepiida; family Sepiidae; genus Ascarosepion; species Ascarosepion bandense. Next base: position 3,484 of record JBBBDQ010029870.1, read on the forward strand.
TTTATAAAGTGCTCAATACAGATGTTGGTTGGTTGTTTTATGGCATATCAACTTCGGCAGGTCATTTATTGCCAACTAAATTTTTATTTATATATTGCTGGTAATACCTTTTTCTTTCAACAGTTGTTGTTTTTATATAAGTTTTGTGTCTAGTAATACTTTTTTCTTTTCGAGTATCAAGATTCATTGGGATTTGTTTTGTTATTTTTAAGAGCAGGATCCCCAAGTCCTACCCTTGTTATTTAACTCATAGCTGGAGGGAAGGGATGGATTAATACCTTTCCCAAGGGTACCGGTGCTTAAATGAATGCACATCCATCACTAAATGCTTACAGCACCTGGTATTCCCAAGCTGTCACCCATCTAAGTACTGAGCAGGTTCAACTTCGGTGATCGAGCGAGAACTGGTGTATTCAGCGGGATAGGCCGTGAGCCCCAATACAGATTTAGAGCATTTATTGAGATATAGTTTTTATTACTGTCATAGCATACTGCAACTCAAAATCTATCAAGTTTTAGTGCTCAATACACCATCATCAAACAATGAAATGTGATTCAGATACAGTGTCATACTTATAAAGAAATTCAAAACAAAAATAAAAGATAAAATAATGATTATATATATATATATTGGAGAAACTCCTACTCGACATAGGTAATGGTTTTTTTAATCCTGTGTTTCTAACCTCTGACATTGTTAAAAAATTTTTCTTGATAACTTCTTTGTTTTAATCGCGGACGATTTTTTTCTGAAGAGGTGTCGGCCAAAAGGTGTCTTAAATCCCTCTCTTATAATTTTTTTTTTATTTCCCTTTATAATTGAGATACTTTTGTATCTTTCTTAATAAAAAGATGATCCTTTAAAAAATGATATGTATATATATCAGTGTATATTTGGGCAGCAAGCTTTCATTTAACATCTTTTGTTAAATATGACGAAGAAGGAAAATTATATTAGCTCTGTTGTCATATTAACACCTGGATAATAATGTTAAATATGTGTGTAGCCTCACATGTATACTTATTAATTCACATAAGTGTATATATATTTATGAAACTATATCTTCAATCCTGGGAAAAAAAGTAATCGGATGTCTAATCGTACTGATGAGCTTTGATACAGCGAAACAGATCTGTCTGCGGATGACTATATATATATATATATATATATATATTATATAAGTGGTTTAAACTAATGGATATATATATATATATATATACATGTGTGCGTGTGTACATGTGTGTGCATTTATGGTTTAAACTAATGAATATATATGTACATGTGTGTGCATTTATGGTTTAAACTAATGGATATATATGTACATGTGTGTGCATTTATGGTTTAAACTAATGGATATATATGTACATGTGTGTGCATTTATGGTTTAAACTAATGGATATATATGTACATGTGTGTGCATTTATGGTTTAAACTAATGGATATATATGTACATGTGTGTGCATTTATGGTTTAAACTAATGGATATATATGTACATGTGTGTGCATTTATGGTTTAAACTAATGGATATATATATATATATATATATATATATATATATGTGTGTGTGTACATGTGTGTGCATTTATGGTTTAAACTAATGGATATATATACATGTGTGCGTGTGTACATGTGTGTGCATTTATAGTTTAAACTAATGGATATATATTACACAGTTTACTTTTTATAAAAAGTGCTCAATACAGAAGCAGAGCGTTTATAAATATATAATTATTATTATTGTTATGATAATAGCATCATGACACAGAATATTCACATTTTACTGCCTGAAACTTTATGTAATAGTTTAAATTTATTTTTATGATGGCATAATATTGTTATCATTTGTTGTGTTTTTATTCCTCAAATTTCATAAACCAGCCTATTAAATATATATATATATATATATGTGCATTGACGTTATGTGGTTTCTCTCTGTCTTTTCTACAAATATTTTCATGGCAACTGCTCTGAAAAGCTTTTTTTCTCAACATGCATGCAACTAGATTGTCATCAAGGCCCACCTATTTATCATTGAAATACTTATATGTTTATCTCCAAATTTTTTTTTTCTAATCTGTCAAAAAAACATTACCTATCAGATTACTCGGACAAATTTGATTGAGATTTCCATAGATTGTAAGGAAATAAATTCGTTCATCAAGTCGCCCAAGTAAACACAATTAGATTTTTGTTTTTTTTATGACGATAAAAAGAAAGAACAGTATTCAATGCATGGGTGATCTATATATGTGTGTGTGTGTGTGTGTGTGTGTGTATATATACAAATAAATACACAAGAGTCTTCATTATAATAGAGAGGATAAATATATATATATATATATATATATATTTTTTTTTTTCTAAACGTCGTATTTTGACTTTAATTTCAGTTGAAAATAAAGACAAAAATTCTCCAACATTTGGATAATTTTTTATTAATCTGGTTCTAAGCTTTCGGCTCACATGAGCCATCTTCAGAGAGGTTATTAAGACGGTAACACAATAACATCCACCATCACCGACGATTTTATTTTGTGTTGACATAAAACTCCGCTAGGCAACGGCATTAGTTACCAAAAATAACAAACGCAGTTCTCAAATTTGCAATGCGGTTCTCTGACGTCACACCGCAAAATGACAACAGAACCACGTATTCAAATGCAATGTAATGTGTTATGGCCAGATTTAAACTTAATTTTATTAAGTGTGGGTTGTTTGAATTTTAATGTACATGGCCTCCAATATCTGAAGGTTCTTAGATAAAGCTTAGAACCAAATTAATAAAAAATTATCCAAATATCGGAGAATTTTTGTCTTTATTTTCAACTGAAATTAAAGCCAAAATACGTTTAGAACGGCTCATGATTAAACATAATAGACATTCATTGTCTCTTATATTTAACAGTATATGTTCAGAAAATTATTTTCTGCCTCGATACACTAAATATATATATCCTTCAATATTCTATAATATAATTATTTGCAATGAAATAAAATAATAAGGCACTGTTAAATAGTGAGTATGCAGCAAATGCTTTTATAACTGTTAGTATATATATATATATATATATATATATATATATATATATATATATATATACTATATTTTTTAATCGTATCACTCCAAGCAAGGCGGTAATGCCACTGATGTGCAGGGGGCTACATAATTAGTAAAAAGATTAGATAGAAGAGAGTGAAGAGAAAGACAAACCAGTTAGAAAGGAGCAAGAGAAGGGAGGGAATACAGGTGTGATGACAGTTGCAAAGGTGGAGAGAAAGGAAAGGATATACGGGGTGGTGTAGAAAGAACTAGAGTCAAGTGGTTAAGAAATGAGTGTAGACATTGCATTTAAATTTCTGGAGGTTGTAGCCATCAGGAAAGCAAGAATATGGATGCGAGTTTCACAGGCAAGAAAAGAAGCTGCAGGAGTAGAATTGTTGTCTGCATTTGGCTAACCTGACTGTGAATGGGTGGGACCCAGTTGCCAGTCTGGTTGCACGAGTAAACACCTGTTGCGGAGGCACCAGTGACTTAAGTTCGTTGGAGCAGAAGCTATGAAAGTATTTATAGAACGGACAGAGGGATGCCACATCTCGTTGGTGGGGAAGTGGCTGTAGTCGAGCCGCCAAGTCAGTACCTATCACATTACTGATTCTCCTTTGGAACCTGACAAGAACACTGAGATGAACAGCAGGGGCACCTGACCATATATAGCAGCAGTACTCCATGCACGGACGAATGGTTGATTTGTATATATGCAGTTATGTTTGTCCATCCTGCCGGGTTTCTTACTGACGTGGGAGTAAATCGTGGTGCCATCTGCGTCAATGCCTACTTGGCTCTTGATCTCGTCTTAGGGGTCATTTATGAAAATATGGAAGAGTGTCAGGCCTAGGATAGAGCCCTAAGGGACACCAGCATTTGTACAGTAGGATATATATATATATATATATATATATATATATATATACAAATGAATAAGGAATGAAGAAAATATTAAAAATGTTTAAAACATTAATTAATAACAGTGCTCAATATAGAAATAGAGCTATGAATATTTAGCGTTTACTACCTGATGAGACATTGTCCTTTCAATGTCAAAACAAAATATACATTTTGTAGTAGATTGTAATTTTTATATGTTTTAAATTATAATTCATAATAAATATATATATATATATATTTAGACATGTCAGATAAATAAATTTCAAACATTGTGTCTGCTCATTTTTAATAAAATCCGCTCATAATTGAAGAATATCAGAAATAAGCTGTAACGTTATATTCGAAGCAGAAAAAATTAACAATTTTTAGCAACAAAGTTTTGCGGTTAATTTTTGTTACCATAACTCACACCCCTGAAGATGATCTCAGAAGAAGATTGAAAGTACTTGGGAACATTGAGAAATGAATGATGACAACATCTGTCAATGTTACAGCTCATTTCTGACATCTTTCAATTATTATACATGAATGCTTTTCCATGAGTATGAACGGATTTTATTAAAAATAAGCAGACACAATCTTTGCAATTTATTTAATCTGATATATATATATATATATATATATATATATATATATATTCTTTATTACTCTATAACATAATTGTTGCAAAAAAAAAATAAAAGAATAAGGTACTGTTAAAGAGTTAACATGAAGGAAGTGTTTTCATAATTGTTAGCATATATATATATATATATATATATTTATATTTATAAGTATAGGGTAGATGTAGATGGAATAATATTCTGTATCCAAAGAAATACTATTTTTAAAACAGTGTTTAATACAAAGTAGAGCTAATAACATTTATTCAGAAATTATAATATAAATATGTTATAATATCACGACTTGTGTCTTATCAAGTGATGGTGTTTATTTCAAGTTGAAGAGTTTTAAAAGGTTAAAAACTAGTCCCACACCATTAATCCAGGAGGCATTGTTACACCGACAATGTAGACCAATCAAAATAAAGTAATTTCTAACTTAATATGAGAACAGACTCTAAAAACAATTTGGGGGGCATTAATATTAATATTTGATTAAATTGAGATCAGCATTATTAATCGACTATTTGATTCATTTTATTTTTATTGCGAATTTTAAATTCTTAGTTTAACGTTAGATTTAGATATAAAATTATTCAGATATTAAATGAGAAGAAGACATGAATGCACACATACAAATTCATGTTATAATTTCTTTATATATATATATATATATATATATATAGGGTAGGTATGAATGGAATAATATTCGTATACAAAAAACACTATTCTTAAAACAGTGCTCAATACAAAGTAGAGCTAATAATATTTATTTAGAAATTATAACAAATATGTTATAATATCACTACAAAAATAGCTATTTTGTTTCAACACTTCTTGTGTCTTATCAAGTGATGAGGTTTATCTCAAGTTCTTGAAATAAATCTCATCACTTGATAAGACTTGAATAGCATCGAAACATAATAGCTACTTTTGTAGTGATTTTATAACATATTCCTGTGATAATTTCTGAATATATATATATATATATATATATAAAGGCAAGATGTTTGTGTGTGTGTGTGTGTGTGTGTGTGTCTGTTTATCTGACTATATGTCCTTTATACAAATCCACAATTTTTATCCGATTCTCACCAAACTTCACACATATATTCTTTAGGGCTGCGTCTGAGCTCCAGGACCATGGATTAGTTTTAAAGCTTTCATTACACCTGAGCAATGCCGGGCTATACTGCTTGTTGAAAATATGACAAATCTCTGGGTATAAGAAAGATGCGTTAAGACCCAACTTCATACACTCGTATATCAGATTGTTGCAAATATTTGCACCTGATTTTTATTGTTAAAATAAACTGACTGCAATTTCATCCCAAGTATTGAGAACCGTTATAAGTGCGCAGGAGCTACAGTGAAAGAAATAAACAGTGTCCAGGGAGTTCTGAAGATATGATTAAAGATGGATGCAAATTAATGTTACTTTTAAACATTTTAAAATTTTATCTATAAGAGAGGCAAGTAAATGGAAGGGAGTTCCACAGCTAGGAAATGCTAGAAAGAAATTCTTCTAGTAGAAGGTGGACCTTGATGTCAATCTAGTAGCATGGGTTAATTCAAATAGGGAAAAAGCTTTTCAGAACTTTTGCCATGAAAATATTTCAGGAAAAGACAGAGAGAGGCCAAGTCAGGATCAATTACATTGTAGATCTTTTTTCGATTTTATCGAGAGCCTCTAGATTAATAGGACTAACACCCAACCAGATATAGCAACAGTATTCAATGCATGGACAAATGATAGATTTATAAATGTGCAAGATAGACTCTGACAAGAAAAACTTTCTGGCTCAGTATAGCAACTCAACATTCCATATATATATTTAATTGGAGAAGAGATTTATCTATCGCCCGGTACACACTCCACCCACATCTATTGAACAGGTTAAGAGGCTCATCCCTTGTTCCCTGTTTAGGATGTGGTTTCCGGCTTTTTCTCTTTTCCAATCTTCTCACTATTATGTAGCCCCCTGCACATCAGTGGCGTTACCGCCTTGCTCAGGGTGATACGATTAAAAAAAAAAAATATATATATATATATATAAAACTTACATTCTAACTGCTAAGGTTAAATCTGTCTAGAAATCAAAGATCCTCATAAATCAACCACTTTAACAACAATCTCTCCAAAATTCCAACGGTCAGAGAGTTGTTCCCCTATCACTAACCCCCACCAACACAACTGACTATAAGAAAAGAGGCTTTCCATACCGCCTGATGAGATATTGAAGTTACAATGTCCAAACAAATGTACCTTTGTCATGGATATATATATATATATATATATATATATATATATAAATTATGTAGATGTTCTAAAATATAATTTATAATAAATATTCACAGCTCTATATATATTATGTATCAAGCACTGTTTTAAATTAATGTTTTGGACGTTGTAAGAATTCTTTTTCATTCTGTATTCACTCAGATATATATATATATATATATATATACATAAGAGAGAGAGAAAAAGAGCAATATTTTTATCACCATGTTAGTCAGTCAAGTGCCATACACTTGGGCGATCATGTATCTTTCAAGACATGACTGACTGGGCAGAAATTTATCCTGCAGTAGGTTGCCATCCAAGTCTATAGAACCCAATCTGTTCTGTTATGTAACCCATAACCTAACGAAAGATACAGATTAATACCTTTCCCAAGGGTATTTGTACATAAGTGAATGCAAGGAATTCAACTGGAATTTGAACTCAGCTCCACTGCACCACAACACATCCTTTATCACCATCAGTTTTATTTATTTATTTTATTTTTATGATCACGTTCCATATCTTTCTGAGAATCACTCAGCCTCTACTTAAATAGGAGAGATTCTTTTAGCGGTTCATTCAAAGCAGACAGTATCAAGAAGGCTACTCAGGACTCGGTCACTAAAACTGTTTAGTAGAATATTGACTGCTTTTTTGTATTTCAAGAAAGTAAATTTTATATTTTGTTTAGTTTTCTTGTTTTACCTCCAATTTTTTTTTTCCTAATCTGTCAAAAAAACATTACCTTTCAGGTTACTCGGACAAATTTGACTGAGATTTCCATAAATTGTAAAGAAATAAATTTGTTCATCAAGTGCACATGTAGACACAATTAGATATCTTTTTATGACGATAAAAAGAAACAGAAATAATTTATTCATCAGCTGCACACATAATCAAATCAATTCTCATCACATTTTCAGTTAATTTCTTCTGAAAAAGAGGCAATCATCTCATCTATTTGCACCTGAGACACCATTTCAGATGTAAACGGCCTTCGGTTCTTTTGCTGTACTAATTTTCAGATGTGAATTATTTTTTGTTCTAATTTGTTGTCAAGTATCTATGATGTGAATTTTGATTGATGTGAGATAAATGGTCGATAACAAATTCATCAGACCAACTCTCTTCATCTCTTGTTCCTTCTTCTGAAATGAGGTTGCATTTATATTGCTCAAACTGTTGTCCTCATCTTTATTGCCATATTTACGACGTTTTGACCGTTGTACGTGCTGGCCTTCTTCGGGTGTTAGGAAGTGTCATTGCACATGGAATGAGAATTGTATACCCCAGTGATCAAAATAAAGGGTTTGATTCGAAATTTTTTAGCACCTGAAATGTTGTCAATAATGAGGACAATGAAAATAATTAAAGCATTCGCATTAAACATTTTGGTGGTAAAGAAATAAGGAAAGACGAAAGTTTTTAATGTCTTCTGCCAATACCTCAGAAATAATAGAGTGTCCTGTATTGATTGTGTATAAAAAAAAAAAAAGAGAGAGAATGAAAGAAAGAAGTGTTTAACAGCTGTCTAAGTGAAACATGGGTGGAGTTATCAAATTCAAATCTTCATTTGTACCCATTTCTTAAAATAATGCAAGAAAAAGAAAAAATGGTAGGGGTTACCCTTTTAGAATCTATTGGATAGTTGAACAGTCTCAGTCAATTTCAATGCTATATCAGGTTTTTTTTTTCAGATCTAATCTAAACTTATTTATAAATGGAACTTTGTCTGTGTCCCCGTTACCTATAGACTCCGAAACGGCTGAACCAATTTTCTTTAAAATTTCAGTTGTACTATAAGCATGAGGATGTGCGTTGTGGCGCAGTGGATATCGGCTCGGAACGAGAAATCGGGTAGTCGAGTTCAAATTCCAGCTGAATTCATTGCTTTCACTTATGCGCAAATACCCTTGGGAAAGGTATTAATCCATCTCTTCCCTCCAGTTATGGGTTAAATAACAGGACAGATTGGATTCTATAGCTTTGGCTGGTAACCAATCTACTGCAAAAAGCAATGGCAACCTACTGCGGGATAATCTTCTGCCCAGTCAGTCATGTCTGTTTCGAGACACGATCGCCCAAGTGTGTATCACGTATGGCACTTCACTGACTGACTATAAGCATCTGCGAGTGTTCTTAGCTAGGTTTTGTGTCGAGGTACCCTCGATAAATATCAAAAATCAAAAAAATCAGATGATAGAAGGAGTGGTCCGATTTTAATCAAATTTGATACACTCATAGACAAAGACACAAGAAACAATATTCAGAAGTTTCAAGGTTGCAGTTCTTACTATAGTGCAGAAAATCGATAATATATTTATATATAAAAGGCAAGATGTGTGTATGTGTCTGTTTATCTGCCTGTATTTTTTTTAGCCCTTTTATCTTAGTTCTTCGTCTCAGCCATGATACCATTTACTCAGAGGACTTATTTAGCCTTCAAAATTCAGTTTACAACAAAAAGAAAAAAACTATTTGATATTGATACCGGGAAATGAAAATTTGACTTACATCCATTCATTTTTCTTTCAGTCTACAGTTTCACTTTAACTGGAAACAACTATTGCTTTTTAGTCTTTCATGCCAACGTCCAAAGAGTCTGAGCTCCAGGACCATGGATTAGTTTTAAAGCTTTCATTACACCCGAGCAACGCTGCTAGTCTTAAATAGTAAATATTCTTTATTTACAGATTTCATTGTACATAAACAAAAATGGGTATTTTTAAACATTTTGTATGATCTTTTCAGGTATCCTATTGTGTTCGCATGACTGTTACACCATGCCAATACCTTGTAAATAATAGACTATTCTGTTTTGATGGAAAGAAAAAAAGGACTGCTTGATTTCAATGAGGAAATATAAGGAAGGGGTGATAAAAGTAGAGAGCGATAATCAAATTAAGCTAAGAACAGATGCTACACATTTATCTTAACCAAAAGATCCGGAAGTGTTTCTTTACCAGTGTTATTGAATGACATAAACTGTGTAAGGTAATCACCAGTAATCCACTTACCGTAAATAAAATAACATCATCTACTGAATTTTTTTTTTTTTTTATAAGCGTTTCAACCCGAGCAAGGCATGTCACTGCCACTACTGTGCAGGGGGCTACATAGAGTGGAGAAAGTATGATTAAATATAGGAAATGTCAGAGGGTGGATGATAGGCGGGTAAGGATACCGAGAATGAGGGTTTGGTAGATGAGAGTGTTCTGAGAATAATTGGGAGTTAGGGTGACAGGAGGTGTCTATTGACCCTACATTTAAACACCTAAAGATTGTAGCTGTTGGGAAAGCAGACTTGTGGAAGGGTGTTCCACAGGCGGGAAGCGCGAGAAAAGAAGCTGTTGGAGTAGAATTTACGGTTACATCTTATCTGTTTAACTGTAAAAGGGTGGGACCGAGTTGCTAATCTAGTATCTCGTGTAAATTCGTGCTTAGGCGGCACCAGTGATCTAAGTTCATCGGAGCAGAAGCCATGAAAGTACTTGTAGAAGAGGCACAGGGAAGCCATATCAAGAAGTGTTCATAAGAAGCATTGGCAACCGCCATGTCATTTTTCAGATGTGTAATGAAACGGAAAGGAAATTAATACTGATCGTCAGGATGAGACAGCTGAAGTTCCTGGGACATGCAATGAGGAAGGAGGGCTTGGAGAACCTGATACTAACAGGCCAGAAAGAGACAGGAGAAAGCATCGGATAACATATTTGAAGGACCTAATTAATTAGATGATGGAACAACGGTTGCATGGTGTAACAGGAGAAGGCATGCTAAGAGCCACTAGGGATAGGAAAACGTGGAAAGCCATGATCACCTATGTCCTGAAAGGACAAGGCACATAAAAGAAGAAGATATATGCCAACTGTTTATAAGAAATTATGATGTGGATATAAAGTGTGCGATCAAATCTCTATTATAATCAATACATAAACTGATCCCTCATTTTGTGTCCATGCTAGTTTCTATACATTTATATTCTAGATTTATGAGCTTGAGCTAGTGGATGATAGAATGAGGGTTGCATGGTGTAACAGGGGAAGATGTGTAAGCGCCACGAGGGAAAGGGAAACTTGGAAAGCCATGATCGCCTACGTCCTGAAAGGACAGGGCATATAGAAGATATCTGGTGGGTCTGTAAGACGTGCTTACAGGGTTAGAAGGAGATATGACTTCCAGAAGAGGTATTAGGCAAGGAACGGAGTTCATATACCCCAGTGATTGTAATAAAAGGTTCAGTTTGAAATTCCTAGCACCTGAAGTAGGCTGGAGCGTACAATGGCCAAAATGTCGCACAAATGGCGACAAAGATGAAGACAATAGTCTGAATAATGTAAATACTTTTACTTAAAGTCGTTAAGCTCAAATATTTAACAATGTGAAAGGGGAATTTCTATTGTTTTGAAAAAAACTCTTTCATATATCTAGACTTTTTGGAATTTAAGTGAAGCATTAGACTGGTGTCAAGATTTACTATTGTGGTTGATAAGAGTAACAAAATTCTATTTCTTTTCTCACATTTCTTGCTTATGGAACTCCCTTTAGACTCCATGCTTTCTAGCCAAAATTTAAATGCAATGTCAATTGCTATTTACTGTCTTCCTGATTGCTCTTTCCACACCCTCGAACCCATTGTATCTTATTGGCTTTGCTGCCCTGCATGGGGTGATATACTGATTTTATGCCTGAAGATCAATCATCTATTAATAAATAGCTAGAATGTTTAGAAAGATAAAAAAAAAATTTTTATCGTTCCACCCTAAACAAGGTGGGGCTGCCATAGTGCAAAGGGAAGGAAAAGGCTGGGTGCAGCATTATTGAAGAAAGGATAAAAGATGGTAGTTGACGTTGCATTTAAGCTTTTGCAGACTGTAGCTATTGTTGTGGAATCTCCCCTTTTTCTATAATAATGGACTCAACTGAGTATACATATACTCCTGTTATAATGAGATCCATGAGTTATCAGGTTGGTTGGTTGTTTTAATTAACCAGCATATCAACCTTCATTAGGTTATTTAATGCTGAAAACCATTTTGATTTGTTTTATTTAGTTTATTTGTTTTGTTGTTTTTGTTTGTTTATATTTTTTTTTTTTTTGGAGGATTGTTTGGGTAATGTTTTTTCATTCAAAAAAAGTTTTGTTGAATACTTTTATAGCATTTTTACCCCAATTTGGGGGTCAACAATTTGCCCATAGCTGGGACCCTAGCAGGTGCTACCACTCCGGGTCAGGGTGGACCTGAGAACAACAGCAATTAAGAGGTGGTCCTATGCTCCTCACAACCTCCCAATCAGAGGCCTTGCTGCCGGATGCAGTTTACTGTCATACCCAGGACCAATGAGTTATCAGAGAATACCGCATCAGCAGTCATGGTAGCTCTGAGCTCCACTCAGTCAGAATAGTATTATGCGGATATACTAATTCCAGCACGGCTTCACTTCAAAGGCTTATATGTATGGTTAGATAAAATAAAGACAAGAGAAAAACTGTATTTTAAATCGCCTATGCATTTTTTCCTGTGATGGACTTTATCAAGGCAAAAAGACGAAATGAGCTTTATTCTAAATTACGTCTCTATAAACAAACAATGTTGTCAACCACAAAGACGCTCACAAATTTCAAAAGATTAACAGAATATTTTAGTTCGTAGGATTTTTTCATGTGTAGTGAAAAGTTCTAAAAACTAAAATATTCTGTTAATAAATGATTTGTGAGCGTCTTTGTGGTTACCAACACTTTTTGCCTTGATAAAGTCCATCACGGGAAGAAACGCATAGGTGATTTAAAACACAGTTTTCCTCTTGTCTTTATTTTATTTAACCATCCTGTCCTTAATCTCAGATCATAACTGAGTATATTTTTACTTGTATATATATATCTTCCTTACTAATCGTATTCCTAGATTACTAACCTATGTTCCAGTTTGAAACTTTACGTTTAATACAATCTATTTTTCTATCTCAATACCTGTTTTGTTGTTCATTATTTTGTGTGGTTCCTCACTCGGAAACCACAACAGTTATCATGGCAGTAACTAAATAAAGGAGAGTTCCAGAGGTGTGAAGGTTGATAAAAGTAACTGCGGTACCTAACTGCCAATCGAGAAGCCTACCTTGATTTATATGGTCTGGACACAAGGGGGAAAAAAGATTGTCAGAGCAGTTACCATAAAAATATTTGTAAAAAAGAGAAAGGGAAGCCATGTTAAATTGGTAAGAAAGTGACCGCAGTTGAGATGCCAAGTCAGGACCAATTATATTGCAGATCCTTCTTTGGATTTTGTTGAGAATGTCGAGATGAATAGCAGGAACGTCTGACCAGATATGGCAACAGTATTCAACGCACATATGAATGGTAGATTTATAAATTTCCAAAATAGATTCTGAAGAAAAAAAAATCTTTCTGGCCTGACATAGTGACCTGAACTTCCTAGCAGTAGATGCAGCTATAGAATTTAATATTGTTGGTTGGTTGTTATGGCAAATCAACACCTCAGTGGGTCAATTATTGCCAACTAAATTTTATTTATTTATTGCTGGTAATACCTTTTCCTTTTCAACAATTTATTGTTTTTTTATGTAAGTTTTTTGTCTAGAAATACTTTTTCTTTTTGAGTATCAGGATTCATTGGGATTTGTTTTTTTAAGGGCAGGGTCCCAAAGTCCTACCCTTGTTATTTAACCCATAACTATAGGTAAGAGACTGATTAATACCTTTCCCAAGGGTACCAGTGCTTAAGTGAATGCAGGGTATTCAACTGGAATTTGAACTCGGCTCACTGATTTCTCTTTCCGAGCCGATATCCACTGCACCGCATACAGCACCTGGTATTCCCAAGTGGTTACCCATCTAAGTACTGACCAGGCTCAACGTTGCTTAACTTTGGTGATCGAGCGAGAACCGGTGTATTCAACGTGATATGGCCGTAAGCCGAATTTAATACTGATTTCTGAACTAAAATAGTAAACTTAGAACTTGCTGAGCTGTTTACTACTTACACGAAATATTAAGCACTGATGTTTTTATACATGTTCGGCCACAATTTCGAAAAATCTGAAAGAAGATGTAATTAAGACTATATTGTTACGGCTTGACATTTTACCTGACCTTAGATTAAAAACTACAATTATCAAGAAAAATGAACAAAATTTACAAGAAAAAATAATTGATAAGGCATTGTTTTTTAAGCTGAGCTCATCTTAAATTGAACGAAGAGTAATTTTATTGATTTCAATTGAACCGAGATATTTGTTTAATTTTGTGGTTTTCTTTGCTGCTTTTTATAATATTTTTATAAATAACTCATATCATCGTATATATTAATAAAAGTTCCATTACCGACTGTTAAATGTTAACACAAACGCATCTGAATTTATTTTTTGTTATTTTATTAGCATTTGCAGATATTCAGCTAATTTGCCATCATTAGATCAAAATTTATTCTTCTGACTTACTAAGTCATTAGGTCAAGAAAAATGTGGCAAATTTTCCTTTCGCCTTCTCAAACGCCCATACAAATGCATAAATATAGAATCATATTAAAATACCAACATTCTAATATGGATATGTGATTAGAATGTCAACATTTTAATCCAAGTTTGAATAACTTGTCTACCACTCGATCACCATTGCAAATACAAGCACAGCTATAATTACATTCAACACGCACAGAGTCTAATCAGTGGTTTATACTGCAGTGATGTTGAATGGACAATATAGGATCATCTGCTTGACCAACAGTTAAACCAAGGACAGAACACTGAAACTTTTCATTCTAGTATAACCTCCGACTGTGATTCTGTTACAATCACAAATATATATAGTTTTTTTTTTTTTTTTTAATCATTTCACCCTGAGCAAGGCATTTCACTGCCACTATTGTGCAGGGGGGTTACATAGAGAAAGTGATAAGAGTGGTTACATATAGGAAATGTCAGAAGGTTAGTGATAGATGAGTAAGGATACCGAGGATGAGGGTTGGGTAGATGGAAAGAGTGTTTGAGAGAATGAATGCGAGTTAGGTGTCTATTGACCTTACATTTAAACTCCTGGAGATTGTAGCTGTCGGGGAAGCAAGTATGTGGAAGGTAATTCCACAGGCGGGAAGTGCGAGAAAAGAAGCTATTGGAGCAGAAATTGCAGTTACATCTTATCTGTTTCACTGTAAAAACATGGGACCTATGGGGGGCACCAGTGATCGTGCAAATTCGTATTTAGGGGGCACCAGTGATCGTGCAAATTCGTATTTAGGGGGCACCAGTGATCTAAGTTCATTGGAGCAGAAGCTGCGAAAGTATTTATAGAAGAAGCACAGGGGAGCCACGTCACACTGATGAGAGACTGACTGCAGCTGGTATCAGTCACATTACAAATTCTCAGCTGTATTTTGTCAAGAAGCCTGAGGAGAATAGCAGGAGCACCCAACCAGATGTGGCAGCAATATTCAATACACGGGCAGATGGTTACTGTACAAAAGTATTAGGACAAGAACTATTTTATCTTTTATGAGGTATATTGACAAAAAATAAACAAAGTCATTTTATTTGATTTACGCAACAAATGCTTTAACAAGAAAAAATACTTGTTACAAAACAAAATTGATATTTAGTATAATAGCCTTTTGCTTTGAAATAAAATAATTGCGACAATTTACCAATCGCGCCTAATTATATATGTATATATACAGTACTGTATTAGTACTGTATTAGGACAAGAATTATTTTATCTTTTATAAGGCATCAAAATAAAGTTTAAAATCCATCCTGTCCTAACACTTTTGCACACTACCGGTAGTGTGCAAAAGTATTAAGACAGGGGTGATTTTCCTAAAAACCTCACTGAAATTCAAATACAGGGTGAAAAGCCAAACCTTTGTTAGAATTATTTAACTAAAAAGGAAGCGGAAGGAAGGCTTTGGAATTTGAATTGGCCCCCACAAAGCCCTGATCTCAATCCTATTGAACATCTATGGGATATTTTGGATAAAAAAATTGATAAACCTTATGTTACTTTGCAATATACACTTTGAGAACAAATACAAGCTGCTTGGCAGGAGATACCATTAGATACATTGAAGAAGCTTGTGATGTCAATGCCTGACATAATGAAGGCTGTGATCAAAGCAAAAGGCTGTTATACTAAATATTAAATTTATTTTGTAACAAGTATTTTTTTGTTAAAGTATTTGAGTAAATCATAAAATTACTTCAATGAAATTATTTACCTCATCAAAGATAATTTTGTTCTTGCCCTAATACTTTTGAACAGTACTGTATATATACACATATGATAATTTGTTTTTGAGGATATAACTTATATAAAAATTGTCGAAATGTTTTCTTTATTCGCTCACTTTCAGCTGTACTTGTAGCAATTTTTGAGAAAGATTAACTTGAATTAATCATCTATTAAGCAAAATTTAAAACAATAAATGCCATCATCAAAACAACAATATTCCACAAGATCCAAACTACAATGAACCAATATTATTTACAAATTTGCATGTTTCTTGAAGAACTAAATAATTATATAAAACTACAAAACTAACTTGAAAAGTCACACTGCATCTGTCTGAATTGAGCTCAATTCAATCTTATTTAAACACACACAGAGACCTACCAAACCCTGTCCAGAACACTTGTTGACAGCAAATATCATAGCATCATTCACATGCAAAAAAAGACTAAAAATAATAGAGGCCCTATTAATAGAAATGAAAAACCCAACACTTGATATCAACTACAAACACACTAACAACATGGTTACTGTGTTCGGTACATATCACATACAACTACTCTACATTATATATAACACCACATACATTCTGGGACATGTAAAATGACATTCATCCTTGAAAATGGCTAAAACTATATCTGAAATTATTCAAGTAAACAAAACATTAAGATAATTTCTGTCCTCAAAAGAAAAAAAAAATCATAAGATCACATAAAAAAACTTAACCATCATACTTTGTCTGTCATTTTTGATGAAACCTGTATAAAAGAGTGTTTGCTGCCCAAATATACACTATATATGATAAAATATAGTTTTATGTCTTTTTATATAAAGTCCATCACAGGACAAAATGTGTAGGTGACTTAAAAAGAAGACAAGAGAAAAACTGTATTTATTTAACCACACTCTCCTTCATCTCAGATCATAACTGAGTATATTTTTACATATATAATAAAATAAAATAAATAAATATATATATATTACCATCATTGTTTACTACCTGATGAGACTCTTTTTTTTCATGTCAAAACAAAATGTACAATTTTGTAGTAGTTTTTCACATGTTTTCATGTAATAATATATATATATGTATACACACGTGTGCATGCATTGTCATGCTTAATTAGCGTTCAGAATATGCAATAAAATGTTCACAGACATGTATCAGATTTGAAGTAGGCATGCCCACTCGTAAGGTCTCTGTCAGAACAAGTATCATCTCTTTGTTTGTATCCCTGCACACATGAATACAAATAGCGAAGTATATTCTTCTTTATAAAACACCCAAATAAAGACGCCTTTACGCTTTTGGTTTACAATTAAAATGCAGCTGCTATTTAATATAATGCTTTTCCATCCCTCTTGATTGAAGACAACGACTACAATTCTCTGTACAAATAAGATTTTATTTAATATGCACATATACATACATATGTTTTGATGGTAGCTAATTAGCTGTGAGTAAAAAAAAAAAAAAAAAAAAAGCTCATAGGAACTGATTACTTGATCATTTTCTTCTTGTTTCTTGTTCAAGAGCTCAGCAATTTGTTCCAGAAATTTCTGTTTATACTATTCTTTTATTTCTTTATTCAAGTACTTCATTCTTCTTCTGTATCCTAAGCTGCATTTCTTTGGATTGTAATGAGAAACAATTAGTTGGGCTTTGGTTAACAAGCTCTATGATGGACTGATTAATAGCTACAAGTGAAAACAATGATTATCAGCGAAGGGAGAAAAATGAAAATAACATTCTACTCTTTCTTTTTGTTTTTTTTTTTTTATTACTCCCTTCAAGCAGTTTGCTTCAAAATTCTGATTTATAAATAACAAATTTTTCAGTGCCTACTCATATTGTAAAAATATAGTTTATATTGTTCAGACTGTTGTTTTTATCTTTATTGCCAAATTCGTGACGTTTCGGTCATTGTGCACACTAGCCATCTTCAGATGCTTAGAAATTTGAACCAAATCCTTTATTTCAATTCCATCACTGGGGTATATCATTCTCGTTCTATGTGACATGCCACTTCCGGATGTCATGTAGTTATATCCCTTTAACTCAACTCTCTAAATTATTTGTTCACACTGTTGTTCTCATCTTTATTGCTGTTTTAAAAATGGTTTAGCCAGCCTTTTTCTGGTGCTTGGAATTTCAAACCAAAACCTTTATTTTGATCATTGGAGTATGTCATTCTTGTTCCATGTGCCATGCCACTTCTGGATGTCTTGTAGTTCTCTCTGTATGTTATTTGTTCACCACAACTCATTGGATCGTCACTGGATCTAACTAAGGTGTCCTTGAGGACCCACTGAGCCATGTTTCATTGAGTGTATAAAAGCAATGGCAAGATCTATTTCATTTTGCAATCTCTAAATCTTTTAGTCACATGGAAGTCTTCATTCCTCAAAGTCTGCAGTTCGATTTAACTCTTAATATATACGAGTTGGATGTATAATTCTATTAAGCAATCTCCTAATTTGATGATAACATGAGGAGGAGTCTTCATCTCTTGAGATTTTTCTCTTCTCCCTCCAGCTATGGGTTGAATAGCAAAACAGATTGGGTTTTACAGCCTTGTTTGGCAACGAGTCTACTGCAGAAAGTAATCGCAACATACCATGAGAAAATCTGCCTAGTCGGTCATGTCTCGAAAAATATACGATTGCCAAAGTGTATCACGTATAACACTTAACTGACTGAGTGAGTTTGATCCTCACTGGGTGTCCTATACTATTGACTTTGTGCCATATCTAAGCTGCACTTATAACTTCACTGCACAGATAGTGATTTTCTATCATATTGTTTGCTTGTTTTTGAGGCTTAACGACCTATCAATCCTTATGGGATTATTTTAAGGTCATAACCAGTGATTTTGGGTAAGGTTATTTTTATTTTTACAATGTTTTTCTTTTCACGATTCATTGGGATTTGTTTTTAAGAGCAGGGTCCCCAAGTCCTACCCTTGTTATTTAACCCATAACTGGAGGGAATAGAAGGATTAATACCTTTCCCAAGGGTACCAGTGCTTTAGTAAATGCAGGGTATTCAACTGGAATTCGAACTCGGCTCACCGATTTCTCTTTTCGAGCCAATATCCACTGAACCACAACACACATCCGTCACTATATGCTTACAGCACCTGGTATTCCCAAGCGGTCACCCATCTAAGTACTGACCAGACTAAACATTGCTTAACTTTGGTGATTGAGCGAGAACCGGTGTATTCAATGTGATAGGCCGTAAGCCTTCTATCATATTAAATCATCATTGGGAGCAGAAGTGTAGTTCAGGAGCAACAAAAAAATGATATCAATAAATTATAAAAATCCACCAAATTTTGATGATGAGAAATCCTACAAACATTGGAAAGCAGAAGTGAAAATGTGGTAGAGTCTAACCTAGACTAAAAGTAGAGGGCATTAATGTTAGTGCTCTCACATTGTGGATAAAAGCTCAAGATGGGGCCATGGAAATGGACCCTGAAGATTTAAATAATCACAATGGTGTTAATTTATTTATTGGAAGAAATTGACAAAACTACACGAAAAAGAACAAAATAGATGATTGACTGACAGATTTAGTGTTTGTTTTTCTATTCTTTAATCTGTATCATCCCATGCAAAGCAGTAAAGCCACTAAGACACAAGGGGTTACAGGGTGGGGAAGAATTGGGAACAGGAACATTAATAATGAGCAGGAAGAGGAAAGTGTAATCAGGAGGACAGTAGATCATGATTGACATTGCATTTAAATTTTTGTTTTAATCTGTATCATCCCATGCAAGGCAGTAAAGCCACTAAGACACAAGGGGTTACAGGGTGGGGAAGAATTAGGAACAGAAACATTAATAATGAGCAGGAAGAGGAAAGAGTAATCAGGAGGACAATAGATAGCGATTGACATTGCATTTAAATTTTTGTTTTAATCTGTATCATCCCATGCAAGGCAGTAAAGCCACTAAGACACAAGGGGTTACAGGGTGGGGAAGAATTAGGAACAGAAACATTAATAATGGGCAGGAAGAGAAAAGTGTAATCAGGAGGACAGTAGATAGTGATTGACATTGTCTTTAAATTTCTGTTGATTAACTTTAGCTGGAAGCGAGTTTCATAAGAGAGAAGTCCAAGAAAAGAAACTGTTAGCATAGGATTTACTATTACATTTGTTCATCTCAACTGTAAATTGATGAGATCTTAACACCATTTTAGTCAGTCAGTCTGTTAAGTGCCACACTTGAGCAATCATGTCTCTTTTGATCCATGACTGACAAGGCAGATTTTACCTGTTAGGGTGAAACACACCTATTCTATAGTGAATAGACTCTCCCACCTAATTTAAGTAGAAGTAGTAAGAGGAACGGGGGTCAGTCAATGTTGGACTATAGTAGTTGACAGTCGAATACGAAAGTAGTCAGTGACCTGGCAAGATTACATTGCGTCATATATATTATATCAAGTTCATAACGTTTTCTCTGTCGACCCTATTAGAACCGATTTTAGCACAAATACTAGCCTCCACAACGTTATCACAATAAGTTGCCGTTTCTTTTTGTGGTATATTGGCTGCCAACCAAGGTTACAGAACCTAATGTGCCCTGCTATTTAATCCATAGTTGAGAAAAGAAGAGATGGATTAATACCTTTTCTAAGGGTGTTTGTGTACAAATGAACGAAACGATTTTGATTTGAACTAGGATCTCTGATTTCTTGTTCTGAGTCATTAACCACTGCACCACAATAAACATCCTAGTCTAGTCGTGTGCTAAATTAAAAAAATTCTAAAAATAATGAAGAGTTCTTCCGAACAATTACCATGAAAGTATTTCGAGAGAAGACACAGAGAAGTAAAATGTTGTGGATCCCGGGAATGGGAACCGTATAAAATAAAAGATATATTGTGATAGATACCGACTTGGCAGACCGCCTGCAGTCTCTCTCCCACTGGCGCAACGTGGCTTCCCTGTGTCTCTTCTATAAATACTTTCACGCCTTCTGCTCCAATGAACTTAGATCACTAGTGCCCCCTAAATACGAATTTGAACGAGATACTAGATTAGCAACTAGATCCCACCCTTTTACAGTGAAACCGATAAAATGCTGTCATAACTTCTACTCCAACAGTTTCTTTCCTCACACTTCCCGACTGTGGAATTCTCTTCCACATGATTGCTTCCCCGACGGCTACAATCTCCAGGAGTTCAAATGTAAGGTCAATAGACACCTAACACACTAACCTGCTCCCATTCTATCAAACACTCTTCCCATCTGCCCAACCCTCATCCTCGCTGTCCTTACTCATCTGTCACCTTCCTCCTGACATTCCCTATGTCTAACCACTCCTTCTCTTTACCTTCCCCTATGTAGCCCCATGCGCAATAGTGGCAGTGGAATGCCTTGCTTGTGGTGAGATGATTAAAAAAATAAAAGTACAACAAACAGAAGCTGAGATAAAAAAATAAGTAAATTAAACGTAAAGAATACAAACTTGAACACAGGTTAGTAATCCAGGAATACAATTAGTAAAACGGATATATATAATGTCTCTGAAGTGAAGCCGTAGTAGAATTAGTATGTCCACATCAGAAGCTGACAGGTGCAGTAGAATAATATTATGCTGAATGGAGCTCAGAGCTACTATGAACTACTGACGTGGTATCTCTCGGATATGACGTTATCTTGCGGATCTCTTGATGTCTCATGAAGTCTGTCAGACACTCACGTCTTGTTTCTATGTAGGAGTATATGTATACTCTAGACGAGTCTATTATCCTGGAAAAAGGGGAGACCTATCAACATAAAACAAAGTTACTATTTGAAAACTCTAAAACTTTCTATTTTTACAAACTGTTTCTCGAAGTCTCTTAATATGAAAGATTTCTTTGACAAAGAAATCTATCTTAAAACATTCACACACAGGCACATCGATGGTGACCACAGACAGGATAATATGACAAAAAACTGACTTACCAAAATTTTTTTCAAATGAGAATCAATTAGATTTATTTGTTTCTAAGTTTGTCCTTTTGATGCTCGTCATGTTCTTAACTTGTCAATAGGAATTGAGATTAAATTAGTAGAATTATGAACACAGTTGTTCACTTGTACCGCCAAGGTAGTTGTGTCTGCAATAGCTGTTGTGATTGCTCTGGCTATTATCACATAGAATAGATAGAATTCATTAATACATAATTTCATTTTCATCAAGTTATTTGATTTATCTAAAGAGAAAACATGGGTAACATAAAAAAAGGCATCTTCTAACGGAAGCACCTTGTTGTGAGTAAAAATGAAAAGAGAAAATTAACCTAGAATATATTATTTTGCCCAAAGGAAAGAGGAAAAAAGATGTTGTTTTGTATTGTCCATGACAGTTTTTAAAAAAATGGGACACTGGAATTTATTTATGAAATTGTATTAGATCAAAGAAAAGCCGCAGACATCACATTACACACACTCTCTCTCTCTATATATATATATATATATATATATATATATATATATATATACACACACATAGAGACAGATGTGTGTGAAAGAATTAATCTAAGTTCATGTTTATCGTTCTATCTTTATTGATTGGTTGATTGATCAATCTGCCTGTCTGTCGACAAAGATGTAATTGTTTCTATAAATTTGTTGGACACAGACTGATTTACTTGATGCCTAAGTGTTGATCAAACAAACAATTTTAAACACACACGTGCATATATATATATATATATATATATTGTATACATCATTCTGATCATTTCATTGTCTACTGTAATAATTCAATAAATTAACTAGACAGAAAAGAATGCATGGATGATGGAATTTCTTTTAATCATTTCACCCCCAGTCAGTCAAATAAGTACGATATATGATACACGCGTCGAAAGAAACATAAATGACTGGGCAAAAGATTCTCCTGCAGTAAGAGTAATCAAGAATCTCTACTGGCAGCAAACTGCCTGCATACAAACAGGTAACGAATTCAGCAGATATACAAAGATTGAAAGGGGCGTAAGACAAGGATGTATCTTTTCACCGGATCTATTCAACTTTTATAGCGAGACTATTCTGAAAACCGTAGAAATTATGCCAGGATTTGTCATCGGAGGCCACAATCTGAACAACATAAGGTACACAGATGATACAGTGCTGATAGCAGACATGGAAAGGAAACAACAAGACCTCCTACAGAAGGTAGCTGAAGAGATTGACAAGAAAGGACTAGAAATAAACTGCACGAAAACCGAATGCATGGTCATCAGCAAAAAGGGGCAGCCCAATCTGCCAAATACAGGTCGAGGATACCAGAATCAAGCAGGTACAAAAATTTATATACCTAGGAATTGTTCTAACAGAAGACAGAAAGTGTGACACTGAGATTCGATGGCGAAGGAAGCATTCCAGAAGTTGAGTAAAGCATTAAGAAACAGGACAATTTCACTAGAAACAAAGAAAAGAGGACTGAATTGCTACGCGATGTCTGTCCTTCAATATGGCAGTGAATGCTGGACAATATCATCAAAGATGAAGAAAAAACTTGAAGCAGCTGAAATGTGGTTCTCCAGAAGGATGCTGTGAATATCATGGATTGAGCAATGATCAGGTGTTGGAATGAATGGAAACGAAAAGGAAATTAATACTGAGCATCAGGAAGAGACAGCTAAAGTTCCTGGGACATGCAATGAGGAAGGAGGGCTTGGAGAACCTGATACTAACAGGCCAGATAAAGGGAAAAAGAGACAGGGGAAAGCAGTGGATAACATATTTGAAGGGTTTGATCAGGTGGATGACAGAACGAGGGCTGCATGGTGTAACAGGAGAAAGCATGTAAAGAGCCACCAGAGATAGGGAGATGTGGAAAGCCATGATTGTCTACGACTTGAAAGGACAAGGCACATAGAAGAATATATATGCCAACTGGTTATAAGATATTATAATGTGGATATAAAATGAGGGATCAATTCTATATTATAATCAATATATATACTGATCCCTCATTTTGTGGCCATGCTAGTTTCTATACATTTATATTCTAGATTTATGGTCTGGAGCTAGTGGATGCCAGAGCGAGGTTTGGGTGGTGTAATAGGTGAAAGCATGCTAAGAGCCACCAGGGATAGGGAGATGTGGAAAGCCATGATTGTCTACGTTCTGAAAGGACAGGGCACATAGAAGAAGAAGGTAGTCATTACTTTCTGTAGTAGGCTGGTTGTCAACCAAGGCTATAGAACGAAGTGATAGATTCATAGCTTTCCCAAGAATATTTACACGTAAGTAAATGCGACAAATTCAACTGGAATTTGAATTTTCATTCCCAAGCAAGGCAATAATGCCACTAAGCATGGGGTTAAATGGAGTGAAAGGCAATAAGAAAGACTGTGAGGAAAGCATTATAAAGGAACAGGATTCTAGGAGACAGAATATGGCAACTGAGGTTGATTTTAAATCTTTCAAATAAATATCTAGGGAGGTCCGCTCGTGAAAAATTGTGAGAAAGAAACTATCAAAATAGATGTGGTGATTGCATGTAGCTCGTTCAACAGTAAAATAATGAGATCTATTTGCCAATCTAGTAGCAAGCTTGTTACTATTTTACTTGGGTGAAATTTAATCGGCAAAATGTCCTCAGAGGCATAGTTTTATTTGCTTTATCTTTAGTCAATGCCCTAATCATTAATCATTATCATTAACACAATCTTTCAGCCACTGAGATCTCTGGCCTAGACTTCCAAGAATTTTTAAATAAACCTTTTATTTAATTTAAGGGGTAATTGTTCTCCTGCCCATGATTAAGGATATAATTATGCTATGTTGGTTGCTAATTGATTTAATGCACCCAAAATGTTAGGAACTTGGTCATCTTCTACCAAAGCTGACTGCTTGGTATTTGGCTAACTGCCGACTAATATCAACTGCCTAGTAGTTCTACTAAACTCCAAAGAACTCCTCCCATTAACTCTTATTAATATAGGAGGGAGAGTCCATTATCTGAGGAATAGGTGTGTTTCCCATAACAGATATATAGTTTTTCTTTTAACATTATCTATTTGTTGTGCATCCTGAATTACCCAACCAAGGGATTGAACTCATATTTACTATCTCACTAAATTCATGAACCAAAGCTTTGTTTCACTACACTATTGCTACATAGATGTACACTACCGGCTATAATTATTAGGCCACATATGATGGTTCTTTTGCTATTATTACTTTGCTTTGGCCAGCCAATAAGAAGAGACATGATCACGAAAAGCGTGTTTCATGTATGGCATTTGACTGACTGATGGATGATATATCCAGTCAACATCACCGTGTTTGGTGATATTACACCTTCATTCATCAACTACAGGACTCCATACTCAACACGGAGGCCTACATCAATTGCTGTCATGGGTCAAAAGGGTGATTGCTCGAAAACCCTACACCTGGCAACAAGACACTGCACAATGCCAAAAAACAGGAGAACCCAGTCATGGCTGTTAGACAACTTTTGCAACCATATGACTCCTTACATCTGGCCACATAACTTCTCTGACTGCAACCCCTGCCCCATGATTATTATGTGTGGGACACATTTGAGTGAGAGACCAACAAAATTCCTTGTAACACTAAAGATAAAATGAATGATTTGTTGGTTATTTAGTTTGTATGGCATATCAACACCTCAATGGGTCATTTATTTCGAACTAAATTTTATTTATTTATTGCTGGTAATACCTTTGTTTCTTTCAACAATTTCTTATTGTTTTTAACTAAGCTTTGTGTCTAGTAAAACTTTTTTCTTTTCGAGTATCAAGATTCATTGCGATTTGTTTTTAAGGGCAGGGTCCCCAAGTCCTACCCTGTTATTTAACCCATAACTGGAGGGAAGGGACGGATTAGTACCTTTCCCAAGAGTACTAGTGCTTAAGTGAATGCAGGGTATTCAACTGGAATTCGAACTCAGCTCACCGATTTCTCTTTCTGAGCCAACATCCACTGCACCACAATGCACATCCGTCACTAAATGCTTTCAGCACCTGGTATTCCCAAGTGGTCACCTATCTAAGTACTGACAAGGCTCAACTTTGGTGATTGAGCGAGAACTGGTATATTCAACATAATATGGCTGTAAGCCTAAAATGAATGAAAGCATTCACCAAACTAAAAGAATCTGTTCTGAAAAATTGAAAGTTGTCTGTCAGACATGCTTGAAGTCAATGATGATTTCATGGAATGAATTTACTCTTTCATGTACTTTTGGTAAATAAATTTGTTAAAATGTGATGTCAGTGTTATTTTCATTTTTGTATCCTTTAGATGACAATTTCATCCATTGCACCCTGTACATCTGTTAAAATGAGACGTCAGTGCTAATTTCATTTTGGCCTCATTTAGACAACAATTCATCCATCGCACCCTGTATATCTGTTAAAATTAGACGTCAGTGCTATTTTCATTTTGGCCTCATTTAGACGACAATTCATCCATCGCACCCTGTATATCTGTTAAAATGAGATGTCAGTGTTATTTTCATTTTGGCCTCATTTGGAGGACAATTCATCCATCGCAACTTGTATATCTGTTAAAATGAGATGTCAGTGTTATTTTCATTTTGGCCTCATTTAGACAACAATTCATCCATCGCACCCTGTATATCCGTTAAAATGAGAAGTCAGTGTTATTTTCATTTTGGCCTTATTTAGACGATAATTTCATCCATCGCACCCTGTCTATCTGTTAAAATGAGATGTCAGTGTTATTTTCATTTTGGCCTCATTTGGAGGACAATTCATCCATCGCAACTTGTATATCTGTTAAAATGAGATGTCAGTGTTATTTTCATTTTGGCCTCATTTAGACAACAATTCATCCATCGCACCCTGTATATCCGTTAAAATGAGAAGTCAGTGTTATTTTCATTTTGGCCTTATTTAGACGATAATTTCATCCATCGCACCCTGTCTATCTGTTAAAATGAGATGTCAGTGTTATTTTCATTTTGGCCTCATTTGGAGGACAATTCATCCATCGCACCCTGTCTATCTGTTAAAATGAGATGTCAGTGTTATTTTCATTTTGGCCTCATTTGGAGGACAATTCATCCATCGCACACTGTATATCCGTTAAAATGAGAAGTCAGTGTTATTTTCATTTTGGCCTTATTTAGACGATAATTTCATCCATCGCACCCTGTCTATCTGTTAAAATGAGATGTCAGTGTTATTTTCATTTTGGCCTCATTTGGAGGACAATTCATCCATCGCACCCTGTCTATCTGTTAAAATGAGATGTCAGTGTTATTTTCATTTTGGCCTCATTTGGAGGACAATTCATCCATCGCACACTGTATAGCTGTTAAAATGAGAAGTCAGTGTTATTTTCATTTTGGCCTCATTTAGACAACAATTCATCCATCGCACCCTGTATATCTGTTAAAATTAGACGTCAGTGCTATTTTCGTTTTTGCGTAATTTAGATAAGAATTTCTCCATCGTGACCTCTTTGCGGAGAGATATGAATAAAATCTGCCGCAAACTTCTTTAGAAACAATTATTATATTGTGTGGAGATGACAGATTTTAAAAGTATATCACTACAGCAATTGGGCTATTGCTAGAAAGATTGAATTTATCTTCAGGGTGAAGGTGTGCCGAGCTGGAAAATTTTATAAGTATATCACTGTAATGATTGGCTTACTGCTAGAAAGATTGAACGTATCTTCTGGGTGAAGAAGGTGTGTCGAATTGGAAAATTCTTCTATAATCCTGGCTTTTAAATGATCTTAAACTACGTCCGTATTTACACACCATCCAAGCTGAAAGATAGATACTTAGCTATGTAGACAGAAATATATGTAGTGATAACGAAAAGTTGTCAGACTTTCCACGATGAGTAGTTTAGTGACTGAATATTAGACATTGAAAGAGATAAAGAAAAAATTGTGTAAAAGTACCAATTGTGTTGATCTGCAGAGTGACTATGTGCAATGATATGTAAATTTCGTAGCTATAGGTAATTTCGTTCTTGGTAAGCGGAACACAAAGGAAACATTCCAGAAGTTGAGTAAGGTATTAAGAAACAGGACAATTTTGCTAGAAACTAGAAAGAGAGTACAGGATTGCTACGTGCTGTCCGTCCTTCAATATGGCAGTGAATGCTGGACAATACCATCAAAGATGAAGGAAAACTTGAAGCAGCTGAAATGTGGTTCTACAGAAGCATACTGGATATAAAGTGGGGGATCAGTTCCCTATTGCAATCAATATATAAACTGACCCCTCACTTTGTGGTCACAGCAGTTTCTATACACTTATATTCCTGAGATCCAACAGCACAAGGATGTATTCCAGGAGATGAGAAGAGTATTAAGAAAATGGACAATTTCGCTAGAAATAAAGAAGAGAGTACTAGATTGCTATGTGATGTCAGTTCTTCAATATGGCAGTTTTGTTGAATACTTTTATAGCATTTTAACCCCAGTTTGGGAGTCAACTATTTACCCATAGCTGGGACCCTAACAGGTGCTACCACTCTGGGTCAGAGTAGACCAGCAATTAAGAGGTGGTTCCATGCTCCTCACAACCTCCCAATCAGAGGCCTTGCTGCCAGATGCAGTTTACTGTCATGCCCAGGACCTTGGCATTTTGTTCTTTCTTGTCACTATGTGTTACAAAGAATTGATTTTCTATTTTATCATCAAATCCTATGTTAGTAGAAATAAATACTTGATTTTATTGCTGTCAGCATCATAATTTCAGAAGAACATTGATTTTCTATGCTCAAAAGTTAAACTGTCATACGACCGTAAAGTTCAATGTGCGTGTGGCAAACATAGTCACAGATGATGCATGTACCAGTTGACAGCAACATAGTCTCAGAAAATAAACTTTCCTGCCAGCCAACAGAATGAGTGATGCCAGTCTTTTGGAGAGCCTTCCTTTTCCCAAATTTATGAACGAAATATACAGATGAATGCTGGGATTTTTTCTTAGTCAATAAGATAGGCCACTTCTTGCTCTCATATTCCATATTTTTATTTTTCTTGTATTGAAGTCAGAATGCGGCAATCAGTTGTTCATATCCTTTGTGTACGAATGCCTTTGTTAGTGAAAAAAGTTTGCCTCATTTTGTCTTGTATACAGTACTGTGCAAAAGTATTAGGACAAGAACTGTTTTATCTTTTATGAGGCATATTGACAGAAAATAAACAATTTAGTTAAATTAATTTTATTTGATTTACTCAACAAAAAATCTGGGAAAATTAAAGAACGGAATCTTAGTTCGGTATTTCTGCTCAACTTTTTTAGTCTGTCTTACCTAACTGGTATATTGATTTCTGTTTTTTATTTTAATTTTTGTCTAAATTTTTTAACAGGGGTAGTATTCTGCTATTGTAAATAATTTTTGCGTTTAAATCTCGTTTCAACTTATGTTAAGTTAAAACTTTTTTTTTTTTATTGGAGTAGATAGTACCCACCATCACCTGGTTTTACACTCCACCCCCTTCTTTTGAACAGGAGAGGAATTGATCGCCTTGTAGGAAGGGGTTTCCGGTACATTTTCCTTCAACTTCGGTTGAGGTTTCCAATCTTCTCACTTTCTTTTTCGTTTATTTTTTTTTTCAATTGGAGTAGATAGACTGAACTATCGCCCGGTTCACACTCCACCCACATCTATTGAACAGGTGAAGAGGCTCATCCCTTGTTTCCTGTTTAGGATGCGGTTTCCGGTTTTCTCTTTTCCAATCTTTTCACTCTTTTCTTTTCTTTATTTTTTTTCAATTGGAGTAAATAGACTAAACTATCGCCCGGTTCACACTCCACCCACGTCTATTGAACAGGTGAAGAAGCTCATCCCTTGTTCCATGTTTAGGATGTGTTTTCCGGCTTTCTCTTTTCCAATCTTTTCACTCTTACATAGCCCTCTGCACATCAGTGGCTTCACCGCCTTACTTGGGTTGATGTGAGTTAAAAAAAATAAAATGCTTCAACAAGAAAAAAATACTTGTTACAAAATAAATTTAATATTTAGTATAATAGCCTTTTGCTCTGATTGCATACAGAAGTTATTGAAAGAAAAAATGAAAGACAGATGAGATTCAAAGAGACAAAAGATGGCAGTTGACTTTGCATTTAAATGTTTGGAGATTGCTTACTTGCTTTTCTGATAGCTACAAAGTAGAGTTCCACTAGTCAGAAGTGTGAGGAAAAAAAACTATTTGAGTAGAAGAGATGGTTACAATTTTTTTTTTTATTTGTTTCACCCCAAGCAAGTCGGTACCACCACTGATGCTCAGGGGGCTACATAAGAGAGTAAAAGTTTAGACAGGAGGAGAGTGAAGAGAAAGACGAACGAGTTATAGTGGGGTGTCAGAGAAAGGGCAAATGAATGGTGTGAACACAAGTGTGAAGACAGTTGCAAAGGTAGAGAGAAAGAAAAAAACAAGATATACAGAGTGATATAGATAAGACTGGAGTCAAGTGGATAATGGATGGGAATTGACATTGCATTTAAATTCCTGGAGGTTGTAGCCAATCATGAAAGCAAGTATATGGAAGGGAGTTCCACAGGAGGGAAATGTGAGAAAATAAGCTGCTGGAGTAGAATTATTGGCTGCATTTGGTTAATGTAACTGTAAATGGGTGGGACCTTGTTGCCAGAGTAAATTATTCTGGAGGGGGCACCAGTGACTTAATATTTGATTACCTGGTCATCAACTCTAAATTTAGCTAATGGAATAAAACATGATTCCTGACAGATTGCGGTGAGGAAAGTAGAATTGACAAGACAAGTTCAAATTCCAGGCTAGCATATTGCGCTCATTTTTTCACAAATACAATTGTTGTCCTATCAGCTGTCATTCAAATAGCAGGGAAGCCTGCTTTTAGCGGCAGCCAGTCTAACAGGAGGCAAACATTGAATTCCAAACCATGGAGAAATCAATGAAAAACCATTCCACTATCTTTCCAAGGTTGTGTGATAATAGATAATGAAGAAAAGGAACTTGTGTATAGCCATTCTTGACTATGTCCTAAAGGATTAGAACCGTTTTTAACTGTAAGAATACCTGGGATGAAGACCTATCATTCTTCTTCTATGGGCCATGTCCCTTCAGGACGTAGGCGATCATGGCTTTCCATGTCTCCTTATCCCTGGTGGCTCTTAACACTCTTTCTCCTGTTACACCACCCAAATCTCGCTCATGCAACCCCTGTTCTATCATCCACTAGCTCAAGCTCATAAATCTAGAATATAAATGTATAGAAACTAGCTTGGCCACAAAATGAGGGCTAAGTTTATATACTGAATATAATTTAGAATTGATCCCTCATTTTATATCCACATAATTTCTTATAAACAGTTGGCATATATATTCTTTTTCTATGTGCAATGTCCTTTCAGGATGTAGGCGATCATGGCTTTCCATGTCTCCTTATCCCTGGTGGCTTCTCCTGTTACACACTGTTTTCCCCTGACTCTTTTTCTCTCTATCTGGCCTGTTAGTATCAGCTTCTCCAAGCACTCCTTCCTCGTTGAATGTCCCAGGAACTTCAGTTGTCTCTTCCTGATGCTCACTATTAATTTCTTTTTCGTTGCCATTCTTTCCAACACCTCATTGTTGCCCACATGCTTGGTCCATGATATCCGCAGCATCTTTCTGTAGAACCACATTTCAGCTGCTTCAAGTGCTTCCTTCATCTTCGATGATATTGTCCAACATTCATTTTCATATTGAAGAACTGACATCACATAGCATTCTAGTACTCTCTTCTTTGTTTCTCGTGAAAGTTTTCTGTGTCTTAATTCTTTACTCAGCTTCTGAAATGTATCCTTCACCATTGGATCTCTGTGTCACACTATTTCCTTTTAAAACACTTCCTAGTTATTTAGACTTTTGTATTTGCTCGATTCTAGTATCCCTCATCTGTATTTGGCATTTTGGTTGCTCTTTTTGCTGATGACCATGCATTCCGTTTTCTTATTGTCCGTTCTTGTCACTCTCTTTAGCTATCTTCCATAGAACGTCTTGTGGTTTCCTTTACCTGCAGTATTTATGCTTTGAGTTATTCTCTTTGTGAGGATAATAATAATAATAATAATAATCCAAACATAAGTAGTGTAGATAAGGCCTTTCTTATTTCTGTAACCAAATTATCTGTAATGGATAAAAAAAAAAAATGTTAGTAAAGTTTTGTAATTTTCTTGAAGCATTGCATAAAATAGTTGTATGTGTTATGTCTTGAAGGCTGTTACAATGCGTTGAATGAAATAAAAGAAGGTCGGGAGGTGTTTGTATGACCTGTTTATTTATATTTCGAGACTATAATCTCATCGTCAGAATGGCAGAGAAAACTTCAAACTGTCCATGCTTTTAGTTGTCCATCTATGAATGGCTGGCTTTATCCACTGCTGCTGTACATGTGTGTGAGTGTGTATCTATGTGTGTTCTAGTTGTTTTTTTTTATGGTCTAATGGTGTGTGTGTGTGTGTGTGTGTGTGAGAGAGAGAGTGTGTGTGTATGTGAGAGTGATTGTGTATGTGTGTGTATTCAAGATGGGGTTTTTTTGTTGGTCTGATGGAATCAGTTCCTAGGATCTAGAAGTTGATGTGACTTTGACCCAGTCAAAGGATATCAGTTACATGGCTGTTATCTATCTGTTTGATTTATCTGGTGGTGTTTGCTCGTTGTGTGAAAGTAAAAGTTGTTTTTAAAAGCCTTGTATGCTTCTATTTTTTAAAGAAACTTTATTGGAATTTTCAATGAAAATCTATACACATTACCTTGAGTAGAAAGAAGAATTAAATTTAACTCCTTGAATAATTTTATATATCAGTTGCTTCTTGGAGGTTTCTTATTTTTCTTATTTCTCTCAGATTTATAAATATATAAACTAAGTTCCGTATTGTCTTCAATATCTTCATCGAAATACAGTTTCCCTAACATCTGGACACAAATATGCATATTTAAAGAAATTAAATTTTCAACAACATTTTATTGAATTTGAATATTAGCAAATAACGTCTTCAATATGATTTCATCATTTTTTGATGTAAGATTCGTGTGAATTTCGATGCAATAACTCCACATTGTTATTAATTTTAGCACGTTCACTTTATACATTCAATCGAGTGAGTTGCATCTGTGATTTTAATTGAGTACGCCTTATTTTTCCGGGTTATGCTAAAGAAGTCAATTCTTTCTTCTTTCGACAAAACCGTGTTTAAGCTGTGGGGGCAAAAAAAAATATAGTTAACGAGATTTCTTTTAAAAATCTGACAATGCAAACCTCGCTGCCAAGCTTGAAAAAGGACCTCCAATCCGTGGTGGACTGGGGTAAGAAATGGCTTGTAAATTTTAATGCTTCACCAAAATGAAGAGGCTATCTACTAAACATCACAGACAATCCTTCCTCTCACTCATTAGCATGAATCAGGCTTCTCTCTCTGAAAGTAAAACACTGCGCCTCCTCGGATTAACTCTCACATCAGACCTTAAGTGGATTAACTACATAAAATCCGTAGCTAAATCCGCTGCTAAAAAGGTCGGTTCTCTGTGTAGGGCCAGGAAGTTTTTCCCATCCGAAAAAATCCTGCACATATACAAATCTACCATCCGCCCGTGCATTGAATATTGCTGCCATATCTGGTTGAGTGCTTGACCAAATCTAACGGAGAGTCTGTAATATAATCGATCTGAACTTGGCAGCTAGGATACAGTTGCTTTCTCACTGATGCAGTGTGGCTTCCCTGTGTCTCTTCTACAAATACTTTCACGGCTTCTGCTCCAATGAACTTAGTATAAGTTGGTATGCCTTATATATGAATTTCCTTGAGCCACAAGATTAGCAACCCTTTTACTGTGAAACCAATAAATTGTAAATGCAAATTCTACTCCAGCAACTACTTTTCTCGCACTTCCCGCATACTTGCTTTCCTGACAACTACAATCTTCAAGAATTCAAATGTAAAGTCAATAGTCATTTCGTATCTCACTAAATTACATCCTCTCTCTCATAATTTTATCTCCGTCCACCTGACTCATCAGTATTCTCTTCCTTCTCATACTCTCTTCCTGACACCCTCTGTAGCCTGTCACTCTTTCTCATAACATTCTTCCTATGTAACCTCCTGCACAACAGTGGCAGTAACATGCCTTGCTTGGGGCCGCATGATTATATAAAAAGAACTATTTGGACTGTTGTCTTTATCTTTATTGCCAAATTTATGATGTTTTGGCTCTTGTACACTTTGGCCTTCTTCAGGTGCTAGGAATTTTGAAATGAAGAAGGTCAGATTGCATAACTGCAAAAAGATGACAATAAATATTAAAACAACAGTCGAAGCAGTTTAAATACTACCACATTTCAGAAGTAAAGGAAATTTCATTATTTTTCTGTGTCCAGACTTTACATGTCGTTGAAAAGTTCTTCCATGTCCTACTTGCCAAAACTAATATTCTGATGTTTGATCATTGACAAACTAATTCTTGGATGTGGGTAAGGCTGAGAACTTTTCAGACCTCCTTGTATATCAGTTGTCAGTTTTAAGACAAGTAGAAAACAGAATAGAATACCTTCAAAGCAGTTGTTCTGAAACTTTTTTTGACTTACCGATACCTTTATGAACACTTCATGGATAAATAAACAGACAGACATGCAGATACTGACAGCATGATTGTTTTTTTTCCCAAAACTTGTACCGGCATTTATCCATATTGGTCACATCATTTTTCAGCTAGCCTCATTTAAAAGAAATTGTGGTCAATTTATCCTCATCTAAATATGAGAAAACTAGCAGTATAGCCCAGCGTTGCTTGGGTATAATGAAAGCTTTAAAACTAATCCATGATCCTGGAGCTCAGACTCTTTGGATGCTGGCATGAAAGACTAAAAAGCAATAGTTGCTTCCAGTTAAAGCGAAACCATAGACTGAAAGAAAAATGAATGGATGTAAGTCAAATTTTGATTTCCTGGTATCGATATCAAATAAGTTCTTTTCGTCGTAAACTGAATTTTGAAGGCTAAATAAGTCCTCTGAGTAAATGGTATCATGGCTGAGACTAAGAACTGCAATTATACCTACATAGAGCCAAACCTGAAGCAAAAACTAAAATAAAAGGACTGAAAGAAATACAGATATACAGGCAGATAAACAGACACGCACACAAACATTTTGCCTTTTATATATATATTATCGATTTTCTGCACTATTGTAAGAACTGCAACCTTGAAACTTCTGAATATCGTTTCTTATGTCTATGAGTGTATCAAATTTGATTAAAATCGGACCACTCTTTCTATAACCCAATTTTTTTATATTTATCGGAGATACCTCAACACAAAACCTAGCTAAGAACACTCACAGATGCTTATAGTACAACAGTGTAAATTTTCAAGAAAATCGGTTCAGCTGTTTGAGTCTATAAGTAACAGACACGCAGACAAAGTTCCATTTATAAATAAGTTTAGATGATCAAGCCATGATCACTTAGTGAAGTGCCATATATGATACACAGTTGGGTGATCATATCTCGAAAGTAGGTAGCCTAGTTACTGACCAAGGCTATAGAACCCAATAGCTAGTGTGGGAAGAGATGTATTATACTAGATAGTAAGTATCGGGGGATCAGTTTATTACTTAACATTATAAAACTGATCCCCCACTTTATGCCCCGTAGAAGCCTTATTCATGTTTTCAACTATTATATTCCTTCAGTCAGTTAAGTGCCATATGTGATACATGCCTACTCATCCTGCAGTAGGTTGCCAACCAAGTCTATAGAACCCTATCTATCCATCTATTTAAACCATTGCTGGAGAGAGAAGAGGTGGATTAATACCTTTCTCCATAGTATTTGTACATAAATGAATGCAATGAATTCAAACTCAGCTCTGAGTCAATATTCTCTGCATGACAATAAACATATAAGACCAATCCAAGCCACGATAAACTGCAGAAAATGAGAATTAACACTTGCTTTATGAAACAGTAAAAGATGGCAGTTGTACAGAGAATGATGACAGATGTTTAATTGGTAAACATGGACCCCAAAACAAATCAGCGGTCTAAGTAGTGGCTGGGTGCATTTTCCTTTAATCGTATCACCCCCAAGCAAGGCGGTAATGCCACTGATGTGCAAGGGGCTACATAAGAGAAAAAGATTAGGAGATTGAAGAAAAGGACGAGAATACAGGTATGATGACAGTTGCAGAGGTGGAGAGAAAGGAAAGGATATACAGGGCAGTGTGGAAAGAATTAGGGTTAAGTAGTTAAGAGATTAGTATTGACCTTGCATTTAAATTACTGGAGGTTGTAGCTGTCAGGAAAGCAAGTTACACTAGCGGAAAGTGCAAGAGAAGAAGCTGCAGGAGTAAAATTGTTGACTGCATTTGGTTGATTTCACTGTGAATGGGTCTGACCCAGTTGCCAGTCTGGTTGCACGAGTAAACACCTGTTGCGAATGCACCAGTGACTTAAGTTTGTTGGAGCAGAAGCCTTGGAAGTATTTATAGAACAGAGACAGGGAAGTGGCTATAGTTGAGCCACCAAGTCGGTACCTATCAAATTACTGATTCTCCTTTAAAGCCTGTCAAGAACACAGAGATGAACAGCAGGGGCACCAGACCATATATGGCGGCAACGCTCCATGCACGGACGAATGGTTTCAAACGATAAACCATTGATTGGGGCAAGGACTGTATAGAAAATATAAATGTTTATCAGATCGCCTCAGACCTTCTGAAATTACTCAAGAACCCCCACTAGAGGTTTATGGACCCCGAAATAAGAAACAATGTTTTAAAGGAAAGGTCCAGTTATAAATTCCATTGCTTCTCAGAGTATGTATGTACTGTGTCCTTTCAGGACTTCGATGATCACGTCTCTTCACAATTTCCTTTTTTTTTTAAGCTCTTAATAAACTTTGTCATTCTGTTATTTCTCTTAAACCTTGTTCTGACACCTGTTTACTCAAGCTCATTCTTGTTCTTCTATGTACTGTGTCCCTTTAAAATGTTAGTGATCATGGCTCTCCACAACTTCCTCTCCATTGTAGCTCTTACTAAATTTTGTCTATTTGTTATTTCTCTTAATCTTTGTTTCACCATCAATTTTCCTCAGTTCCTCATTATGTACCTTAAAAATTTTAAATGTATCTTCCTGATGTTACGTATAAGTTTTTTTTGTTTTTTTTTAATAATCATATCACCCCAAGCAAGGCTTTTTACTGCCACTGGTTTGCAGGAGGTTACATTGGAAGAAAGAGTGACAGAAAGTGGGTAAGACAAGGATGAGAATACTGATGAGAGTGGAGTGGCCGGAGAAGATGACTATTGACTTTATATTTGAATTCTTGGAGATTGTAGCTGTCGAGGAAGCAAGTGAACGGAAGGGAATTTCACAGACATAAAGTGCAAGAAAAAAAGCTGCTGGAGTAGAATTTGCATTTACATTTTATTGGTTTCACAGTAAAAGGGTGGGACCTAGTTGCTAATCTTGTGGCTCAAGTAAATTCATATATAGGAGGCACTAGTGAGCTAAGTTCATTGGAGCAGAAGTTGTGAAAGTATTTGTAGAAGAGACACAGGGAAGCCACATTGCGCCGGTGAGAAAGTGACTGTATCTGAGCTGCCAAGTCAGGAACAATCACATTACAGATTCTCCATTGGATTTTGTCAAGGACACCTAGGTGGATAGCAGGGGCACCTGACCAGATATGTCAGCAGTATTTAATGCACGGGCAGATGGTACATTTATATATGTGCAGGATTGTTTCAGACGGGAAAAACTACCTGACCCTACACAGAGAACCAACCTTCTTAGCAGCGGATTTAGCTATGGATTCTATATTGTCATTCCACTTGATGTCTGTTGTTTTAATTCTCTCTACAACTTTGTCATTGCTTATATGTTCCATCTATGGTATCCTCAGTATCCTTCTGTAGAGCCACATTTCTCTTCTTCATCTTTGTGGAGTTTGTCCAACATTCAGCACCATGTAGAATGACCAGTATCACGTAACAGTTCAGTACTCTTTTTCTTCTGCAATATTTGTAAGTTTATATGAAAGGTGTACTAAACATTTTGAGCCCTGATTCCTTAAAGACATGGAAAAAAGGAAAAAATACTTTTGTTTTATTTTTATTGTTTTTTAATGATTGTGATCACATTTTTTTATCAAGGGATCTCATCTCTCGTCTATAATCAGCAGCCAAGCTCATACAAGATGTAATCTGCATCCGCTGATAAAATTCGTTCAAATTTTGGGTAGAACCACAAGTTCTTTACAATTTCTCAATTCTTTTTATCTTTGCTTTGCCACAAGATTACATTTTATTTTTCCATTTTTATTCTGCACATAAGAAATGCCTTCCTAATGGTAGCCATTTTGTATCTGATCACACGTTTCCTGTGCAGCAAACAATTCCTGTTATTTTTTATTTCAATAAAATTTACAACCACCGTTTGACATCAAGGGATACTCACCCACAACAGTTATTAGCAGTCCAACATTTCATACAAAGGTTCATCCTCATTAAACAAGAAAAAAAAAAAACGGCAAGAAAAACTGTTAGAGTGAGCTTGAGAATGGAGTAAGAGAGTTTAGGAAAAATAGCAAAATACAAAAATATATTAAGAGCTAGAAAGGGCAAAAAAATTGTAGTTTGTCATTACCCTGAGTGGACACTGTATGAAAATAATCCAAAGGTCTATACTCATGGTAGATCTTTTTATTTTTACTTTGCCAATAAGAAATGCCTTCTGAATGGTAGCCATTTTGTATCTGATCATCGGTTTCTTGTTCAGTAAACTGTTCCATTTTTTTTTCAATAAAATTTACAACCACAGGTTGATATCAAGGGATACTCACCCACAATAGTTGTCAGCAGTTCAACATTTTAACCATTTCATCTTCATGATAGACATTTTTGTCCAATCATAGATTTCTTTTTGGTGCAATCAATTCCAGAGTCCAAAATTCAATAACAGCAGACGACTTCAATTTCTGATTCGAATTTTTGTGGGTCATCATCAATTGCTTCAATTTCTTTCATTTTTTATTACTGCTTAGGATTTAAATCACCAGAAATTATTGAACGTAATGAAAATGTTCAAGTTTTATGAAAACAATACACACATCTTGATTGCAAGTACATTAAAATTATTTGGGTATCACATATACTGCAGACATGGCAGCAGTAGGTGGGTTTAGAACAGAGATAGCCTGATGGAGACCATTGTTTACACACTCACAGAATATGTATATCATGATCATGAGTACATTAAGGTTTCTGGGGTATTGCATAATGGCATTGATAACCTGATGGAGACCATCCCTCTTCCAATTATTTATATATATGGCCTGATGATTGCATTTAGCATGCAACTGACTGTTACCTGTGGGTGCTAACTTTAATGCCTACTTTTTTATATCCTTGATACTTAACCCTATATATATATATATATATATATATATATATAGCCTACTTTAAAACTATGTTCTACTTTCAAAACGTATTTATAAAAGGAACTTTGTGCGTGTCCATTACCTATAGACTCCAAAACGGCTGAACCGATTTTCTTGAAAATTTACACAGTTGTACTATAAGCGTCTGCAAGTGTTCTTAGCTAGGTCTTGTGTCAAGGTACCCCCGATAAATATCGAAAAAAATCGATTTTCTGCACTATTGTAAGAACTGCAGCATTGAAACTTCTGAATATCATTTCTTATGTCTTTGTCTATGAGCGTATCAAATTTGATCAAAATCGGACTACTCTTTCTATAACCCAATTTTTTTCGATTATCAATATTTATCGGGGATACCTTGACACAAAACCAAGCTAAGAACACTTGCAGACGCTTATAGTACAACTGTGTAAATTTTCAAGAAAATTGGTTCAGCCGTTTTGGAGTCTATAGCGAACGGACACACAGAGACAAAGTTCCATTTATAAATAACTTTAGATTTAGATCGTTTGTGAATGGATGATGTTATTATAGATGTATTATCAATGAGGATATCATAAATTGTAGTGGGGTTTAGTGCCAAAATTGCTGTTTTAATGGTACAAAGGCATTTTAGGGAAACAGGTTTTTGTCAGAAAGTGCTCGATATCAAGATAAAGAAATAATGTGGAGAAGTTTGTCACTTAACTGAGAAGTGTTGCTTTCGTCATGCCAACATTGATATGTCTTCATTCTTCAAAGTTTTTTGTTTTGCTGAGTGGCAAACTTTATATATATTTGTACCTGATGAAACCAGGGTAGCAAGTAAGTGATAAACATTTATTTCTTTGATTTGTGTGTGTGTGTATATATATATATATATATATATATATATATATATACATTCAATTTGTTATATATATTATTGCTTTGAACAATATTGATGTCATTTTACTAACCTGAGGAACCTTTCGGCCAACACTTTTCAAAGGTATTCGTTGGCGTTATTAAGAATAGTAAAGCAGAACAAGGAAAAACCACAAACGTTTAACTGACAAAAAACAGGGGAAAGAAGGAGCTTGTCTAAAAGTAAATTTTAATCAAATAATTAAAATGTAAGCGGGGTGTAAACACACAGCTCCATAAGAGTGATAAAATAGAAAAATATAACACTCATAGACC
This sequence comes from Ascarosepion bandense, assembly GCA_037127315.1. Taxonomy (NCBI): domain Eukaryota; kingdom Metazoa; phylum Mollusca; class Cephalopoda; order Sepiida; family Sepiidae; genus Ascarosepion; species Ascarosepion bandense. The sequence continues at coordinate 44,156 of JBBBDQ010029870.1, forward strand.
CTCCATTAATTGTAAGTAGCAAATAAACCGCTCTTTCTTCCTACACAGGCTCGGCTGATGAATCTTAAGGCAAACAGCTTCCAAAACAAGTAAATGATAAGCTGAACGAGCACTGTCCAGGACAGAAAACTTATGGAGTTATACGCGGAAGGAAAAAATGGTTGCAAAAAAAGAAAGAGCTAAGCACGTGAACATCAGTCAAAGTACATAGCCCAAAGAAAAAATCCTAGAGAAGTAATCTATAACAAAAAAGTGCTCAATACGTAAGCAGAGCAGAAAAAGCAAATAACCTAAAGAGCCAACAAACCTACCTAGGTTTCACCTAACCAGATCTTCACCTTTTTAATATTTCCCATTTTAAAATGGGGAAATATTAAAAAGGTGTACAAACTTCAAAGCTGACCAGAAATTTTGCAGATTGTGTGGGGAGGAAAAACTAGCTATAGCGTCATTTGAACCCACATGTAGTTTGTTGAATTCTAAATCTGAAATCCTAAATACGTGTAAACATAAGAAGTCTTGGTTTTTAAATTTGGATGTAAGCTTACTTTATTTTGTTTTTATTATCGTTAGTATGTTTAGGTTGTTTTCTTCACTAGTTGGCGGTGTTTTTTTTTTTCTGAATAAAATCCCTTCCCCACATTTTGTTTGGTGTCTACTTTGTTTTGAGTTCCCTATATCTTATCGTTTTCAGTATCCTCTTTAGCCTTCCCTGAAGATCCGGTTAGGTGAAACCTAGGTACGTTTGTTGTCTCTTTAGGTTATTTATATATATATATATATATATATGTGTGTGTGTGTGTAAAACAGAAATAGGGATTGTTCCAATGAGAGAAATTGGTATAGAAGAAAAAAATGTGGCAAGTCATGAACATTATCTTTAAAGTGTAGATTTATTGTTGTTGTTATTATTAATATTACTTGTTTTTTGTACGATATATTAAGTGTCCATAATGTTATTTGTGTTGGTACATGTGTTTCGAGTTCAAAGTTGACTCTCTTCAGGTGAATAAACTTGTGACTTTATATATTGTGATCCAATTTTTTTACAAAGATAAAAGGTCACATACAATTACTCAACAAAAATGATAAAATAAAAGAAAGCTTAAAGACAACGAAAGTAATTAAAATTAAATGCCAACCCCAAAATTTAAACAAACATCTTAACCTCATCGAAATTTGAGTAACACAGTGGGTTTCAAAATTCAACAAAAAAAGATGTGGGATATGCAACATTATAACAGAAAGAAAACAACTCCATTCGAAATAAAAACAAATCTGAGCTGCGACTCTAAAAACGTAATATATGCAGGGCTGACACAAGGCCTGAAGAAAAAATAGCCCTCCACAGAAGTAACATTAAACTAGCCAATAACAGGAAATTGTATATTTTCCAACATTTAAATGAATGTCATCATCATCATCATTTATCCATCACACCCAGATGGTGCATAGGGCAGCAACTTTTTGTTGCTGTTTCTGTAACAAACCGTTTTTTACAGGGCAGGGTTGTTAGCCCTGCACCCAACCCCAAACCTGGAGGACCGGTGGACCATTCTTGATCCTTACGTTTACAGCACCTGGTATTCCCAAATGGTCACCCATTAAGTACTGACCAGGCTCAATGTTGCTTAACTTCGGTGATCGGACAGAAAACGGTGTATTAAACACGATATAGCCGTAGACTTAAATGTAGTGGAAATAAATTCAGAGTAATGCCCATCTACCAAAACGTAGATTATGATACACTCATGATGCGGGAAGAAATATTTATAAAAAAATACAAGCCTTCCTTCAACAAAACAACATGAAAAACCTAAGACACACTAAATTCATAGGTGCTAAAATGTATATATATATATCCCCAAAAATATACATTACAAAAGAATTCAAATAAAATAACAAATTCTAATTATTATCATATTCAAGCTCAGAACTTTTGGAACAAATCTTCTATATTGAAAGCAACATCCATATTAGTAATATTTCACTAATGAACAAATTCAAATGAAATTGGCTTCCCAAACGTAAATTACAAAATATTCATGCTCAAATTGTGGGAAAAAAATCAATATTTTTATAAACAATATATTGCAATAAAGCAAAAAATAAAAAGTTAATTTATTATCACTGTAAAATGGATTATTGTAAGCTAAAAAATTTAGAACACAGCTGTTTGTGTGTGCATATATATATATATATATATATATATATATATATATATATACATACACACACACTACCAGCCCTAATTATTGGGCCACCCTAGTTTTTTTTTTTTTATGTATTTCATACATTTTTTTATTATTTATTGCCAAGTGGATAATTCAAAATGAAAATAGAATAGTTCTTTTGTTATTATTACTTTACAAAATTTTACAAGGCAAATAGCGATAATTTACCCATCGCACCCTGTAGATTTGATATATATATATATATATATATATATATATATATATACACACACACACACACACACACACACACTACCAGCCATAATTATTAGGCCACCCCAGTTTTTTAAAAAAAATGATGTATTTCATACTATTTTTAGTATTTATTGCCAAGTGGATAATTCTAAATGAAAATAGAATGGTTCTTTTGTTACTATTACTCTGCAAAATTTTACAAGGCAGCCAGGAAGCCTTTTTCTTTGGCCAGCCAATAAGAAGAGGAAGAGAGCACAAAAACTGGACACCAGAATAGTTCATTTGATGCACATGTTATTGTGCAGTATTAGCAAAAGCACCATTCTATTTTCATTTAGAATTATCCACTTGGCAATAAATACTAAAAATAGTATGAAATACATAATCTTTTTTTAAAAACTAGGGTGGCCTCATAATTATGGCCGGTAGTGTATACATATATATATATATATATATATATATATATATATATAAATCTATAAAAGAAAATTCAACACATGATCTAAAGTGACTATAATTTATTTTAAAGGTTAACTTTTTTAGTATTCATCTCTTTAGACTGCAAAAAATTCAACTGGTTTAATCAGAACATTAAAAAAACAGGAAGTCAATCAGTCAGTGCTATGCTTAGCAATATTGCGAGGCCCCTCTACACACCCCCTAAGGCTTCTATCAAAGATTATATATATATATATATATATATATATATATATATATATATCTAAAGAGAGAGAGAGACAGCTTGATGAATGTCTATTTCAACATGCAAGTATGATAATAAATTTCCAGTTAATCTTAATAATTATTTTGTTAATTTTTTTTCATTACAATAAATCTGCGGAGCCAAGGTGCCATGCAGCCCCCCCCCCCCCCACCAAACAGTATGACCTAAAAATGGTATATATTCTTTTTCATGTGCTATGTCTCTTCAGGATGTAGGCAATCATGGACTTCCACTTGGCCCTGTCTCTTGTTACTGTCAATATTTTTCATCTTGTTATCTTTCCCAAACCCCACACTGCTATTCATTTGCTCAAGCCTATCAAATATGTCTCATGCTACTTTCACCTGTCTCTCTTTCCTTCTGTCCATCTTGTGAGTATTAAATTCTCCAGGCCCTCCTTCCTCATTACATATCCCAGGAACTTTATATTATATATATTTATGTTATAATACACGTTACTCTTCAGTAATGAATTGAGTATTCTCGGTGACTGGCGTGTGTATACACCACATATATATATATATAACATGCTAAAATTTTCCCTCTCTCATAACATGTGCCTATGGCTTAGTGAGTAGGAACTTCGACTGATACCAAATCGGTTGAGTTTTGATCTGGGCTTGTATGTGGATGACGAATATATGTATTATTTTATTTTATAATACATAAATATTTGAGAACAACAAAATATGGATTTATTGTAGGGTAGCCAACATTATGATGTTTCGGTTGTTATAACCATCATCAGGGCTTATATTTATTATTGTGAAGTTTTTTTTGTTGTTCTGGCCTGTGAATTGATTTAGAAATGTGATAAAGACTTAAAATTTTAATGCTGTTTGAAACAATTGCAGTAAACTATGACGTCAGTCATGAAATATTTATAACGTTCTGTTATTTGAAGAAGTCTATCAAACCTATCAGTGAACTATTTAAATTTCATCTCAACGACTCTGATGATGGTTGTTATAACAACCAAAACATCATAATGTTGGCTATCCCACAATAAATCCATATTTTGTTGTTCTCAAATATTTATTTTATTTTCTGTCTCACATTGCACATTATTTTATTTTCTGTCTCACATTGCTAAAAATATTTTAGAAAAACTTATTAAAAGGAAATTCTCCCTTGAGTTGTTTTCTTCAAGATTTTTCATATTTTAAGGTCAGTAAACACTTTTCTTTTAATCAAGCAAGGCAATAAAACTACTAAAATACAGGGGCTTACTGTGTGTTACGGAGTATTAGAAAAAAAATCATTATTAAAAAAAAGAATGAAAGAACAAGAATTCAGAATGCGTTTAAATTTTTTAACATTAAAATTGACTGTATTTATCTATATTTCTGCGATGAGGTAGTATTTAATTTATTCGGACTATTGTCCTCATCTTTGTTACCATTTGTACTACGGTTAATAATAGATTATTCTATTTTTCTATATTTCTGAGCTGAGGTGGTATTTACATTATTTGGACTATTGTCATCATCTTTGTTGCCATTTGTACGACGTTTAATAATAGATCATTCTATTTTTCTATATTTCTGAGATGAGGTAGTATTTACATTATTCGGACTATAGGTTTCATCTTTGTTGCTATTTGTACGACAATTGATAATAGATCATTCTATTTGGACTATTGTCCTTATCTTGGTTGCCATTTATATGACATTTCAGCCATTGTACTCTCTGGCCTTCTTCTTCTGCTAGGAATTTCAAACCAAACCCTTTATTACAATCACTGGTTTATATCATTCTCATTCCTTGTGTGAAGGCACTTTTGGTAGTCATGAGTTATCTTCCTCTAACATGAGTCTAAGTTATTTGTTCGCTCCTTGCTGTAGCCTGGCATTGAACGTGTCCCATAAAGTCCATCACCAACCTGTGAAGGCAGTTCTCAACATCACCTGAGTGCCTACGAAGAGCCGGTGCTGAACAAGGGTCTCAAGTTCACAACAATCATCAGGCAGATATTTTTTTTTTATAATCTTTTCTTTCCAAGCAAGGCCGTACCACCACTGGTGCGCATGGGATTACAGTGGGAGAAAAGAAAAGAAAAACGAAAGTTAGGGATTAAGAAGACAGAAGATGGCAATTGATGTTGCACTTAAACTCATGGAGATCGTAGCCATCAGGAAAGCAAATATATTAAAAGGAGTTCCAAAGGTAGGAAGTGAAAGAAAAGAAACTTTAAGAGTAGAAGTGACGGTTAGAATTATAAAAGTTGCCAGTCAAGTAGGACGGATAAATTCATGATGTAAGGTGGTGGGGGGAGCACCAGGGAAAGAAGTTTACCAGAGCAGAATCCATGATAATATTTGTAGAAAAGGCAGAGGGAAGTCATGCTGCTATATTAGAATCAATTACATTGCAGAATCGTCGTTGGATTTTGTCAAGAACTTAGAGATATAGCAACAGTATTCAATGCCAAAAAATGGTAGAGTTATAAATATGTGAGATGGATTCTGAAAAAAAAAAAAATCTCCTGGGCCAATACAGTAATCCGGTCTTTTTAGTAGGATCCGCGATTCTCTACTAAGTTGAAAATAAAATTTGATGTGCGTTGTGGTGCAATGGATCTCGGTTTGGAACGAGAAATCAGGGAGTCGATTTCTAATTCCACTTGAATTCCTTGCATTTGCTTATGCACAAATACACTTGGGAAGGTATTAATCCATCTCTTCTCTCCAGTTATGGGCTAAATAGCAGGACAGAGTGGGTTCTATAGCCTTGGTTGGCAACCAGTCTACTGCAGAAAGCAATGGTAACATACAGTGGATAATCTTCTGCCCAGTCAGTCATGTCTCTTTCAAGACATGATTGTCCAAAAAGCGTGTATTACATACAGCACTTAACTTACTTATATATATATATATGTTCACTGAGTGTGTGTAAATACAAGATTGGAAACTGAGATCAACTTTGATTGGCGACAGTCTGTTTCTTGCTTGAATGCAATCTTTAGGTCATTTAAATGATAGCCTGAAGATTGCAATCAGACACAAAACAGATTACCACTTATTGTTGACCTCAGTATCCACTTATAAGTATGTGTGTGTTTTTGTCAGATATTTAATAATATCCTTAACAAAAGTGAAGATGGTGAGACAAGGTCACAAGTCTTTATATGACGTATTTCACAGACATGATGGGTTTGGCTTGGCTACTTCAGGCTGAAATAGAGCTGAGATGAAGAAAAACAAGAATCTTTTCAGAGAAGGATGATTAAAAATCCAACAGACGCCAACAGCTCTAATACACACACACATATATATATATATATATATATATATATATATATGTTAAAAGTGAAAGATTCCACTGTTCAAGCATTTACCTTTATAATGATTGCTCGGTGAAAAGTAGTAATTTTGTTATTGCAGCGGTTTATAAAACAAAACTTTTCATGTTTCACAACAATACTGTTCTTCTTCAGATGAATAATTTTCAACATTTATTTTAAAATATTTTGAAACTGTAAATGAATTCATGGTTATTTAGAAACTTAGGGAGTGGTAGTCGGAGGAAATGCTTTTAGGTGTGTCAATATATCTAAATCTAAACTTATTTACAGATGGAGCTTTGTGTCCGTTAACTATAGACTACGAAACGGCTGAACCGATTTTCTTGAAAATTTACACAGTTGTACTATAAGCGTCGAGTGTTCTTAGCTAGGTTTTGTGTCGAGGTACCCCCGATAAATATGAAAAATGTCGGGTTATAGAAGGAGTGGTCAGATTTTAATCAAATTTGATACACTCATAGACAAAAACATAAGAAATTATATTCAGAAGTTTCAAAGTTGCAGTTCTTACAATAATGCAGAAAATTGATAATATATATATATAAAAGGCAAGATGTTTGTGTGTGTGTGTGTGTGTGTGTGTATTTTTTTCAGCCCTTTTATTTTAGTTTTTGCTTCGAGTTTGGCTCTAAGTAGGTATAATTGTAGTTCTTAGTCTCAGCCATGATACCATTTACTCAGAGGACTTATTTAGCCTTCAAAATTCAGTTTATGACAAAAAAACTTATTTGATATCAATACAAGAAAATCAAAATTTGACTTACATCCATTCATTTTTCTTTCAGTCTACAGTTTCACTTTAAAAAGCAATAGTTGTTTCCAGTTAGTCTTTCGTGCCAACATCCAAAGAGTCTGAGCTCCAGGACCATGGATTAGTTTTAAAGCTTTCATTACACCCAAGCAACGCTGGGCTATACTGCTAGTATATATATATATAGGATCAATACGTGTATAACATTTAGCACTTTGTCTATTAAAAATATATTCAACATCCTAATTCCAGAGTTTCATGGACGAAACTTTTCTATAATCGTTTGGTCCAGTTGCCAGGTTTCAGCAATTAAGTCTGGATTTTCTCATTTTATTTATTGTTGACAGCCAGTCTCAGTTAAGTGCCATACCTGATACACACTTGGGAGATCATGTCTCTTTCAAAACATCATTGACTGGTTAGAAAGTAGATTTGCCATTACTTTCTGTGGTAGAAGGTTGCCAATCAAGGCTATAAAACCCAATCTGTCCTGCTATTTAACCCATAGTTGGAAGGAAATGAGACAGATTATTAACTTTCCAAGTGTATGCAACAAATTTGCATGGAATTTGAACTTGTCTCTCCGAATTCTTGTTTCAATAAAAATTTATTTATGTTAATTATTCTTTTGCAATTTGCCGCTTTTTTATTTTTTTTATCTATTTATTGATTTTCTTTTAATCATTTCACACCAAGCAAGACATTCCACTGCCACTATAGCACAGGAGGTTACATAGGGGAAGGTACTGAGAAAGCGATTAGATATAGGAAATGTCAGAAGGAGGGTGATAGACGAGTAAGGAGGTACATAGGAAGAGTGTTTGAGAGAATGGGTGCGAGTTAGTGTGTTAGGAGGTGTCTATTGACCTTACATTTAAACTCCTGGAGATTGTAGCTTGTCGAGGAAGCAAGTATGTGGAAGGGAATTCCACAGGCAGGAAGTGTGAGAAAAGAAGCTGTTGGAGTAGAAATTGCGGTTACATTTTATCAGTTTCACTGGAGATCATCCAGCACTCATTTTTTTCTTTCTAATGAGGTTTTCCTGTCTCTCTGTACTCTGGTTAATTTTTGAAATGCATCCTTGGTCATGCCAGTGTGTCTTTGGATCTCAACATCACATTTTTGTCAGAACACTTGCCAGGTATTTAAATTTCTTTTCTTGTTTTATTTTAGTTTCTCCGACCTGTAGTTGGCATTTTGGGGTCTGCTTTTTGCTGATGAACATATATTCAGTTTTCTTGAAATTTATGCTCAGTCATTTCTTTAGTTACCTTCCGTAGAAGGTTCTGCATTTTTCCTTTCTGTGCCTGCTATCAGCACTGTGTGATCCACGTATCTTATATTGTTGAGATTGTGGCTGCCCATGATGTATCCTGGCACATCTTTGCATATATATATATATATATATATATATGCATGCAGTTTTTATTGAAAAAGACAAATCAGGTATTATCATTCATTTTTATATATAATTTCTTTTCAGAACTCAAATTGTTTAAAGGCTTCTAATTACTTTTGGTTATACTTTTAGCCATTATCAAGAGTTAATTTTATTTTATATGTAACCGAATCTATATCGATTTTATATATGTAGAATTGTGGGTGTTATAATCCGAACACAGTAAGCTCATTGCTGCCATATTTATAATTCTTATATAATTTGAGTTCTGAAAAGAAAAGAAATCATAGGAACACATAAAAATTATTTAAAAACTTAATGATAATTCTTTGTCTGTCATATTGCGTATTGTTGTTTAAAAACACTTGTCTGTTTAGGTATCTGCTGGGCAGTAACATTAGTTAATATATATGTGTGTGTGATTTAATACATGTCATGTGTATTAAAGCAATAGATAATTTTCAAATATATGCATGAGGAATATTTCAGACAGTAATATAGTGTATGTGTGGGTTCATAAAGGAATGCTTGTCTGTCTGTCTGTCTCACTATATATCAATCTAAACTCATTTATAAATGTAAATTTGTCTCTGTGTCTGTATCCGTTACCTATAGACTCCGAAACGGCTGATACAATTTTCTTGAAAATTTACATAGTTGTACTATAAGCATCTGCAAGTGTTCTTAGTTAGGTTTTGTGTTGAAAATCGATAATCGAAAAAATCTGGTTATAGAAGGAGTGGTCTGCTTTTAATCAAACTTGATGCACTCATAGACAAAGACATAAGAAACGATATTCAGAAATTTCAAGGTTGCAGTTCTTACAATAGTGCAGAAAATCGATAATATATATATATATATATATATATATATAAAAGGCAAGATGTTTGTGTGTGTGCCTGTTTATCTGCCTGTATGTCTGTATTTTTTCAGCCCTTTTATTTTAGTTTTTGCTTCAGGTTTGGCTCTAAGTACGTATAATTGTAGTTCTTAGTCTCAGCCATGGTACCATTTACTCAGAAGACTTATTTAGCCTTCAAAATTCAGTTTACGATGAAAAAACTTATTTGATATCGATACCAGGAAATCAAAATTTGACTTATATCCATTCATTTTTCTTTCAGTCTACGGTTTTGCTTTAACTGGAAACAACTATTGCTTTTTAGTCTTTCATGCCAACATCCAAAGACTCCAGGACCATGGATTAGTTTTAAAGCCTTTGTTACACCCGAGCAACGCTGGGCTATACTGCTAGTATATATATATATATATATATATATATATATATATACACACACACACACACATACACACATATATATATGAAGTGTAATTGGTAAATTGTCGCAATTATTTTATTATTTCAAATATTCTTTAGGCTGAGTTTGAGCTCCAGGACCATGGATTAGTTTTAAAGCTTTCATTACACCCGAGCAATACTGCTAGTATGAAATAACAATATGTAAATTTTTATATATCAAGAACAATATCGTGGAAAAATGTATGACAAAGTGGGAAATGTTTTTTGTGTTACACGTTTTGTCTGATGACCATTAGATATGGTTATTGCATTAAATCAAAAACTGTTATATAGGCTTGATTAAAACCTTGTTTAGACTAATGGTCATTTGTGGTCGAGAGGTCTAAGACGTGCCAGATCACATGGTAGCTTCCCCTATGTGGATAGGGGTCGCAGGTTCGAATCCTGCCGAATGACACATTTTCGTAATAAAAATAATCAGGCCAGTAGATACAAATATATAATACTGTTTATTTAAAAAAAAAAACAGAATATCTACTTAAATACGAGTATTGATAAAAAAAAAGAAAAGAAAAATAATGTTCAAACAAATCATTTCAAATCCATATATATATATATATATATATATATCAATTTTGTAATGTATTGATATAATATATATATATATATATATTATATCAATACATTACAAAATTGACATTCCGTTGAATAGCTCTTTCAGTGAAAAAAATTCTCGCTTCATCAGAAAGGATCACAAACAAAAATTTATTAATTCAAATATGGTACAAAAATTCCTTTGGCTCTGTAAATAAATAATACTATTTACACGAAGCCCTCTATCTTGATCAATTTTAATATTCATAACATTAATATTAATAGAATCAGGTTTTTGGGATTTAAAATATATATATATGAACTCAAGATTGTGTTTTAATGATATTGTTGAGATACATTAAAACCCAAACCTTGAGAGGTGTATATTTACTAATATATATATATATATATATATATGCAACTCAACATTGTCTTTTTTAATATTGTTGAGATATACAGAAATACAAAACTTTCTCCCTACATAGAATTTATCCAAATAGATCGATAGAGGATTTGAAAAGAACAACTAAACCTGAAATTGAGATAAATAGATACATTTTTCATTATAATATGAGTGGATCATAAGATTTAAAATTATGACCTTTCTCTTTCGTAATGGAACAATGTTAGTGAATTTCCATTGGAGCTGAATGATTAGCAGACAAAAAAAAAAAAAAGAATGCTCCATTTTTCAGAAGAGCTTTTACAGCCATAATAGAAGCACTTAAGATCGGAAAACATTTTCTCTGATAGAAATTTGAATTATTATACACAAATCTCAACTTGTCTGCAGAATTAAAGGTTTTCTAAGAAGTTTCATGTTATTTTAGCAACGGGTTAAACCAACTTCATCTTCATCATGTTTTTCTTTTTTTCTACAGAGAATAGCTTCAAAAATATTGATGCCAAACCAAATTCTTTCACTTGATGGCTTTTAGCATTCAAAGAGTATTTTTATTTAACATCCACTACACCATTTTTCATGAAACATTTTTTTTTCTTGTGAAAATTTCTAATTTATTATCAATTGGGTAAACATTGGATTACATCACAAATCAAGAAATCCTCCAACCATTACATTCTCTTCCTCTCCACTCTCGTCTTCCTTTGCATTATTTGTACAATGAGATTAATAAATAGTTCTTTAAAGCAACAGAAAATTCCAAATATTTACCATGCTTTTCAATGATCCATTTATTTTTTTAAGGGCGGGGGGAATAGTTTTCGGATTTTCAAAGTGTTTATTGCAGTTTCTTAATATCTTTTAATGCTTTATTTAAGGATTAGGATATGATTGTTTGTGTATATTTATGCAAATGGCTGCTGAAAAATTCTTCACCCAACCAAGAAAGAATATTTTAAAATTTCTGATGTCTGGTTAATTTTTTTAAAATTGTTTCACACGCTAAGTATGTGTGTTGCAGTGCAGTGGATATCAACTCGGAACAAGAAATCGAGGAGCCAAGTTTGAATTCCAGTTGAATTCCTTGCATTCACTTATGCGCAAATATTCTTGGGAAATATATTAATTTGCCTCTTCCTTCCAGATATGGGTTAAATAAAAGGACAAAGTGGGTTCCATAGCCTTGGTTGGCAACTTGTCTACTGCAGAAAATAATGGCAACCTACCGCGGGAAAAATGTTCTGCCTAGTCATGTCTAAAGAGGGACATGATTGCCCAAGTGTGTATCACGTATGGTACTTAAATGACTGACATTAATGTGCAAGTAAACAAAAGGGAGTTCCACTAAGCGAAAGTGCGAGGAAAGAAATTTTTCGTGTAGAAAAGACAGTTACATTTAACTATTTTGATGGTAACTCTCACAACAGACCTCAAGTGGAATGACTATATGGAATCCATAGCTAAATTCGCTAAGTAGGTCAGTTCTTTGTGTAGGGCTAGGAAGTTTTTCTCGTCTGAAACTATCCTGCACATATATAAATCTACCATCCGCCCCTTCTATCCACCTAGGGGTCCTTGACAAAATTCAACGGAAAATCTGTAATGTGATCCATCTCGATTTGGCAGCTCGGATACAGTCACGGCTTCTGCTTTGATGAACTTATATAGGGGGACACCATTGAGCTATCAATTTACTCGAGTCACAAGATATATATATATCTATATCCCACCCTTTTACTGTAAAACCAATAAAATGTAAATGCAAATTCTACTTCAGCAGCCTTTTTTCTCACACTTCCCGCCTGTGAAATCCCTTTCTGTTTACTTGCTTCCCCGACAGCTACAATCTCCAAGAGTTTAAATGTAAAGTCAATAGTCATCTCCTATCTCACTAACCTGCATCCTCTCTCATGCTTCTTTCTTCATTCACGCCACATCTCCCTATCTCTGGTAGCTCTTAGCATGCTTTCTCCTGTTACCCCACTCTGCCATCCACCTGCTCAGGCCCTTCAGATATGTTATCTATTGCTTCCCTTTGTGTCTCTTTTCTTCTGACCTGTGAGTATAAGATTTTCTAAACCTTTCTTCCTCATCACATATCCAAAGAACTTCAGCTGTCGCTTCTCGATGCTCAGTATTAATTTCCTTTTCATCTTTTCTAAAACGTCATCATTGCTCACATCCTCGATTCATGATATCTGCAGCATCCTTCTGTAGAACAACAAGAATGGGTGTGTGCAAGATAAAAAGCCCTTTCCTTAATGATACCTCATTCTTAAAGCCTAGTATTCTAAGTTTCTTAGAATAGAACTTTGCTGTGAGTACATATAGATAATATAGACCAGGCAGCTCGCACCAACGTGGTACCATCACTGATGTGCAGGGGATTACATCAGAGCATTTAAGACAGTTGTAAATGTAGAGAGAAAGGAAAAGAACAATATACACTGGGTGATGTAGAAAGGGCTGGAGTTAAATGGATAAGAGATGGGAATTGACTTTGCATTTAAATTCCTGGAGGTTATAGCTGTTAGGAAAGCAAGTATATGGAAGGGAGTTCCACAGGCGGGAAGCATGAGAAAAGAAGCTGCTTGAGTAGAATTGTCACCTGCATTTGGTTGATCTAACTGTAAAAGGGTGGGACCTGGATGCCAGAGTAAATTCTTCTTGGCCCAAGTTCGTTAGAGCAGAAACAAAAATATTCATAGTAGATGATGATATCAACAGTCTTTCATTTTTAGCTTGATCTGGGTTTTATGATGGTAAATGATGACAGATTTTCAAGTTATACTAAGCAATTTATTTTGTGAATTAAAAAACAAAAAAAATGATATGTTTAAAGCAAAGCTCAGATGTACTTACTGGAGCAGTACTGGAAGCCAATCATTTTACCTGCATCAAGAGTTCCACATAAGGTCAGGTGTGATTTTCAAAGGCATGGTACCTTCTCAAAAAGTACTTTGGGGGCTGATCAATGGTGCCTTAAGTCTGATTTTGCTCATTGCCTGCCTTGCTATTGAAGTCTGAGCTGAATAGAAAGACCCCTGAAAAAGATATGATTTGGTTTGGTTTAAGTTTAACAAACCATCAATCATTTTAGTCACTTAAGGGTCAGTCTTTAAAAATAATTTGTTGGTAATATATTTTTCATTCACAAAAGTTTTGTTGGTAAATACTTTCATAGCATTTTGATCCCAGTTTGGAGGTTAACAATTTACTCATAACTGAGACCCTAACAGGTGCTACCACTCTAGGTCAGGGTGGACCTGGGAACAACAGAAATTAAGGTCATACTCAGGACCAAAAAGCTATAAGGCACAACTGCTGAAATATGATAACAGAAATCTCAAAACTTATATTGGGAAAATACAAACACCAGATAAATATATAAGCATACTAGAAGTATAGCCCCGCGTTGCTCGGGTGTAATGAAAGCTTTAAAACTAATCCATGGTCCTGGAGCTCAGACTCTTTGGACGTTGACATGAAAGACCAAAAAGCAATAGTTGTTTCCAGTTAAAACGAAACCATAGACTGAAAGAAAAATGAATGGATGTAAGTCAAATTTTGATTTCCTGGTATCGATATCAAATAAGTTTTTTTCATTGTAAACTGAATTTTGAAGGCTAAATAAGTCCTCTGAGTAAATGGTATCATGGCTGAGACTAAGAACTACAATTATACCTACTTAGAGCCAAACCTGAAGCAAAAACTAAAATAAAAGGATTGAAAAATATACAGACATACAGGCAGATCAACACACACACACACAAACATCTTGCCATATATATATATATATATATATATATATATATATATATATATATATAATCGATTTTCTGCACTATTGTAAGAACTGTAATCTTGAAACTTCTGAATATGGTTTCTTATGTCTTTGTCTATGAGTGTATCAAATTTGATTAAAATCGGACCACTCCTTCTATAACCTAATTTTTTTTGATTATCGATATTTATTGATGGGTACCTTGACACAAAACCTAGCTAAGAACACTCGCAGATGCTTATGGTACAACTGTGTAAATTTTCAAAAAAATCGGTTCAGCCATTTTGGAATCTATAGGTAACAGATACACACACACAGAGACAAAGTTTCATTTATAAATAAGTTTAGATTTAGATGGAGGAATGTGAAAATCAAATTTATTCGCTTATAATACTGCCGGAGATCTCAGATATATATATATATATATATATATATTTAGAAAGTCCATTTCTCTAGTAAAACTGGGTTTATTTTTTACTACAACTTTAAGCAAAGTTATTCTTGTTTTGATCTTGGCCTACTTTTAAAAAGTCTGAATAAGAAATTCAATCTTACACATATATCTTATATACACATATATCCAGAACTTTTAAGTTGCAATTAAGTTCCACGAGTCAAAGACAACTCACTTGAACAACAGAAGCAAATTGACGACAGTAATAATTTTAACAGGTTCAATGTACAGAAAATGGTTGTTGGCTGGTTGTTTTGTTTATATGGCATATCAACCTCAGTGGGTCATTTATTGCCAACTAAATTTTTATTTATTTATTGCTGGTAATACATTTTTCTTTCAACAATTTATTGTTGTTTTTTTTTTATAAGTTTTGTGCCTAGTAATACTTTTTTCTTTTCGAGTATCAAGATTCATTGGGATTTGTTTTTAAGGGCAGGGTCCCCAAGTCCTACCCTGTTATTTAACCCATAACTGGAGGGAAGGGACGGATTAGTACCTTTCCCAAGAGTACCAGTGCTTAAGTGAATGCTGGGCATTCAACTGGAATTTGAACTCGGCTCACCAATTTCTCTTTCCAACTGCACCACAATGCACATCCAGGCTCAACATCGCTTAACTTCGGTGATCAAGCGAAAACCAGTGTATTCAACATGATATGGTCGTAAGCATGCACATCCATCACTAAACGCTTACAGCACCTGGTATTCTCAAGTGGTCACCCATCTAAGTACTGACAAGGCTCAACGTTGCTTAACTTTGGTGATCAAGCAAACACCGGCGTATTCAACATGATATGGCCGTATGCCCTATGAAAATGGAATATGCGCAATTGGTAAAATGAATGTTTGCAAATATAATTTAAATTTGCGAATTTAACTGTTCAAAGAATGTCTAAGGAAGAAGTGAGTTTTGTGGCATCTGTATTCCATTAACAACAGAAATGTTCCTTATTAATTTACTGATGATTAAACTTTTTTTTAAAGTTTATTTATAAGAAAACAAAGACAATTTTGACTTTTGAAGGCGAGACATTCTTAATTTTAATGTCCGTTTTTCATATCTATTTTCTAAGGTTTATTATAACCACTTATTTTTTTAAATTTTACTTCTAAAAGTTATATACTGCTAACCAATTCATGTTGTTATGTTAATAATAACAAATAAATAGAATAATAATTATGATAGTATTTTACAGGTTATAAAATTAATTTATTATGATTACATTATATCAAGATTTTCATATTGCAGTTAAGTTCAACAAAGTCAAAGACAAAAATAGACTATTTGAAGCATAGAAGCAACTTGACCACTTCGTCATTTAATAATCTATTTTCTTTTTAAAGAATCTAATTTTAAACAGATTTTCAAGTTATACTAAGCAATTTATTTTGTGAATTAAAAAAACAAAGAAATGATATGTTTAAAGCAGAGCTCGGATGGTTAATTCTAAAAAAAATGTGAACAAATATCTATTAAATGAAGATGTTTTTAAGTTTGTTTGTTTTTTTCCCAGAGCTACATAAAAAAAAAAAAATGATATTTGCATACAAGAGCAGGTTTTTTTAGATTGTGCCATAATTAATGGAAAAAAATCTATGAATATATATTAGCCACAATTTTAATGGTGAGTGGATATTAATAAAAATGATATTTTCCTCTTTACAATATGTTTATATAACAAAACCTAGCAATCTTCAACTTTCACAAAAAAAAAACTGTCTGTGAAAACGTGTCTTTTCCTTAAGTCCGCAGTTATTTTAAAAATTGATGATTAGAATTATAATAAAACCTAAACATATATATTCTTTTAATCATTTTAACTCAAACAAGGCAAGAATACGACTAGTATGCAGGATGTTACAGGCAGTGACATCAAAAGAAAAGACTGGGTATAAGGGGTATTGAAGAAAAAATAAAAGATGAATGGGATTCCAGAAAATAGAAGATGGTAAATGACATTGCTTTTAAATTTCTGAAGATTGTAGTTATCAAGAAAGAAAGTAAACAGAAGGGAATTCCATAGGAGTGAAGAGCGATAAAATGTTCAAGTAGAAGAGCCTATTGCATTTAGCTATTTCTGCAGTAAATGGGTGGGACCTAAATGCTAATCTAGTAGGCCGCTAAAAATTCTTGTAGTCTGGACACCAGGAAAAAATGTTGTCAGAGCAATTGCACTGAAAATATTTGAATAAAAATAGAGGAAACGAAACAATGTGAATGGGATTTATGAAGACAGAAGATGGCAATTGATGTTGGTTTTAAATTTTTGGAGATTTCTAGTTAAAGGGAAGCAAGTAAATGGAAGGTAGTTCCACATGCTGGAAGTGTGAGAAAAGAAACTGTTGGAGTAGAAGTGGCAGCTACATTTAACTATTTCAATGGTAAAAGGGTGAGACCTAGATGCCAATCTAGAAGCACACTTAAATTCATGTAATTGGGTTACTGGGGAAAAAAGCTCTTCAGAGCAGTTGCTGTAAAAATATTTATGCAGAAGAAAGAGGGAAGCCAAATGACATTAGTGAAAAAGTGGCTGAAGTTGAAATATGATTATACACACACACAACCGGCCATAATTATTAGGCTACCCCATTTTTTTTTAAAAGAAATGATGTATTTCATACTATTTTTAGTATTTATTGCCAAGTGGATAATTCTAAATGAAAATAGAATGGTTCTTTTGTTATTATTACTTTGCAAAATTTTACAAGGTAGCCAGAAAGCCTTTGTTTCGGCCAGCCAATAAGAAGAAGAGACTAGCATGGGGAAGAGAGAACAAAAACTGGACACCAAAACAGTTCATTTGATGCACATGTTATTGTGCAATATTAACAAAAGAACCATTCTATTTTCATTTACAATTATTCACTTAGCAATAAATACTAAAAATAGTATCATTTTCTTTTAAAAACTAGGGTGGCCTAATAATTATGGCTGGTTGTGTGTGTGTATATATATGTACATAGCAAATCTACTGGGTGCGATGGGTAAATTGATAATACATATATATAAAAGGCAAGATGTTTGTGTGTGTGTCTGTGTCTGTGTCTGTTTATCTGCCTGTATTTTCAGCCCTTTTATTTTAGTTTTGGCTAAACGCCGGGCTATAGTGCTAGTAAACATATATATATATATATATATATATATATTTCTAAACAACTCTGCTACTAAAGGACCTTTTGACACCAAGAATTCTAACAATGCAAATCATGTTCCAGGATGACAAACTCATAAAAACAGAGAGGATAATCCAAAAGATTTTATCCAATTAATATAAATTATTAATTAGACGAAAATAGAAAATACGATGAATATTATCCAGAGCATTATAAATATTGAGAGGAAGACTCAACACTATAATTTTACATTTTCTCTTTGAGATCTTTAAAAAATAAGAAAAAAACTAAAATAGTCTATTTTATTTTTTACCAGTCTGAAGAAGACTATGTAGAAGTGTACTGAGAGACAGAAAAATTTTGCTAAAATCAAAGAAGAGAGTACTAGATTCCTATGTGATGTCTGTTCTTCAATAGGGCAGTGAATGCTTAACAATCTAATCAAAGATGAAGAAGAGACTTGAAGCAACCAAAATGTGGTTCTACAGAAGGATGCTGAGGATACCATGAACCAAACATGTGAGCAAAGATGAGGTTCTGGATAGAATGGAAATGAAAAGAAAACTAATACTTAACATTAGGAAATGACAGTTGAAGTACCTGGAACATGTAATGAGGAAGGAGGGCTTAGAGAAGCTGATACTCACAGGTCAGAGAGAGAGAGACAAGAGAAAGCAATGCGTAACATACTTGATGGACTAGGGTAAGTGGGGTTACAGAAGAAAGTATGCTAAGAGCCACTAGAGATAGGGGGGACTTTGAAGGCCATGATCGACTACATTCTGAAAAGATATGGAACATTGAAGAAGAATAATCTTTTCAAATTAATCCTGTTGCATTTTTTTATTTTGCAAACGCTACTAAACTTTTTTAATCATATCACCCCGAGCAAGGCGGTGACGCCACTGATGTGCAGGGGGCTACATAGGAGTGAAAAGATTGGAAAAGAGAAAGCCGGAAACCACATCCTAAACAGGAAACAAGGGATGAGCCTATTCACCTGTTCAATAGACGTGGGTGGAGTGTGAACCGGGCAATAGTTTAGTCTATCTACTCCAATTAACTGAAGATGTTGGGTTGTGAATGATCTTTGAATTTGGAGAAAATTGCAGATATGTTCTCGTAGCCACTATGGATTAAAAATTTGATGTTTTTCATAAGTAATTAACTGAAAAAAAAGTTTCAACTTTTTATTTATTTTGAGCACCCAAAACCTTTACAAAATATGACAGCTTTGTTGATTTGCCATTATATTGAAATGTGCCTATCGAAACCAAATAAAAATTAGTTACAACGAGATGGTTCATTGCCCTCTGCTAATCTGAACCTGTCCATCAGATGGCTTTTCACCTGAGACAGCTTAAGCCACTATGTTATGGGATTTGACATTGTGGCTTTATAGCTATTAAAAACAATAATAACCCCTTGGTGACCTCAATTTGGCCTTGTGGGGTTGAGGTCACTTCTTTTCAGAGTTGTAAATGCAGTCTGGAATATGATTTGCATTGTTAGAATGCTCCATGTCAAAAGGTCCTTTTAGTGGCAGTGTTATTTAGAAATCTGGCACTTAGCAGACAAGTCCTATGTATTGCTCGTTTATTTTAGTAGGGTTTTCCGAGAACTGACACACACACACAACAGTTACAAAGAATTGAATATGTTTTCAAATATTGTTGGCTTATTTTCAGCAAATTAAATTATTTCAATCTATTCATGTTATTCGAAATGTAAGAGATATTATTTGCTGATCCGAAGTCAAAGAATCATTGTATTTAAGAATTAAATAATGGCTTAGGAATAGCAGTCTGCAGTAGATTCACGAAAACCGAGCATACATCATGAAAAGATGGACAAAGCTTAACAAAAACAAAGTTTTGTTGTCAAACTCTTTGGTTTTTTTCTTTTTATTTATAATACAAAGGATTTTTAATGCAACAATTATTTGTTTTAAAAATGAAGAAATCATTCAAAGTTTACGCTAAAAATCATGTTTTTCTAGCATCAAAGAGTTATCAAGAATTAACATGGGAAATTTGAGCGTCTTTTTGTTTTGAAGAAAATGATTTAGAAATTCTTGTAAAAATCAGATAATTGTTGAATTTTAATGCAACTTTTTGCTTTATTCATTTTTTTTTTTTTTTTTTTTTTTAGAAAATCTAGATAAAGTTATTGTTTTGACATCTGCTACTCACGACTTTGTTGCATAATCTTACTTGCAAATACCCTTAAAAAAAAAAGGTACTGATCCATCTCATCTCTCTCCCCAGCTATGGGTCGAACAGCAAAACAGGTTGAGTTCTATAGCTTTGGTTAGCAGTCTGCCACAGAAAGAAATGACAGACTACTGCAGGAAAATCTTCTGCCTAGTCAGTCATGGATCAAAAGAGACATGATCGCCCAAGTATGTTCCACGTATGGAACTCAACTGACTGATTAACTATTGTTGTCATGGCTGGATATCAGGGAAGGTTGGGGTCTATGCCTTTGATTAGCAACCTTCTGTAAGAAGGTCTTTGACCCAGTCAGTTATGAATCAAAAGAGACATGATTGCCCAAACATGAATCACGTATGGAACTCAACTGACTGATTAACTATTGTTGTCATGGCTGGATATCAGGGAAGGTTGGGGTCTATGCCTTTGATTAGCAACCTTCTGTAAGAAAATCTTTGACCCAGTCAGTTATGAATCAAAAGAGACATGATTGCCCAAGCATGAATCACGTATGGAACTCAACTGATTGATTAACTATTGTTGTCATGGCTGGATATCAGGGAAGGTTGGGGTCTATGCCTTTGATTAGCAACCTTCTGTAAGAAAATCTTTGACCCAGTCAGTTATGAATCAAAAGAGACATGATTGCCCAAGCATGAATCACGTATGGAACTCAACTGATTGATTAACTATTGTTGTCATGGCTGGATATCACGGAAGGTTGGGGTCTATGCCTTTGATTAGCAACCTTCTGTAAGAAAATCTTTGACCCAGTCAGTTATGAATCAAAAGAGACATGATTGCCCAAACATGAATCACGTATGGAACTCAACTGATTGATTAACTATTGTTGTCATGGCTGGATATCACGGAAGGTTGGGGTCTATGCCTTTGATTAGCAACCTTCTGTAAGAAAATCTTTGACCCAGTCAGTTATGAATCAAAAGAGACATGATTGCCCAAACATGAATCACGTATGGAACTCAACTGATTGATTAACTATTGTTGTCATGGCTGGATATCAGGGAAGGTTGGGGTCTATGCCTTTGATTAGCAACCTTCTGTAAGAAAATCTTTGACCCAGTCAGTTATGAATCAAAAGAGACATGATTGCCCAAACATGAATCACGTATGGAACTCAACTGATTGATTAACTATTGTTGTCATGGCTGGATATCAGGGAAGGTTGGGGTCTATGCCTTTGATTAGCAACCTTCTGTAAGAAAATCTTTGACCCAGTCAGTTATGAATCAAAAGAGACATGATTGCCCAAGCATGAATCACGTATGGAACTCAACTGATTGATTAACTATTGTTGTCATGGCTGGATATCACGGAAGGTTGGGGTCTATGCCTTTGATTAGCAACCTTCTGTAAGAAAATCTTTGACCCAGTCAGTTATGAATCAAAAGAGACATGATTGCCCAAGTATGAATCACGTATGGAACTCAACTGATTGATTAACTATTGTTGTCATGGCTGGATATCACGGAAGGTTGGGGTCTATGCCTTTGATTAGCAACCTTCTGTAAGAAAATCTTTGACCCAGTCAGTTATGAATCAAAAGAGACATGATTGCCCAAGCATGAATCACGTATGGAACTCAACTGACTGATTAACTATTGTTGTCATGGCTGGATATCAGGGAAGGTTGGGGTCTATGCCTTTGATTAGCAACCTTCTGTAAGAAAATCTTTGACCCAGTCAGTTATGAATCAAAAGAGACATGATTGCCCAAGCATGAATCACGTATGGAACTCAACTGACTGATTAACTATTGTTGTCATGGCTGGATATCAGGGAAGGTTGGGGTCTATGCCTTTGATTAGCAACCTTCTGTAAGAAAATCTTAGACCCAGTCAGTTATGAATCAAAAGAGACATGATTGCCCAAACATGAATCACGTATGGAACTCAACTGATTGATTAACTATTGTTGTCATGGCTGGATATCACGGAAGGTTGGGGTCTATGCCTTTGATTAGCAACCTTCTGTCAGAAAATCTTTGACCCAGTCAGTTATGAATCAAAAGAGACATGATTGCCCAAGTATGAATCACGTATGGAACTCAACTGACTGATTAACTATTGTTGTCATGGCTGGATATCAGGGAAGGTTGGGGTCTATGCCTTTGATTAGCAACCTTCTGTAAGAAAATCTTTGACCCAGTCAGTTATGAATCAAAAGAGACATGATTGCCCAAGCATGAATCACGTATGGAACTCAACTGACTGATTAACTATTGTTGTCATGGCTGGATATCAGGGAAGGTTGGGGTCTATGCCTTTGATTAGCAACCTTCTGTAAGAAAATCTTTGACCCAGTCAGTTATGAATCAAAAGAGACATGATTGACTAAGTGTCTGTAACATATGGCACACTAACTGACTGACTAGTTTGTACTTATTTAATTTTATAGAATTTCAAGAAATTCTTTTTTGCTGTTATTAATGTTTATATCTAAACTTATTTATAAATGGAACTTTGTCTGTGTGTGTCCGTTACCTAGAGACTGAAATGGCTGAACCGATTTTCTTGAAAATTTAAACAGTTGTACTATAAGCGTCTGCAAGTGTTTTGTGTGGAGGTACCCCCGATAAATATCGAATAAAATCGGGTTATAGGAGTGGTCCGATTTTAATAAAATTTGATACACTCATAGACAAAAACATAAGAAACGATATTCAGAAGTTTCAAGGTTGAAGTTCTGACAATGGTGCAGAAAATCAATTATATATATATATATATATATATATATATATATATATATATATATATAAAGCAAGATGTTTGTGTGTGTGTGTGTGTGTGTGTGTATTTTTTCAGCCCTTTTATTTTAGCTTTGGGTTTGGCTCTAAGTAGGTATAATTGTAGTTCCTAGTCTCCGCCATGATATTATTTACTCAGAGGACTTATTTAGCCTTCATAATTCAGTTTACGACAAAAAAAAACTTATTTGATATCGATACCAGGAAATCAAAATTTGACTTACATCCATTCATTTTTCTTTCAGTCTACGGTTTCGCTTTAACTGGAAACAACTATTGCTTTTTCATCTTTCGTACCAACGTCCAAAAAATCTGAGCTCCAGGACCATGGATTAGTTTTAAAGCTTTCATTACACCCGAGCAATGCCAGGCTATACTGCTAGTTTTTTTTATAAAACAGGAGCCTCAGTTACAGAAAGTCGGCACTGAATCATGAAACATAAAAATGCAATATAACTAAGACATTATTTAGATATAAATAAATATATTTATTGCATTAAGAAAAATTTTTTTATTTCTTACCATATTTTATTTAATTATAATAATTTATAAACTTTTAAAATTCTATATTCATTTGTATCAGTCAAGTAATATTGTTATTTAACAAATATATATATATATATATATATATATATATATATATACACACACACTAAAGATTCCTGTCCTGCTATTTTATCCATAGCTTGGAGGAGAAAAGATAGATTTGTACATTTCCCAAGGGTATTAGCACGTAAGTGAAAGTAGTGAACTATATTAGAATTCAAACTGGGCTCTACGATTCCTCAATCTGAGCTGCTATCTCTTACTCCACCATGTCTCTTTAGTCTGGAGAGGATTGGGCTCCATTAGGCTGTTGTATTGTGGTGATACCGAGCAAGCGAGGGACCGGACGTTTGCTCACAGAGGTCCAGATAGCAAATGACCAAAACTGGTCTTTGCGCACATGGGCTCCATGCAGATGTTCTGGTGGAAAACCAAAAATAAATAAATATCAAATTCCTTTTACAGACCCTTTTTGCGAGCCGACACAAATTTTGTAGGTGTGAAGTCCCAAATGACTTGTTCAGAGCTCCGAAGATGAAATAAAAGGCCGACACAGAAAACACGAGCATAATTAACACGTCCCTTGACAAACGTCAAGCGATCATATTATGGTTGCCTCTCCTTTCTCTCTCATCTTCTTCTTCACTGTTCACTGAGCCACTTAATAACTGACCGGTACCCGAAGGACTGAGCAGAGACTTTAAAGGCACTAGTAACAAACGAATGCACATACATACGCACAAACTCTTTTCGGCAATTGCTGCTATAAACATTTTAATGACCTTTGTACCAAACAAAAGTCATTACTTTTATTTGTAAAAAAAAATCTTGATTTATTTTTATTTATTTATATATATATATATATATATATATATATAGTTTCTATACACATTTTGATTTTCTTGTTTTATACCCCTCTTATAGTGGGCTATCTACTAACAAGGCCAAATTCAGTTAATCTGTTTCAATACACAACTACACTTCACTATAACGGATAACCCACTATACACTTAAACTTATTGAATCAGATCAATTACCATAAAAGTATTTATAGAAAAGACTTGTGATGGGAAAGTGTTTGAACCTGAGATGCCAGGTCAGGGCCAATAACATTGAAGTTTCTTCATTCGATTTTTTCTTTTTGTCATTTCTCCCAAAGCAAGGCGAGACTGCCACTAGTTCAAAGGGGTTTCTGAGTGAGAGAAAAAAATGAATGGGATTCAAGAAAATAGAAGATCGTAATTGACATTGCATTTAACCTTTTGGAGATTGTAGCTATCAGGGAAGCAAATAAACTGAAGGGAGTTCCAAGGGTGGGAAGAGAGAGAAACTTTTGGAATAGAAGTGGTGGTAACATTTAACTATTTCAACAGTAAAAATGTGGGACCTAGATGCCAATCTAGTAGCATCTTTAAATTCACTATAGTATCCAAAGAAACACCTCTTCTATTGTGGCTGCAGTACATGTGATGTTCCTATGACTTTAGTGAGATCTGGAAAGATTACTATTCAGTGACGCTATAAAACGCTATAGAAATTTTATTCCCAAGCAAAGTTTTTTTTGCCAAACACAAAAAATTAGTCTGGTATGACTTATAAAATATAATAGGTTAAAAATTACAAACCAAGACTCAACCGCTGTATTAAATTTTAAAAGGAAAAACACTTATTTACATAATTACAAAGCTTGCACAAATACTTCCTTTTGTGTACTTTTTAAGGCAGGATAACAAATTCCAATAAAAAGATTAACGTCGAAAAATGGAAAAAGAGAAAATAATTCAAGAAGGCAGAAAAAACCGCTAAATTCATTGCTAATTTCCTTTCTTGCTCACTCAAGTTGAACTCTTCTTAAACCTTCTTTCACTCAATTCTTCGACATACTTTGAACTGTGCATAAAACTGGCACCAGAACGGTATATGAAAACGGAGGCCTTCACAACAAAAATTAAAATTACACAAAGACCACATTTGTCT
Source organism: Ascarosepion bandense (assembly GCA_037127315.1). Taxonomy (NCBI): domain Eukaryota; kingdom Metazoa; phylum Mollusca; class Cephalopoda; order Sepiida; family Sepiidae; genus Ascarosepion; species Ascarosepion bandense. The sequence goes on from JBBBDQ010029870.1 coordinate 69,878, forward strand.
TTTGTGTAAAAATATAAAAATGTTATTCCCTACCAAATCTAAGTTCCTGTACCAAAGACAAAATCTTAGCAGGAATAGGAAGTCATAATAGGTCAGTCAGTTAAGTACCATACGTGATACATGCTTTGGGTGATCATGTCTTGAAAGAGACATGATTGACTAAGCAGAAGATTATCCGGCAGTCCATGCTTTCTGTGGTAGACTGGTTACCAGAAAAGGCTATAGAACCCAATCTGTCCTGTCATTTAACTCATAGCTGGAGGGAGAAGAGATTGATTATTATATTAAGTATAATTAGTGGAGGATCAGTTTATTACTTCATAAAAATAGAATACCGATCCCCCACTTTATACCCAGTAGAAGTTTTAATTGTGTTTCCAATTATTATATTCAGTTAGTTAAGTGCCATACATGATACACACTTTGGGCGATCATGTCTTAAAAGACTGACTGGGCAGATGATTATCCCGCAGTAGGTTGCCTGCCAAGGCTATAGAACCCAATCTGTCATGCCATTTAACTCATAGCTGGAGGGAGAAGAGATAGATTATATTACATTATTATAGTAAGTATAATTAGTAGGGGATCAGTTTATAACTTCATAACAATAGAAAACTGATCCCCACTTTATGCCCAGTAGAAGTTTTAATTATGTTTCTAACTATTATATCCAGTCAGTCAGTTGAGTGCCATATGTGATACACGCTTTGGGTGATCATGTCTCGAAAGAAACATGACTGACTGGGCAGAAAATTATCCCACAGTAGGTTGCCAGCCAAGGCTATAGAACCCAATCCTATTATTTAACCCATACATGGAGGGAAGAGATGGATTTCCTGTTGATGTCCATTGAACATAATAAGTAGAAATCATAAAACAAGACTCAAGCACTGCATAAAATTTTAGAGAAAACACGTTTATTATCGTATAATGAAAAAGGTACAAATACAAAATTTGCACTAAAATTTCGTTTTATGCGCCTATTAAGGAAGATTATAAAGGAATAAAAAAAAATGAAAAAAGATTTCAGTTTGAGAAAAGACAAGGATTTTGAAATTGACAAAAAGTGAAAGTCATGTTGGAAGGCAGTAAAAACGGGAGTGTCAGGAAGTGGGTAAGAGAACAATGACTCTGGCCATAAAGTGAGGGATCAGTTGATATATTGATTGTAATGTAGAATTGATCACCCACTTTACATCCACATTATAATAGTATGGCCCCAAGCAAGGCATTTTATTGCCACTGTTTTGCAGGGGGTGTCAGGAAGTGGGTAAGAGAACAATGACTCTGGCCATAAAGTGAGGGATCAGTTGATATACAGATTGCAATAGTATAGAATTTTTTTTATAATCATATCACCACAAGCAAGGCATTTTATTGCTACTGTTTTGCAGGGGGTTACATAGGAAGAAAGTTATGAGAAAGAGTGACAGGTTATAGGGGGTGTCAGGAAGTGGGTAAGAGAAGGATGAGAATACTGATGAGAGTCGAGTGGATCAAAAAAGAAGCATGAGAGAGAGGATGCAACTCAGTGGGATAGGAGATAACTATTGACTTTACATTTGAATTCTTGAAAGTTGTAGCTGTTAGGGAAGCAAGTAAACGAAAGGGAATTCCACAGGCGGGAAGTGGGAGAAAAGAAGCTGATGGAGTAGAATTTGTGTTTACAATCTATTGGTTTCACAGTAAAATTAAGCTCAGCAGATTTTTGATCGAGGCGAGAGTAAACTGCAGTGTTGTCAGTGTATAAGTCAATATTCACTGGATTTCAAAATTTTTTTGTGTCTCTGCAGTTGGCGGGTAACTGGTGCCTTTTTTTATGTTCTTTTCTAGATGTTGTCCCTCACTGTCAAAAAGTCTTCTCAAATCTATTGACCTGAAGTCTCTATCTTTCAAAAACTGAGACAAAAAGGGTCCCACTATTCAGGGTGTTACTCGAGCTTGAGACTACACCTCTTATTGGTCAGTATATACCAAAATAACTTTACATAAACTGGAAATGGACTATTCATGCATTTTGGTGGGTTTTACCTAATGAGCCAAAAATAAAAATTAACAATAATGGCAATCATAAAAAAATGCAAAGCATTGTCTGGTTTTCTGAGATAAAGCAGACACTGTTTTAGGCTCTTGCTTAATTTTGCGTTTCAAAAATGTTTTTTGGTACATTTTGATTTGTGGGGAATTTTTACTCTTGAGATCTGTCAAGTTCATCACAGTTATTCTTTGTCATTTTGATAATCTTCTCTTGCTAATATGTTCCATACTTTCAAAAGTACAGTCCAAGCTTTCAACTTTTAAAAATTTGAACCATGATTTTGGATACTTCCTGACAGAATTTCCTTTTTCTCTGAGAAGGGGTTTTTATAACATAGAAAAGTTAAACATAAAAATTATTCAACATAAACTGTCTGTTGTTTTTAATATTATATATATATATATATATATATATATATATACACTAGAAGTATAGCCCGGCGTTGCCTGAGTGTAATCAAAGCTTTAAAACTAATCCCTACTCCTGGAGCTCAGACTCTTTGAACGTTGGCACAAAAGATTAAATGTTTCCAGTTAAAGTGAAATCATAGACTGAAAGAAAAATAAATGGATGTAAGTCAAATTTTCATTTCCTTGTATCGATTTATACATATATTATCGATTTTCTGCACTATTGTAAGAACTGCAACCTTGAAACTTCTGAATATCGTTTCTTATGTCTTTGTCTATGAGTGTATCAAATTTGATCAAAATCGGACCACTCCTTCTATAAACAAATTTTTTCGATTATCGATATTTATCAGGAGTACCTCAACTAGGATGTGCATTGTGGTGCATTGGGTAGCGGCTCAGAATGAGAAATCGGGAGCTGAGTTCGAATTCCAGCTGAATTCATTGCCTTCACTTACACGCAAATACCCTTGGGAAAGGTATTAATCCATCTTTTCCTTCCAGTTATGGGTTAAATAACAGGACAGATTGGGTTCTATAGCCTTGGTTGGCAACCAGTCTACCGCAGAAAGCAATGGCAACCTACTGCGGGATAATCTTCTGTCCAGTCAGTCATGTCTCTTTCGAGACATGATCACCCAAGCGGGCATCACGTATGGCACTTAACTGACTGACCTCGACACAGAACCTAGCAAAGAACACTCACAGACACTTATAATACAACTGTATAAATTTTCAAGAAAATCAGTTCAGCCATTTTGGAGTCTGTAGGTAATGGATACACACACACAAAGTTCCATTTAGAAATAAGTTTATATATATATATATATATATATATATATATAGTCATTCGCAGACAGATCTGTTTCACAGCTCATCAGTATAGTTAGACAGCCGATTGTGGTGTTTTACCCAGGATTGAAACCCAAACGAATTGGCGTCAGTCGGCGATTCTACCTCTGAGCTCCGGGCAGAAGGAGGCGGACTTTTTAGTGTGTATATTATCATTATACACGCCCAGTAGCTGAGAGTGTTCTAATTCATTGCTGAATGAATGATGTGTAAATGCCAGAGTAGCTGCTGTTTTTCAAAGTCTACCATTCTTCCAGAGTGCTCAATCAGGGTGTGAGAGTGTAAATAGTCATATATATATATATATATATATATATATATATTTTGTTTTTTTTTTCCATCAAAATTAAAAGTATTTCTTTTATTTTATTCTACTCTTACTTCCTGTAATATGAATGTGCCTGTGGGAATTTTTTGAAAAATCTTTTGTATAAACACATTTCTGCATGAGGTTATGAAATTTCTAAACATATGTATGGCTGGCAACTTGTATCCAAGGATGCCTGTCTGTTAAGGCAGCTGGGTCATCCCTATTGCAGATGTCTACTCAAGCGCATTTGTGTTTGTTTACCTGAAACTATGCTGAACAGACGTTAGTTGCAGTTTCTGAGAGAGAGTATGAATAACAGTCTGAACAAGGCTAGGACACTCAAACCCTCGGTCCTGATGACTTGTGACTTTGTACTAGCACAACCACTGATGGCTCCAAAAGAGTCTTGTCTACCCAATTCCATTCACAAGTTTGGGTCAGCTTGTGCTATGGTTTTCAGGCACTTTCCAAAGATGCCACACACTGGGATTACCTCATTCAAATCAATAACATCAAAGTTACCTTCCTGACAAATCAAGCACGGTCAGATAGCAAATGTTCTAACCACTCGGCCGAGCACCCATGTATGTGTGTATACGCATACATTGTTTGTTGATGAATACAGTTGTGTTTCTATTCCCTATAAATCTGTGCACCCCTTTAGACATTTTGTGTGTAGAAAATCTTAATTCAAATATGTTCTGGATTCTCTCTCAGGCATGAATAAATTTTAGAAGCTGACCTGTACGAGGTGAATATCTTAACGAAAGTCAGTCAAGAGGGAAACTAAAAATGAAAGAAAATGATGACTTCTGACAATTAATTAATTGGTCACTTAAACTTATTGATTTTCTAATTACTTGTCTTTGAACATGACTTTTCTGTGTCTGCGTATAGCGGGAGCTCGATAAGATATTCGATGAATTCGGAATCACCGATTTCTTGTAACCAGGCCAGAAAAATGACGGAAACTTAAGGTCATTTCATTTGGGAAGAATATAAAAGTTGTGTTAATGATATTCTGTTTGCTTTTAAAGCACTTTTACCCGTTCATATTTTCTTGAACGTTTACTGCTGCTGATTTTTCATTTTCCAATAAAAGAGGCAAATATCTGGTGCACATTTTGCAGGATGTATGGAAATATGCAGGGTTGAATCCTGTTAGAGGATAGATATTTTCCAAACAAGATTTCTCAAACATTTAGGCTGGTGGATATTTAACAGGAACTGTTTTAATTATAGAAAAAACAGACTATCCATTCAAATATGAGTATCCATAAAAAATAATCTTTAAACAAATTGAAATTGTATATATATATATATATATATATATAATTTCATTTCAAATTGTTGGTTGTTTATAACTAGTTTTGTTAACATTACGATACATTTCAAAGCAGATATGGTTATTATGATGAATGAAAAATTGTGTTATATAGGCTTGATTTAATGTCGTTTAGACTGATGGTCATTTGTGGTCAAGAGGTGTAAGACACGCCATATCACAGGTTTGAATCCTGCTGAATGATATTTTGTAACAAAAATTTATCATAAATAATCAGGCCAGTAGAAATAAATACATAACACTGTTTGATTAAAAACAGAATATCTACTTAAATACGAGTATCGATCAAAAATAATGTTCAAACAAATCATTTCATATATATATATATATATATATATATTAATGTGTGTGCATGCATGTATTTATACATACATATGAAGGGTGCATGGAAATGAATTTCAAGAAATATAACACACACACACACATATATATATGTATATCATGTATGTATGTTTATTGTAAGGCTTTATGAACCGAACATTGTGGTAAGAAACTTCAAACAAACAGTTCATGATGGAAAAACACATGAAGCCAGTGAAATTAAAAAGGAAAGAACAGATATTCAAACTAGCAATAACAACAACAAATAATAATATGATTTTAACGTTAATTAAGAATGACAATAAGCTTCAAAGAAGTGGCTTCGATGTAGCACTTCTAAAGTAATAAAAAAAAATTGAAAATATTAATTATGTAAATAAACAAAAGAATGAAATGACAAAAAAAAAAAAACATGAATCTCCAAAATTTTGGGTCTTCTTCATATGCCATGTCCCTTCAGGACGTAGGCGATCATGGCCCTCCACATCTCCCTATCCTTTGTAGCTCTTAACACCCTTTCTCTTGTTCTTCCTCTTCTATGTGTCCTGTCCCTTCAGGACGTAGGCGATCATGGCCCTCCACATCTCCCTATCCCTTGTAGCTCTTAACACCCTTTCTCTTGTTCTTCTTCTTCATACGCCATGTCCCTTCAGGACGTAGGCGATCATAGTCTTCCACTTGCTCTTATTCCTTGTCACACTTAACTGACTGACCAAGAGGTAAAATATTAAATGCCATACGTGAAACACGCTTAGGCGATCATGTCTCGAAAGAGACATGACTGACTGGGCAGAAGATTATCCCACAGTAGGTTGCCAGCCAAGGCTACAGAACCCAATTTGTCCCGTTAGTCAACCCATAACTGGAAGGAAGAGATGGATTAATAACTTTCCCAAGGGTATTTGCGCCTAAGTGAATGCAATGAATTCAACTGGAATTCGAACTTGGCTCCCCAACCTCCACTATTACACAAGAAAAAAAAAATACCTCTTGGTATCTCTTTCCAAAAAATTTCAGTTGTTAAGTATAAATTTCCTTATTGTTTTCATTTTCTCCAAAACTTTGTCATCGCTAACATGTTCGGTCCATGGTATCCACGGCATTCTTTTGCTCAGAAAGTTGACCTACCACTTCAGATTTCAGTCTGTTCCCTCTTAAAATGCTTCCTAGAAATTAATCTCACAAATTCTCTTCCTTCCCCGCCTTTGTGTATCTGATCATCTTCTGGTGTATTTCAAGATCATTTCTCTGAAGAATTTAATTATTTATAAGGAGTACAAGCAAATTCTCATCGTACTAAAATTAGATCTTAATGGTTCCACATTTATATCTTGTTTTATAGCTACCAAAGTTACTTGCTAGTATTGCGAAATAGTATATTATTAGAGCATATATACATATATGTGTTGTGGTGCAGTGGATATCAACTCGGAATGAGAAATGGGAGAGCCGAGTTCAAATTCTAGTTGCATTCACTTACTCACAAATACCCTCAGGAAAGGTATTAATCTGTCACTTCCCCCCAGTTATGGGTTAAATAATAGGACAGATTAAGTTCTATAGCCTTAGCTGGCAACCAGTCTACTGCAGAAAGCAATGGCAACCTACTGTGGGATAATCTTCTGCCCAGTCAGTCATGTCTCAAATGAGACAGGATTGCCCAAAGCGTGTATCAGGTATGACAGTTGACTGATTAGATATATATATATATATATATATATATATATATATATATATATATAAGTATTTTCTCACCTGTGGATCACTCTTCTGATATTTTGCTTCCCTATAATCTTCAAAAATTTAAGTGCAACATCAATCACCATCTTCTGTCTGTAATATAATCAATCTTGATTTGGTATCTCAACTTCAGTCACTGATGACACATGGTTTCACTCTTTTCTAAAAATATTTTCATGGCCATTGATCTGATGAGCAGTTCTTTTTAGTATCGAAATGGCATGAATTCAAGCATGCTACTAGACTGGCAATTAGGTCTCTCTATTTTACTGTTGAAGTAGATGCAACTGCCATTTCTATATGCTCTTTTGTTACTTCTCTACTCCCTACTAACTGGAAAAATTTAAAAGCAGTATCAATCACCATCATCTGACTTTTTAAATTCCTGTTCCTCATTTCAGTCTTTTCATGCTTTTTTCACTTCTTGTAACTCACCTCACCAGGTGCTACAGGCATTGTTCCCTTGGTTGGGGTGAAATGATTAAAAATATATCAGTCAGTCGGTTAAGTGCTATATGTGATGCACACTTTAAGCAATCATGTCTCAAAAGAGACATTACTGACTGAACAGAAGATTATCCCTCAGTAGGTTACCAGCCAAGGCTAT
>JBBBDQ010029870.1:80000-241617 GCA_037127315.1 Ascarosepion bandense
GAGAGAGAGAGAGAGAAACTTAAATAATAGTAATAATGTATATATAGAGACAGAAGCAGAGACTGAGATATATATATATATATATATATATATATATATAATGGAGAGAAAGAGAGAACAAAACAGAGACATATATATATATATATATATATAGTGATGTGAATTAATGAATATACATATGAATAATATTATTATTGTGGTGTTAATAAAATAGTGCTCACTTTGAAATACGTACCTGATGATTGAATAACACATGAAACTGAGTCATATCATAGATGTAGGATAATATGTGTATATACATATATATATATATATATATATATATATATATATGTGCGTGTGTAAAGAGAGAAACTTAGATTAATAGAGAGATAGAAACAGTGACTTTTTCGTTCAGGCCAAGACTTTTTCTGCACCTCCTTGTATCCTCTTGTGTCATGCAAATTTTACAGGTTTTATTCATACACAAATGCAAAAAATGCTTATTATTTAAAAGATTGTCATTCCAATTTTCTCGACATAATTACTCGTCTTAAAACTCAGCATGAAATTCTTGACGCTTACCTAAACTTGACCGTGACCGTTGGAGTGATGCTGAATTAAGTAAATGTATATTTCAATCATAAATATTAATGATTGTAATGTGTTTTATGAATACAACTTTAAATTCTATCTTTATAAATTGCATTCTGTATGTAAGAATTTGTCTGGAAAAACTTTATAGACTGAATTAATACAACAGACCATTCATGAGATTAAGCCATCAACTGACAATTTAATAATGTTGCTGTAATATTCATTGAAATTGGCCTCGAAGAGATTCTGTTGTCTAAATAAGTACATGCAGAGATGTAAAAACAAATAGGAAATGAATGGAGTCCGACCGACGAAAGTCGAACATTTACAAGGGAAGATAAGTAACATTATCTATTTGCCATTTTTGTTATTTAAACTTGTATTTGTTTAATAAACATTGAAAATTTCATGTTTATTGCCTGGATTTCCTCATTGTTATTTAATAATCAAGACTTTGGTCATTAACAACTTTTTTTTTTTTTGAATCACTTCTTGCGTTTATTTTATTCTGATTAGATTTCCTCAAGAAAAAAATCAATGACAAACAGTTCGGTTTTTTTTTCGAATGTATCAGAATGTTATTTTTACATGCGTCTTCAATTATTGGAGATATTTTCTTAAGTTTGAATTTCTTTGTTTTTTTTTCTTTATGTAATTGTTTCTGTCAAGACAGACCTCATATCCTATATTAAATAAACAGTAGACTCTGACTAAATGACAACGGCAGACTTTTCTCTTTTAATACTTTCCACAGGAAAGAATAAAAAGAAATTTCTTTTTGTTTATAATCATTTAACCAAAGCAAGACAGGACTGCCACTGGTGTGCTGAGGGTTATAGTGAGAGAAAACAAAGTACAGGGGATGTTGAAGAAAGGAGATAAAAGATGACAATTGACATTGCTTTTGAAATTTTGAAGATTGTAGTTATCAGAAAAGCAGGCAATTGAAAGGGAGTTCTACAATTGGGAAGTGTGAGAAAAGAAACTGTTAGAGTAGAAGAGATGGTTACATTTAACTATTTTGATGATAAAATATTCAAATGTTCTACAATATAATTGTAATGTGCAATTATTATGATCAAAAACTAAGTAATTAAACAATCAATCTAAACTTATTTATAAATGGAACTGTGTGTATGTGTCCATTATATATAGACTCCAAAACGGCTCAACTGATTTTCTTGAAAATTTACACAGTTTTACCATAAGCATCTGCAAGTTTCTTAGCTAGGTTTTGTGTCGAGGTACCTCCGATAAATATCGAAAAAAATATTGTCACTCTTTCCCTTATTCTGTCCTGTGAGTATTAAGATTTCCAAGCCTTCTTCCTCATTACATACCCCAGAAATTTCATCTGCCTCTTCCTGATGTTAAGTTCAAATTTTTGGATTTTTTTTACATTCTCTGCAAAACCTTGTCATTGATCCAATGTTTAGCCCTTTGTACCCTCAACATTTTTCTGTAGAACCACATTTTTATTACTTCAAAACAATTCCTCAACTATGAGGAGATTGTCCAGCATTTACTGCCATACAGGAGGACAGATATCACATAACAGTTCAGTATGCTTTTCTTTGTTTCTAATGAAATTTTTCTATCTCCTGATACTCTGCTTAGTTTTTGGAATGCTATTCCAACATGTCTTCAGAGCTTAGTGTCACACTTTCTGTTTGAACACTTACCAGATATTTTAATTTCTGTACCTGCTTGAATTTAGTATCACTGAACTTGGAATGAGAAATCAAGGAGCCGAGTTTGAATTCTAGTTTAATTCTTTGCATTCATTTATGCACAAATACCCTTGAGAAAGGTATTAATCTGTTTCTTCCCTCCAGTTATGGGTTAAATAACAGGATATATTGGGTTCTATAGCCTTGGCTGGCAACCAATCTACCTCAGAACGTAATGGCAACCTACTCCGGGATAACCTTCTGCCCAGTCAGTCATTTTTCTTTAGTGACATCATCGCCTTTGCATTTTGGGCTCCTTCTTTACTCATGACCATGCATTCAACTCACTGCCTTAGAAAACAGTCTGAAGGTGAAAGAATTAATCCTAGAAAACACTTGCCATAAAAAGAGGTAATAAATGAAATTCTATATGAAAACAAAAAGAGAGCAACTCCACCCTACCCTGCAATTTCATTGATCTCATGCCTGACAAATCACTGATAGAAAGAATGTAGGCTCAAGTTATAAGATTTGTCCACATTTTGCTATAAATCAAAAAAGCAAACTTTATTCCGTCTATGATGTGAGTGATTACTTACTTGCTTTACATTATTTCTGATGTTTTTTTTATAATTTGTTTTTTTCAAATTATGTTATACCAAAAGCTGTAAAAAAAAAAAAAAAAAAAAAAAAAAAAAAAAAAAAAAAACCTGATAAAACTAATTATCTAAAAACCTGTTTAACCAAATCTGCAAACTCATAAGATTAACAAACCCTATCCAAAACTTGCTAAAGTAACATCTCTCCCAAGCCTGACACTTCATTATCGCTCCATTTCAAAAATGGTCACTCTTGCTTCAAAGGCTGTGTATTTTTACACCTCATCAAGTTAGAGAGTTACCCGTTTGCATCTTCTACATCTGACAAAATAGTTTATGTTGTGTCATTATGAAAAAGTAAAAAGAAACTGACTTATCTTAAATGACACTTTTGTTAAAAAAAAAAATGGCAATTAATTACTAGAAAAGGAAACAGCATCCCACTTTTTCATATAGTTGTCTTTTCTCGACTGGCATTGGTTGATGTTTGAGCATCGGAAAGAGTCAGGATTTTGAAAGTTGCATTCTAATGCAGACAGGATATTTTTTTTTTTGTTATCCTTTTCTTAGCTAAAGCATTTAAAGATAACTCTCTAAAGTACATTGAAACAAAGATGCACATTCTAGACGTCTGAAAGTAACAAGATATATTCTGTTGCAGGAAAAATGAAAACCAAATGTAAGACATAGGCGATCATGGCCTTCCACATCCTCATATCTCTGGTGACTCTCAGCACTCAACCCCTGTTCTGTCATGCCCCTGCTCAGGCTTTTCAAATATGTTATCTGCTGCTGAACACTACCTCTTTTTCCCCTCTATGTGGCCTGTTAGTATCAGCTTCTCCAAGCCCTCCTTCCTCATCTCAGGAACTTCAGTTGTCTCTTTATGATGCTCAATATTAATTTTCTTTTTGTTTCCATTCTTTTCAAAACCTCATAATTGCTCACATGCTCGGTCCATGATATCCACAGCATCCTTCTGTAGAACCACATTTCAGCTGCTTCAAGTTTTTCCTTCATCTTTGTTGATATTGTCCAACATTCACTGCCATATTTAAAAACTGATATCACATAGCATTCTAGCACTCTTCTTTGTTTCCTGTGTCTTCATACTTCACTCAGCGTCTGGAACACGTCCTTCACATGTCAATTCGCCTTCGGATCTCTGTGTTGCACGTTTCCTCTTCTGTTAGAACACTTCCCAGGTATTTAAATTTTTGTACCTGCTTGGTTTTAGTACCCCGCTCCTGTATTTGGCATTTTGGGTTGCTCTTTTTACTGATGATCATGCATTTTGATTTCTTGCAGACCTTTCAGCTACTTTCTGTGTCTGCTATCAGCACTGTATCATCTCTGTACCTCAGGTCGTTTATATTGTGGCCTCCGATGACAAAATCAAATTTCAGATTTATCCATCAAATAATAATTTTCTTTTATCATTGAAGAGCTTGAAGAATCATTTCATCATCCAATTCTCAATTATTATGGTCCTTGGTATGACGGTAAACTGCATCCGGCAGCAAGGCCTCTGATTGAGAGGTTGTGAGAAGCATAGAACCACCTCTTAATTGCTGTTGTTTCCAGATCAACTCATGCCCGTAGTGGTAGCACCTTTTAAGGTCCCAGCTATGGGCAAATAGTTTACCCCCAAACTGGGGTTTAAACACTATGAAAGTATAAAAATAGACCTTTATAGAAATATATACACTGCCGGCCATAATTATTAGGCCACCCCAGTTTTTTTAAAAGAAATGATGTATTTCATACTATTTTTAGTATTTATTGCCAAGTGAAAATAGAATGGTTCTTTTGTTATTACTTTGCAAAATTTTACAAGGCCTCCAATGACAAATCCTGCCATAATATCTATTTATGGTCACAAATATAAACATATAATCCACAGGCTCTCTCCATTTGAACATCAAGTACAATCAATCTGTTGTTCCTCTGTCACCACCCAATTTTAAATTGTACCCGAGTAAACTAAATTTAATCAAATATGTTTTCTTTCTGAAGTTTCACTTTTTCCTATCTAAACTTACTTATAAATGGAACTTTGTCTGTGTGTCTGTTACCTATAGACTCCAAAACGGCTGAGCTGATTTTCTTGAAAATTTACACAGTTGTATTATAGTGTCTGTGAGTGTTCTTAGCTAGGTTTTGTGTTGAGGTATCCCCGATAAATATCGAAAATCTCAGGAGTGATCTGATTTTAATCAAATTTGATACACTCATAGACAAAGAGATAAGAAACAATATTCAGAGGTTGCAGTTCTTACAATAGTGCAGAAAATCGATTATATATATATAAGGCAAGATGTTTGTGTGTGTGTCTGTTTATCTACCTGTATGTCTGTATTTTTTTCAGCACTTTTATTTTAGTTTTTACTTCGGGTTTGGCTCCAAGTAGGTATAATTGTAGTTCTTAGTCTCAGCCATGATATTATTTACTCAGAGGACTTATTTAGCTTTCAAAATTCAGTTTACAACAAAAAAAACTTATTTGATATTGATACGAGGAAATCAAAATTTGACTTACATCCATTCATTTTTCTTTCAGTCTACGGTTTTGCTTTAACGGGAAACAACTATTGCTTTTTAGTCTTTTGTGCCAACATCCAAAGAGTCTGATCTCAAAGACCATGGATTAGTCTTAAAGCTTTCATTACACTTTAGCAATGCCAGGCTATACTGCTAGTAAATATATATATATTTACATTTTGTGTATTTAGGCAGCAAATTTTCTTTTAAAAATGTCGGCTTATTTTTGATAAAATCTTTTCATAATCACGGATTATCTTTCACACATTACAATTAAAAGATGTCAGAAATGAGCTGTAACATTGACAGATGTTATCATTGATTTCTCTAGGTACCCAAGTACTTTCAACCTCTTTCTGAGATCATCTTCAAGGGTGTGAGTTATGGTAACAAAAACTAACTACAGAAACTGTTGCTAAAAAAATTACTGTACATTTTTTTTTCATGCTAAAACACGTGCATGATCATGACATTACACCATATAAAAAAAAATTCCATTTTGGATATTTTTCATGTTCTAATTTGTCAACCGTTATATTTGAAGCAGAACAAATTTATAGATTTCATTACCATAACTCACACCTCGGAAGATGATCTCAGAAAGATGGTGAAAGTACTTGGGTACCTTGAGAAATGAATGATAATAACATCTGTCAACATTACCGCTTATTTCTGACATCTTTCAATTGAAATACGCAAAAGATTATTCATGAGTATGAATTTTATTAAAAATAAGCAGACATTATGTTTGCAAATTATTTAATCTGACATATATATATATCATTCAACTAACTCTCTCTTACTTTTTTAAGAAATTGTTTCTTTACTGATGTTTATCCACTTTAGTTGAGTAGTGTTAATAAACAAAAAGTTCATCAGCATTCTCAGGTGTACTTGAAGTTTGGCTTTCTACCTGCTATGCATGATTAACAGGTACCTTTCTGTCTACTTTGCCAACAAATCAATTAAATATGGCTACCTTGAGGCACATTTGAAAGTAAAATAAAAACCATATCAATTCAAAATTGAAATATTTTGAATTGTTGAAAGTGAAGTTTGAAATTAGACCAACAATGAATTCATTGTTTTCTTCATGAACTACAACCGATAATTATACTCTTGAGGCTACTTGAGAAATTTTTCTATTTTTTTTTTTTTTGGTGGTAAGTAAAGTATTTAAGCCAATTTAAATTTTTTTTTCAAAATAATGCTTGAAAATGGGAAACTTATCAATAGCATTTCATTATGTAAAGTTTTGCGACAAAATTGATAAATTCAGTAGATTGTCTATATTTACACTACTTGCATTATTCGGGCTATTGTCTTCATCTTGGTTGCTACTTGTATGACGTTTCCACCTCTGTACACTGGCCTTCTTCAGGTGCTATGAATTTCAAACAAAGCCATTTATTACAATCACTAAAGAGAGTAAATCATTCTCATTCTTTGTGCAAAGCCTCTTTTAGTCATCATGAGTTATCTTCCTCTACTTGTTCACCATTACTGTAATCTGGTACTGAACTCTTTGGGTCAAGTCAGTGGAAGTAACAAATGTCCGTAAGGACAACAACCAAATTTCTGGCACTTATAAACCTCATGTTGTTATACTTAAAGACACATGACCCAGTAGATATAGACGTTCATTAGTTTCAGTGTTTTGACCCAAAGAGTTGGGTTAGAGGGAAATAAGTCATGACTACCAAAAGGGACTTTGCACAAGGAATAAGAATGATATACTCTTTGAGAAAAGGATGCAAAAAAGGTTGCTTATCTTAGAATCAGAAAGAGATAACTCAAATTTCTGGAAAACTGCACGAATCTGTCTAATGAGTTTGTTTCCGCCCCGACATCCATTCGCACAAAGAAGAATGGTGAAGAGTTAAATTTTGCTTTGGGAATAAAAAAGAAACGAAGTTGTGGAGAGCCATGACTGCATATGAGTAAAGAAGGATGGTAAAAGTTCAACGTTTCTTACAGTGACATGGTAAGGCGTCAAATTTTGCTGAAATGTACAAAGGACAGGAAGTAGTAGAGAGCAATGACCCCCCCCCCCAGTATATTTGAGGAATGTCAATGGTGATCTTTTTCTTCTATGTGCCCTTTCCCTTCAGGACGTAGGTGATCATGGCTTTCCATGTCTACCTATCCCTGGTGGCAATTAGCATGCCTTCTCCTGTTATACCATGCTACCCTTGTTTCGTCATCCACCTGATTAGGTCCTTCAGATATGTTATCCGTTGCTTTTCTCCCTCTTTTTCCCTGTCTGGCCTGTTAGTATCAGGTTCTCCAAACCCTCCTTCCTCATTGCGTGTCCCAGGAACTTCAGCTGTCTCTTTCTGATGCTCAGTATTAATTTCCTTTTTGTTTCCAAGACCTCATCATTGCTCACATGCTCGATCCATGATATAATTTTTTGAAATTTCTTGTATTGTGAGGAAATTTCGGCAGAAAAATACTGGCTAAAAATTTGCATAGAAAAATCAAGACAAATAAGGTTTTACAATGTATCTTTCTTCCTTAATGAAAATTACAATTTTTATTTATGGAGATTTATTTGCCTATTTCTCTGCAGAAATCTTTCATTTCATTCAAACAATAACCGACTTGTAAAAAAATACATTTTCTAGCTTAATTAGCATATATATATATTTATATATATGTTATTAAATTAGCATATAGAAATCCTTTTTGACAAGTGAAAACATTTCATGAAAATAGATAATGCATTTTACTGTTCAGATTTAAAATGAAAGTATAGAATGTGTATGTTTAAATAGCTTCTTGTAAACAAATACATATTCCAGCTTAATTAGCAAATAAGTTTTCCGATAATTTTATTATCCAGAATCCATTTTTATTACGATAAGCATTAAGGCTTGTCTTTGTAACAATTAATGACAAAGTTTTATAGATTATTTTCATTTATATGTTATTTGCAGTTGTAGTTCTAGATAAAATAAAACTTTTTTTTATCTCTCCTCATTAATGTAGTCCTCCAAAAAAAAAAAAAAAAAAAAAAAATTATATATATATATATATATATATATATATATATATATATATATATATATATACATACATACAGGGAGCAGCAGAAACACCTTACACATTTTGAAGGTTAAGAAAAAGTTTTATGCATTTGCAATTAAAAGGTTTTTTCCAATGTTGTTTACTAAAGGGCTCTTCTTCTATGTGCACTGTCCCTATCTGCTCTATCCCTGGTGGCTCTGAGCACGCCTTCTATTGTTACACCATGCAACCCTCATTCCGTTATCCACCTGATTAGGTCCTTCAAATATGTTATCCGTTGCTTTCCCCTGTCTCTTTTTCCCTCTATCTGGCCTGTTAGTAACAGGTTCTCCAAGCCCTCCTTCCTCATTGCGTGTCCCAGGAACTTTAGCTGTCTCTTCCTGATGCTCAGTATTAATTTTCTTTTTGTTTCCATCATTTCTAAGACCTCATCATTGCTCACATGTTCAATCCATGATATTCGCAGCATCCTTCTGTAGAACCACATTTCAGTTGCTTCAAGTTTTTCCTTCATCTTTGATGATATTGTCCAGCATTCACTGCCATATTGAAGAACAGACAGCACATAGCAATCCAGTACTCTCTTCCTTGTTTCTAGTGAAATTGTCCTGTTTCTTAATACCTTACTCAGCTTCTGTAACGCTTCTTTCACCATGCCAATGCACCTTTGGATTTCAGTGTCGCACTTTCCGTCCTCAGTTATAACACTTCCCAGGTATTTAAATTTTTGTACCTGCTTGATTCTGGTATCCCCGAACTGTATTTGGCATTTTGGGCTGCTCTTTTTACTGATGACCATGCATTCGGTTTTCTTGCAGTTTATTTCTAGTCTTTTTTTGTTACTTTCTTCAGCTACCTTCTGTAGGAGGTCTTGTAGTTTCTTTTCTGTGTCTGCTATCAGCACTGTATCATCTGCGTACCTTAGGTTGTTTAAATTGTGGCCTCCGATGATAAATCCAGGCATAACTTCTAGGGTCCTCAAAATATTCTCAAAAGGGATATTTTTTTTTATTCAGTTGATTTTAAAAATGACATTCTCCAAATACTTTTGTTTTATCATCACTTCAGCCCAGAAAAAAAAAAAAACTGAGCTGCAGGAAAAGATAAAGAGAACGATGGGAATGAAGGAGATAGAAGATGGCAACTTTGCCACTGTTATTCTTCTCGGGGTTCTTGACAAAATACAACAGAGAATCTGTAAGGTGATCAATACCGACTTGACAGCCTGGCGAGATGTGGCTTCCGTGTGCCTCTTCTATAAATACTTTCATGGCTTCTGCTCCGATGAACTTAGATCACTGGTGCCCCCTAGGTATGAATTTGCATGAGATACTAGATTAGCAACTAGGTCCCACTCTTTTACAGTGAAACAGATAAGATGTAACCGCAATTTCTACTCTAACAGCTTCTTTTCTCACACTTCCCGCCTGTGGAATTCCCTTCCATATACTTGCTTCCCCGACAGCTACAATCTCCAGGAGTTTAAATGTAAGGTCAATAGACACCTCCTAACACACTAACTTGCACCCATTGTCTCAAACACTTTTCCCATCTACTCAGCCCTCATCTGTCTCCTTCCGACATTTCCTATATCTAACCACTCTTTCTCATCACTTTTCCCTATGTAACCCCCTGTGCAATAGTGGCAGTGAAATGCCTTACTTGGGGTGAAACAATTAAAAAAAAACAAAAAACATTTAAACTTTGGAGAATCAGCATAAGAATGTGGCAGATCATTCAATTTGGCTCAAAAGTGACTGGATTTACCAATAGATATTCGTTTAAGCTTAGAAATTTGAGCATAAAACACTTCAAACTCTGAAAAAATTTGTTCTCTATTAAGAGAAATAGGAGAAATAGTGAAGTCTACGCCATGGGCCAGAATAGCAAACTCAATCTTTGAAAAACAATAAAAGGATAAATTCACTGCATTTTTAGTGGTATTCGGTACAACCACGCAACCAAACCTCTTGGAAATAAGATGCTTTAATTTCTTCTGAAAACTGCACACTATCTTAGAAAGACAATGTGCATGTATCAGACCTATATAACAGGCAAAACGAATCCTATCAAAGTAGCACAGAAGATTACATGCCTCACACCATATTACGTTATATTTTCTTTGTAGGCCAAAAAATCCTTTATAAAGGCATTCTCTATCTTCCAGCAAGACACCAACATTGTCCGCTTTAAGTAAGGAATGTCTTTGATGGATCCGCTCCTTTGGTCAGTAAGTAGTTAGAGACAGTGAAGAATAAGATGAGAGGGAAGGGAGGCAAACATAGTAATTTGCCTGACTTCAGTCAAGGGAGATACTAATTACACTCATCTCTCTCAAGTGTGTCTGGCGATGCTTTCTGTATCGGCTTTTTATTTCATCTTTTTGGATCGCAGCAGATCATTTAGGAATTCACAATTTGTATTTGATTCTGGGCTTCCCATTGGCTGATAAATAAAATTCGCATAGGTTCACGAACTGGAATATTTAATTAATTTTTAGTTTTCAACCAGAACATCTTTGTGGAGCCGGGGTGCGCACTGACCATTTTTGGTCATGAGAGTGTAAACATCCAATCCCTCGCTTTGCTTGGTATCACCACAAATCCATTGCAGACCATCTTATCCAGAACACAATGTGAATTAATTATGTTAGTGTTGACTGGTTCTCTGTTTTAACCAGGTAACACTGGCTCACTTTTTGTAAACAAAGTGGGTGTTTGCTACGTCTCAATCATCTTCAGGTGTGATAACCTAACCAAAAGATAATGATATGCTTTTTTTTTCTATCCTTTTCATTCATGTCACCCATAATATATCGCCATTAAAGTTCTGATGAGTAAGAACAAAACCTGATGATTGGTATTTTAGTTTTAATACTTGGCATGGGTGATCTTGATGAAATGTGTTTTCGGTGCCTTAATAGACATAGATTATATTACATTGATGACATGACTCAGTATTTTATGCCCTATGCAATCATCAGGTGCATATTATAAACTGACTGTTTAAGAGAGTTGAATTCAAGTTCTCTCGATGTTCATGGAAGTCTTACAATGTTCGGGTAGTATTTTTTAGTATATAAAGAGCATAATTTAAAGAGATGGAAAAATTAAATCCTGGGTGATATAGTAAAAGTGGGGTATTTTGTAATTATTCTTCATAAATATTTATGAAATTTATGAGTAAATTTATGAAATTTATGAGTAAATTTATGAAATTTATGAGTACATTTATGAAATTTATGAGTACATTTATGAAATTTATGAGTACATTTATGAAATTTATGAGTACATTTATGAAATTTATGAGTACATTTATGAAATTTATGAGTACATTTATGAAATTTATGAGTACATTTATGAAATTTATGAGTACATTTATGAAATTTATGAGTACATTTATGAGTAAATTTATGAAATTTATGAGTAAATATTTATGAATATTTATGAGAAAAGAAAGAAAGTAAGTATCAATGCAACAAATGCATAATCTGAGTTTAGTTTGGTAAGTGTTTTTTTTCTATGGCAGCATGTGGTCATATATATATATATATATTTTTTTTTTCTAAACATATACTGTTAAATCTAAGAGACCAATGAATGTCTATTATGTTTAATCATGAGCCGTTCTAAACGTCATATTTTGGCTTTAATTTCAGGTGAAAATAAAGACAAAAATTCTCCAGCATTTGGATAAGTTTTTATTAATTTGATTCTAAGCTTTCAACTTACATCAGCCATCTTCAGAGAGGTTATTAAGTCGGTAATACAATAACATCCACCATCACTGATGATTTTATTTTGTGTTGACATAAAATTCTGCTAGGCAACGGCAATAGTTACCAAAAATAACAAACACAGTTCTCAAATTTGCAATGCGGTTCTATGACGTCACACTGCGTGATAGCGCGAAATGACAACAAAACCATGTAATCAAATGCAATGTAACATGTTATGTCCGGATTTAAAGGTAAATTTATTAATTGTTGGTTGTTTAGATTTGATGTACATGGCCTCCAATATCTGCAGGTTCCTCTTACTATGTTTATGGGTAAGGATCACTGTATTGTTGACCAAAATCTGTCTGATATTACCTACATGTTTATGTTTTCAAGAGAAATGTTGTTTAATAGTACTCTGATCAGAAAGGTGACATGTAAGTCTACGGGAGAGCGTGGTTGTAGTAAAACCAATATATGTAATGGTTTTTGATGAGTATCAGAGATGCAATCTCTGAATGGGCATGTAAATTGGTACACTACATTGGTTTTTTGTAGAGAATTTAGTTTAGTGTTTGTAGGGTTATTAGAGACTATGAGATCAATTGTTTTGAATTCATTGTCTCTTATATTTAACAGTATATGTTTAGAAAATTATTTGCTGCCTCGATACACTAAATATATATATATATATATATATATATATATATATATATATACACTACTGTGCAAAAGTATTAGGACAAGAATGATTTTATCTACTTTAACAAGGCATATTGACAGAAAATAAACAATTTTATTTGATTTACTCAACAAATGAACAAAAAAAACAACAAATGAACAAAAAAAAAATACTTGTTAGAAAATAAATTTAGTATTTTGTATAATAGCCTTTTCCTTTGATCACAGCCTTCATTCTGTCAGGCATTGACATTACAAGCTTCTTTAATATATCTAATGGTATCTCCTGCCAAGCAGCCTTTATGTGATATGTATATACAGTGACGTTAACAGAAAAACAACCACCATCAAAGATGATTTTATCTTGTGTTGACATAAAACTTTGCATTACAAATTTACGAACTGCGTTTGGATTTGGTAACTGTTATCGTTGCTTAGCAAAGTTTTATGTCAACACAAGATAAAATCATATATGATGGTGAATGTATTTATGTTAATGTCTCTGTAACCTCTATGAAGATGGCTCATGTGAGCCGAAAGCTAAGAACCAACTTAATAAAAAATATCTAAATGTTGGACAATTTTTGTCTTTATTTCCACCTGAAATTAAAGCCAAAAATATTTTTTGTTAAGAACGGATCATGATTAAACATAATAGACATTCATTGTCAGTTATATTTAACAGTATATATATATATATATATAGTCCCCCGCAGACAGATCTGTTTCACAGCTCATCAGTACAGTTAGACATCCAATTGCTTTTTACCCAGGAATGAAACCCGACTGATTTGGCGTCAGTCGGCGATTCTACCTCTGAGCAATATATATAGCGGTAAAAATCCAGGAGAATCCTAGTAATATCGTTAAAATATTAAAACTGATCCAATAGAGAGCTCAAAGTAAATTAAATTATAGAGTGGATATTTATTTATTTATCTGTAAATTCACATAAAACTTACAGGGGGAAATAGCCATTTTAAGACATGCATTCTCATGTTTGTTCTAGTAAAATATATATATATATGCAAGTTTTAGTAAAAATGGTGTTGTGATTAAGTTTTTTTTAATAATTTTCTTAATGTTTTTTTATCCAAGCATTCTGCTTATACTTTTAGTCAATTTTATTTTACTTTTAACTGAATATATAGATTGTTTTATGAATGTATCTCTAGTTATAATTAATTTTTATACATTTTTGATTTTGGTATCTCCAATTTGTAATTAGGAAAACAGAAACTTCTCAGAAGACAACATGCACACAGGTTCCAAAAATAAGTCTCACCCTGCAGCAATTATACAATTTTTAATGGTTCATGTTGCTACGCACAAAACCACATTTGTTCTTTTCTGTTCTGTAGATACTATACAGTCTGTAACTTCTGTTGATTTTGCCTCGGTGAGTATTTGCAATGTTCTGCCCCTCGCTTACCAAATGACAGTAATGGAACTAATCGAATAAATAAATCTGATAGTCATGTTGCAGTGTTTCCATTCATCTTTAGTGCCATGGTTACAATCTGTCTTCCGTCAGATGTGTTGCTATCGTTAGTGTTTCTACTAAGACTTTTACTCAATGACAGTCAGTCAGTTAAGACTATTCCGCAGTAGGTTGACAGCCAAAGCTATAGAACCCAATCTGTTTTGTTATCTAACCCATAATTGGAGGGAGATTAGATAAATTATATTAAGTATAATAAGTGAGGGATCAGTTTATTACTTCATAACAATAAAAATCCGATCCCCCACTTTTTGTCCAGCAGAAGCCTTAATCATGTTTCCAACTATTATATTCAGTCAGTCAGTTGAGAAGATTATCCCACAGTAGATTGCCATTGCTTTCTACGATAGACTGGTTGCCGATTAAAGGCTATAAAACCCACTCTGTCCTATTTTTTAACACATAACTGGAGGGAAGAGATGGATTAATACATTTACCAAGGGTATTTGTGCGTAAGTGAATGCAAGGATCAAGTGGAATTCGAACTCAGTAGGCCGATCTCTTGTTCCAAGTACTACGCTTAAATATATGTGGTTGGGGAACCACTGAAAAAAAAAAATAATGCTCACCAGAGCAGTTGCTATGAGAGTACTTGTAGAAAAGACAGAGGGAAGCCACATCACATTGCTGACAAAATGACTGAAGTTGAGTTACTACATTGGGATTGATTGTAGTGAATGTATGGAATTCGAACTTGGCACCCCAATGTCACCCATCAGTAAGAACACATGCAGCCAGTCAATGGGCAGAATCAGTATCTGTGTGATTTACATTTCTTGTGAATGTCTGTTCCAAGTGCTCATCATTTCCTTTAGGTCACCTGCTTAACTGTCCACTGTTATTTTGCTTTGACTGCAGCCAACACTTACATTTTTCTGCGTCAAAAGTGCAGGTATCCTCAAAAATACTGATCAACGCAAAAGTTAAATCCAAACAATCGGTATGCGCTACAGTGTGAAGCTCAAACCCAGATCATGCCTTTGCACGATCGTTACTATATCACAAGATGGTCAAAGACAGACTTTGAAAAATCTTATTAGAATATTGACTACACCAATCGTTCTGTGTCCAGGTCGACATTGTCATCATCCTTCAGGGTGTTGCAATTTGATGTTCCATCAGCGTAGATACGTGTCTGTTTATGGTTCATACATTTACTATCTGTCAAATGTGCGGCGTTATTTCTTTAACCTTCAACGAATATGTCTACGACTACAGTGTATGAAATCTTCAATTCGATGCATTTATTTCGTCAGCTAAACTTTCCCATTTCTAATTATCTTCTATTCTTCTCTCTTTAGCCATCTTCTCTGTTCAGAATTGTGCAGAACAATTGTCTTTTATGCAATCAGCACTTCAAGAACCCCCCACCACCACGTCTCTTTGATCATTAACAGATCTCCCTGATTAAAGACTGACTGGAATATACATACACACGCATATGTGTGTGTGTAAATTTTTCTTTTTATACATGTGGCTATATTTGTATATTTTATATAGATATGTATATTTATACACATGTAAATTTGTTTATATATATATATATATATATATATATTTGGGAAGCAATCTTACTTAAAAATGACATACAAGGAAAATTTTATTAATTTTTTTTATTTAATTTTTCCAGTATTGTTACACATTTCCTTTTTGCTGAAGATAAGGAATGTAAATAATGATATATATATGTGTGTGTGTGTGTGCTCATTCATAGTTATTGATATATATGTATAGATATATCTAAACTTACTTATCAATGGAACTTTATCTGTGTGTCTGTTACCTATAGACTCCGAAATGGCTGAACTGATTTTCTTGAAAATTTACACAATTGTACTATAAGCGTTTGCGAGTGTTCTTAGCTAGGTTTTGTGTTGAGGTACCCCCGATAAATATCGAAAAAATCAGTTTATAGAAGGATTGGTCCAATTTTAATCAAATTTGATACACTCATCAACAAAGAGATAAGAAACGATATTCAGAAGTTTCAAGGTTGCAGTTTTTACAATAGTGCAGAAAATTGATAATATATATATATATATATATATATATATATATATATATATATATATATATAAAAGGCAAGATGTTTGTGTGTGTGTGTCTGTTTATCTGCCTGTATTTTTTTTTTCAGCCCTTTTAATTTAGTTTTTGCTTCAGGTTTGGCTCTAAGTAGGTATAATTGTAGTTCTTAGTCTCAGCCATGATACCATTTACTCAGAGGACTTATTTAGTTTACAACAAAAAAAACTTATTTGATATAGATACCAGGAAATCAAAATTTGACTTACATCCATTCATTTTTCTTTCAGTCTACGGTTTCGCTTTAAAAGGCTATAGTTGTTTCCAGTTAGTCTTTTGTGCCAACGTCCAAAGAGTCTGAGCTCCAGGACCATGGATTAGTTTTAAAGTTTTCATTACACCCAAGCAACACAGATAGATCGACATTACTAAATGTATATTTTGTATGGATGTATATAGATAGTGACATATCAATGTATCCACAATTTTGGAAGCACATGTATATGATTATCCATTGATCTATCTTTAGATCTAATTAATAATGTTCAAAGTTTGTGTGTGGTTTCTTCAAAAGTAGAACATTAACTATATATATATATATATATATATATATATATATATATATATATAAAGTTAGTTGTCTGTCTGTGCTGATGTTAGCAAATATTATATAAAACAGTAATATCAGTTATATGTAGTTTAATATCCTCTCTATTATAATAAAGACCACTGGGTATCCAAAACGTTATACCACATTAGGTATCTCTCTCTCTCTCTCTATATATATATATATATATATATATATATATATATATACACAATACAGCTCAGTTCATATGTTGAGCACCCTGATATGTATATTTATTAATTCACATTTCTATATAATATTTGGATATTTTTTTTAATGTCTAAATGCAAGATGTATATTGCCCTTATTTTTTATGACATGGACCCACTAATTTATTCATAAAAAGTATGAAAGTGCTACCTGACCTAAAATGATTACGGAGTTATTAGATAGGGGTGGGGGGTTTGTCATGGCATACCGAAACTTTACAATTACACTTCTCGCTAAAATTTCTTCTGTGTACCATGTTCTTTCAGGACAAGGGTGATTATAGCCCTTCACGACTTCCTATCCTCTTGTAGCTCTTATTGAAATTTGTCTTTTCCTATATTCCCTGTTCTGTGGGAGCCCTAATGTGGTATAACGTTTTACTAGTTTGTCTTGCTAGAATTATTACAACTGAGTAGTGAGTTTGATCCTCACTGGGGACCCCATACATTTGGCCTAGTGTCACATCTAAGCTGTGCTGCTTTTCTAAATCTCATTTTTTAATAATCATTTCACCCCAAGCAAGGCCGGGTTGCCTCTTGTTTTATTTGATATCACAAGAGCTAACCAAAGTCTATCTCCACTGGGCCATGTGTCCTAGCACCTGAAAAAGGTCAGAGCATACAACGGCCGAAACATCATACAAATTGCAACAAAGATGACAACAATAGTCCAAATAATGTAAATATTGTTTGACCAGAAGGTATTTGGTCAAAACATTATGTTTAATAATATCTATATTAACCCAAGGTGAGAATAATATTTCTAAATATTATTCATTCAGCAGGATTTGAACCTACAACCCCTATTCACATAGGGGAAGCTACCAAGTGATCTGGCACATCTTAGAACTCTCGACCATGAATTTAACTTCATTTAGACTGATCACCATTTTTGATTAACAGGTCTAAGATCACGGGAGAAATAAATATATAATACTGTTCAAATAAATCATTTCAAATTGTTGGTTGCTTATAACCAGTTTTTTTAATTTTCATAATATATATATATATGCCAGAGGACACACATTTTCATAATAAAAATTTATCATAAATCATCAGGCTGCTAGAAATAAATATATAATACTGTTTGATTACAAACAGAATATCTACTTAAATACAAGTATTATCAAAAATAATGTTCAAACAAATTATTTCATAATATATACAATGTAAATTTACGAAACTGGCATTTGCCGACAATTTGAACTTTTATTAATGGATACTCATATTTGAGTGGAAAGTCTGTTTTACTTATATATATTCAAACAGTACTTTATAATTTCCACTAACCTTAATTGAAAAAATATTTTATTATAAAAAGAATATCTACTTAAATACAAGTATTGATCAAAAATAATGTTCAAACAAATCATTATATATATATATATATATATATATATGCAAAAAATAAATGTAATCAATCACTTAAAATTTTTTTTGTTTTGTCGTTTCAGTATTTGTTTCTCCCAAGTAACAATAGCTTTTGGATTTTAAAAACATTTTTTTAAAAACTTGAGCAATTTACTCTTTCATGTCAGTTAATTTTCTTTATTTAATCATAACATAAAAATCGTATCAATTCAAGAAACATTAAACACAACTCAGCATTGTTTTCATTAACTGTTTAAAAGAAGAATTCTATGTTTTTCACAATTGACAGTACGTTAAGGCTTTGGAGACATCTTCCTTTTTATTGGATTAACATCTTAAAAAAATAAATCTAAAAGAGCCGTCCAAATTTTTGCTTTAAAAACAAAAGCATAAAAACGTAATTTGTCTCCTATAAACCTTCAAAATGTTTTGAAAAATTGATTGGCACAATAATTATAAACTAATTATTCCCAGAAAAAATTTTAAGCACTGGTGGTGACCCCAAGGTCCAAACAAAATTTGATTTATAATCTTGAGAAATCCATTGAATGTTCAAGTGCTACTCAGAAATTTGTTGCAACTGGCATTAGTAGAAGATTCTTACAGTTTCTTGTGCGTTTCCCATTAGGTTTCGCAGAAATAGCAGCAAAATCGACCAATATTTTTCATTTTAAAATATCTTTTTGAATGAATTATAAGATCGCTCAACTAATTTTTATTTTGTTTCATGAGTTTTTTTATTTTTGAAGCTGATTAAATACAAAACGGAAATAGACTTGAACAGAACACATCTGAGAAGTTTAGTTTCAAATCGTCATTTTTTTGTCATGACACCTTCAGATCAAAATGTTTTTATCATTTTTCTCCAAACAAGGCAATAATGCAACTAAGATGCCAAGGGTTACTGAGTGTGAAGAGAGAAGAGAAAACTTTAGCAACAAGAAAGAACAATAAAAACTGAAATTATGAAGTTGATGTTGACTGACATTGCATTTAAATTTTTATAGATTGTAGGTGACAAAGAAGTAGGAGAGAATTCTGGGAGCAATAACTGTGAGAAAAAAAATATTAGGACAATACTTACTCTTACTTGTAGTGAGTTATAAATTATATGGATTGAAATCTGACAAGTTGTTAGAATAAGCAAAGAAACATGTTTCACTTTATTAAACTTATTAAAGATTTGTTTAAATAATAAAAATTAAAAAAATATATATCTATTTCAACAGTAAAATAACCAAATCTATCTGCCAATTTAGTAGTATGCTTAAATTCACACAGTCAAAGCCCAAGGAGGAAAGTTCAATGAAACAACTGCCACAAAGATGCAAGGGGTTACTGGGAGTAAAAGGGACAATAAAAAAAAAAACAGGTTTCAGGAAGAGACTAAGACAGAAGGGGTTACTGGGAGTGAAAGAGAATGAGAAGACTTTAGTGAGGAGAAATG
Organism: Ascarosepion bandense; assembly: GCA_037127315.1. Lineage (NCBI taxonomy): Eukaryota > Metazoa > Mollusca > Cephalopoda > Sepiida > Sepiidae > Ascarosepion > Ascarosepion bandense. Next base: position 99,994 of record JBBBDQ010029870.1, read on the forward strand.
ACAATAAAAGAACAGGTTTCAGGAAGACAGAAGATGGCGATAATGCCACTAAGAGGCAAGGGGTTACTGGGAGTGAAAGAGAATGAGAAGACTTTAGTGAGGAGAATGGACAATAAAAGAACAGGTTTCAAGAAGACAGAAGATGGCAATAATGCCACTAAGAGGCAAGGGGTTACTGGAAGTGAAAGAGAATGAGAAGACTTTAGGGAGGAGAAAGGACAATAAAAGAACAGGTTTCAGGAAGACAGAAGATGGCAATAATGCCACTAAGATGTAAGGGGTTACTGGGAGTGAAAGAGAACGAGAAGACTTTAGGGAGGAGAAAGGACAATAAAAGAACAGGTTTCAGGAAGACAGAAGATGGCAATAATGCCACTAAGAGGCAAGGGGTTACTGGGAGTGAAAGAGAATGAGAAGACTTTAGTGAGGAGAAAGGACAATAAAAGAACAGGTTTCAGGAAGACAGAAGATGGCAATAATGCCACTAAGAGGCAAGGGGTTACTGGGAGTGAAAGAGAATGAGAAGACTTTAGGGAGGAGAAAGGACAATAAAAGAACAGGTTTCAGGAAGACAGAAGATGGCAATAATGCCACTAAGACGCAAGGGGTTACTGGGAGTGAAAGAGAATGAGAAGACTTTTGTGAGGAGAAAGGACAATAAAAGAACAGGTTTCAGGAAGACAGAAGATGGCAATAATGCCACTAAGAGGCAAGGGGTTACTGGGAGTGAAAGAGAATGAGAAGACTTTAGTGAGGAGAAAGGACAATAAAAGAACAGGTTTCAGGAAGACAGAAGATGGCAATCATGCCACTAAGAGGCAAGGGGTTACTGGGAGTGAAAGAGAATGAGAAGACTTTAGTGAGGAGAAAGGACAATAAAAGAACAGGTTTCAGGAAGACAGAAGATGGCAATCATGCCACTAAGAGGCAAGGGGTTACTGGGAGTGAAAGAGAATGAGAAGACTTTAGTGAGGAGAAAGGACAATAAAAGAACAGGTTTCAGGAAGACAGAAGATGGCAATCATGCCACTAAGAGGCAAGGGGTTACTGGGAGTGAAAGAGAATGAGAAGACTTTAGTGAGGAGAAAGGACAATAGAAGAACAGGTTTCAAGAAGACAGAAGATGGCAATAATGCCACTAAGAGGCAAGGGGTTACTGGGAGTGAAAGAGAATGAGAAGACTTTAGTGAGGAGAAAGGACAATAAAAGAACAGGTTTCAGGAAGACAGAAGATGGCAATAATGCCACTAAAAGGCAAGGGGTTACTGGGAGTGAAAGAGAATGAGAAGACTTTAGTGAGGAGAAAGGACAATAAAAGAACAGGTTTCAGGAAGACAGAAGATGGCAATAATGCCACTAAGAGGCAAGGGGTTACTGGGAGTGAAAGAGAATGAGAAGACTTTAGTGAGGAGAAAGGACAATAAATGAACAGGTTTCAGGAAGACAGAAGATGGCAATAATGCCACTAAGAGGCAAGGGGTTACTGGGAGTGAAAGAGAATGAGAAGACTTTAGTGAGGAGAAAGGACAATAAAAGAACAGGTTTCAGGAAGACAGAAGATGGCAATCATGCCACTAAGAGGCAAGGGGTTACTGGGAGTGAAAGAGAATGAGAAGACTTTAGTGAGGAGAAAGGACAATAAAAGAACAGGTTTCAGGAAGACAGAAGATGGCAATAATGCCACTAAGAGGCAAGGGGTTACTGGGAGTGAAAGAGAATGAGAAGACATTAGTGAGGAGAAAGGGCAATAGAAGAACAGGTTTCAGGAAGACAGAAGATGGCAATAATGCCACTAAGAGGCAAGGGGTTACTGGGAGTGAAAGAGAATGAGAAGACTTTAGTGAGGAGAAAGGACAATAAAAGAACAGGTTTACAGGAAGAAAATGGTGATTGATGTTGGATTTAAATTTGGGAATATTGCAAGTGGTTGCAAAGCAAGCAATTGGAAAAGTGTTCTAGAGTTGAGAAAAGAAACTATTAGAATACTATCTATTCTTACGTCTCACTGTTCAATCATAAATTAATGGGACCAAGTTGACTATTCTAGTAGTCTGCTTAAATTCATCTGATTGCTGTGCCAACAAGGAGGATTTATTTGAACAATTGTCATGAAAATATTTATAGAAAAGACTTTTTAATATCAGAGATTGCAAAATATGATTAGCCTCATTATCACAAATGTATCTCTTAATTATTTGCATATATCAGACAGTAAAACCATTAGAAGACAAGTACACAGGATATTACAGTTAATTTTTCTGTCTTTTAATCTTTTTTATTTGGCACACAGTGTTCTCTTGTTATGTGAATTCTTTCTACTCATTTGTAGTCTAAGATATATTGCAGATAAAATCCAGTTTGGTAGTCAGAAACTAAATGAAAATATGACCATCACTGAACGTTTTTTGCGTTTTTGAGCATGTAATTCTTTCTTAAATGATTTTTGTGTTATTATTCGTATTATAATTAATTTTATATATTATATATTTTTTATGCTATTACTACATTTATAATATAATAATACTAGTATGTATATTTTGCAATAAAAAGTAAAATTTAACTTATTTTTATACCGTAGATACAACCCTTTATCTTTAAATTAAATATAATGTTAAAATTTCCATGTCATGTTCTTCAAAGAAAACAGACAAATTCAAATTGCAGTTCTGGTTAATACTCTCGCTTTCAATAACGTATATTAGTGACACATCTAGACCATATGTGTCAATCTAAGACATTAATTTTAATAACCTTTCTCCTTAGGCTTAGGGCCATATCACGTTGAATACACTGGTTTTCGCTCGATCACTGAAGTTAAGCAACGTTGAGCCTGGCCAATACTTGGGTGATCGCTTGGGAATACCCGGTGTTGTAAGCATTTAGTAACGGATATGCGTTGTGGTGCAGAGGATATCGGCTCAGAAAAAAAAAAAAAATTGGTGAGCCAAGTTTGAATTCCAGTTGAATACCCTGTATTCACTTAAGCACTGGTACCCTTGGGAAACGTATTAATCCGTCCCTTCCCTCCAGTTATGGCTTAAATAACAAGGGTAGGACTTGGGGACCCTGCCTTTAAAAAGAAATCCTAATGAATTTTGATACTCAAAAAGAAAAATGTATTACTAGACACAAAACTTATATAAAAAACAACAATTGTTGAAAGAAAAAGGTATTACCAGCAATAAATAAATAAAAGTTTAGTTGGCAATAAATAACCCGCCAAAGTGTTGATATGCCATAAACTCAAAACAATCAGAATCATAAATATCTGGGAAGTCTTTTAATAAATGAAGGAATGTGCAACATCAAAATGTTAAGGCACCTTGGAATAGCAATGGTACCCCCAACCATCCCAACAAAAATCTGAGTGGAATTTTCTCCTCTCATTTCGAATATGAAAGAAAGTAGGGTAATTTTTTATTTTTATTCAAATATTTTAATTGCAACTGCTCTGCCAGGATTTTTTCCCTGGTGTCCAGACTACAAGAATTTTTAGCGGCCTACGAGATTAGCTTCCAGTTTCCACTCTTTTAGCATTGAATTAATTAAATTCAACAGATACTTCTACTCCAACAGTTTCTTTTCTTGCAGTTTCTCTGATAACTACAATCTGCCATTTACATTCAGACTAATATCTTCATCTTTGTTGTTATTTTCACCTGATTGCCTTATCACAGAATTTCTGGGATGAGGAATTATTATTCACATTCTGACTAATATCCTTATCTTTGTTGCTATTATCACCTGATGAGGATTTATTATTTACATTCAAACTAATATCCTCATCTTGGTTGTTATCATTACGTTTCAGCCTATATGCCCTCTGGACTTCATCAGGTGTACAATTTTTGTACTCTTCCTTGGAGTAACATCCATCTTAGACAATGGCCATAGAACGACTTATTGACAATCAAGACAATTGAGTCTGGCCTGATAAAAATCTGATGATGGAGGACGCAATATTTTTCAAGGCCGAACAACAAATTGTTGAAAGAAAAAAGGGATTACCAGCAATAAATAAATAAAAGTTTAGTTGGCAATAAATGACCCGCCGATGTGTTGATATGCCATAAAAACAAAACAACCAACTTTTCTCCTTATACTTTTGTTCACCTTTTCTTTTAAAATTTTCCTGTATTTTTCTTTTTCCTTATTTGTTTTGAGCGAATGAGTAAAATTTTCGGTAGATTGCCGTTACTGAATGAAATGTGTGTCGTAGTACAGTGGATATTGTCGTGAAATGACAAATCGAGTTTGAATTTATTGCATTTACTTACGCACAAATACATCTCTGCTCTCCATCTATGGGTTAAATATCAGGACAGAATGGGTTTTATAGCCTTGGTTAACAACTAGTATACTACAAAAATTAATGGCAATCTACTGTGGGAAAATCCTCTACCCAGTCAGTCATGTCTCTTTCAAGACATGATCGCCCAAGAGTTATATCACATATAGCATTTAACTGTCTGACTGAACAAGAGAAAGTGTAGTAAAAGCTAAAAGAATTAGAGAGATGTGGAGGTCCATGATTGCCTATGTCCAGAAGAAACACTGCACTGTTGCGAAAGAAGAGACTTACCTCAGAGTAAAGTGTGCAGGTCCAGAATTTAGGTGAGTCTTGCCAAGATGGTAGAGAAAGAAACATGGTTGCCTCTTGCAAGACTAGACATGACAAACCGAGGTTCGCAGAGACATGTTTGATCTATATGAGTGGTTTCTCGTGCTGACTGGCTTGTCCAGCCACTTAGAAACCAGTCAGTCAGTTAAGTGCCATACGTGATACATGCTTGTGTGATCATGTTTTGAAAGAGACATGACTGACTGGGCAGAATATTATCCCGCAGTAGGTTGCCATTGCTTTCTGCAGTAGACTGGTTGCCGACCAAGGCTATAGAACCCAATCTGTCCTGTTATTCAACCCATGGCTGGAGGGAAGGGACGGATTAATATCTTTCCCAAGGGTATTTGTGTGTAAGTGAATGCAATGAATTCAACTGGAACTTGAACTCGGTTCCCCGATTTCTCGTTCCAAGCTGATATCCACTGCACCACAACGCACATCCATCTTAGAAACCAATTTCCTGATGCAATATAACTCAGAATCATCCAAAAGGAAAAAAAGCAGAAAAAGATCTGACGGCAGAGCAAGTGTGATCCGAAATCGGAACTTAAAGGAATTCTTTCTGCGATTCTTAGGTAAAGAAGACCTGATTTCCAGCAAAGTCTCATCAGTTTATAGTTAAAATGGCTAGATATAACTACAAGTCTTATGCTAACAGTTACTTCTCTCAGACTTTTCACTTATGGAATCGCTTCTGACTTCTTGCTTTCCAGTCAACTTTGAATTTTAAAAATTTAAATGCAAAATCAATCATTACTGTCTTTTGATTCCACATCTTTTATTGTTCTCTCGACTTAATTATGTTTTCTTCTTCTATTATTATTATAAGTCCTATGCTGATAGTTTCTTCTCTCACTTGTAGAACTCTGTTCCGGATTCTTATTTTTTAAGTCAACGCTGATCATCAAAAACTCTTCCGGCTTCTTGCTTTCCACTCAACTTTAATCTTCCAAAATTTAAATGCAATGTCAATCGTTATTTACTGTCTTCTTGATTCCTCTTTTTTTTATTGTTCTCTCTCCTTAATTATGTTTTCTTCTTCTCTTGCTTGTAGAGCTGTCTTCTGGCTTCTTGATTTCCAGTTACCTTTGTTCTCTCTCCCTAAGTAATATTACTTCTTTTCATATTATAACAGTTTCTTTTGTTGCTTGCATAACTCTCTTCTGACATCTGGCTTTCAAGTCAACTTTTATCTTCCAAAATTTAAATGCAGTGTCAGTCGTTATTCCTGTTTTCTTGATTTTTCTTTTTTTGTTGTTCTCTCTCCTTAATTATATTTTCTTCTTCACATATTATTATAAGTCCTATGCTAACAGTTTCTTCTCTCGCTTGTGAAACTCTTTTCTGGCTTCTTGCTTTCCAGTCAAATTTGATCTAAAAAAAATTTAAACATTCTTTTATTGTCCTATCTCCTTAATAACAATGTTATAATATGATATTCTCTCACAACCAGTAAAATATTCTCCCTTATTGACAAATTATTATTAATATATTTTTTCTATTTTTAATTTATAGGTGCTGAAGTGGCAGTGGATTGGGTAAATGCTGACCGCAATGTCCTTCCAAACTATGAATTGTGTTTGTTGGTCAGCGATAGCCAGTGTCGGACCAATGTGGCCATGAGGGCGTTTATAGCTTTTGCCACTAATTCCTCAATTCCTATTGCTGGAATTCTGGGTAAGTTATCTTTTCATTAAGTACTTAAATTATTATACTTAACAAAGCTTGGGAAATCAAAAACTTGAAAATCATTTTAAAAACAATAAAAATACTTGAAATAAGTTTTCAAAAAATATTACTAGATTCCTTTTTTGGAAACTACTGCGAAAGAGAAATCGGGAAGCCGAGTTCAAATTCCAGTTGAATTCATTGCATTCACTTGCGCACAAATGCCTTTGGGAAAGGTATTAATCCGTCCATTCCTTCCAGTTATGGGTTAAATAACAGGACAGATTGGGTTCTATAGCCTTGGCTGTCAACCAATCTACCACAGAAAGCAATGGCAACCTACTGCGGGATAATCTTCTGCCCAGTCAGTCGTGTCTTGAAAGAGACATGATCGCCCAAGCGTGTTTCGCACATGGCACTTAACTGACTGACTGACTGCGATTGACTTGTCTGCTTGCAAAAAATATGGAAAATTTCATGGGGAAATAATTTTTGTCCATTAGCGTTCATTAAACAAGCATTCATTAAAGCTGCAATATTTTTCGAAATTAAACATTTATTTTAGAATGGAATGTCCTGTTTATAATGAAAATACACTGTCGAATTGATCCCTGACTTTTTAAAGTGTGACTTGTATTTAGTGTTGATTTAAAAAAATGTTAAAATTACATTATTAATATCTGTATATGACTGGTATTATCTCAATCATTTAATCCTACCAGTAGGGATTTTCCTAATCCAAAATTGGGAAAAAGGACATGGGTAGTATGCAGATATTAGTGATGTTGGCACAGTTTAAAACTTGACAGCTTATTTGTTTTCTTTTAAGAATTGGACTACCTGTAACTATCCATCTACTTTTTAAGCACCATATCAGACCAAAAATGAATGGAGTATCTGTAGTAGATAGGAAATGAAGAATTAAAATCAACCTTATTCTTCACTTTTACAAAAATTCCCGACGACATGTGAAATCCTGGTTTTTCTAAATAGAAAAAGGACTGACCACGTGCTTAAAGAAAAAGTCGAATCCGGATTTCGCAAGTAGATTTTAAATTGATTTTGTGGCATAATGGAAGTGATTTGCAAGACCATAAAGCCTTAGCGATCTAGTGTCAGATGGGAGCAGCGAGACGAAACAACTAAAATGTAATGGGAGAAACTTCAACTGCAACCTGGACGTGGGTTGCATCGCACATTGGCCTCTTTCTCGTGTGCTGATTCCTTTTACTTCTTCTCTATTCAAAGACATAATAAAGGATCAATTCTATATTATAATCAATATATAAATGATCCCTCATTTTGTGGCCATGCTACTTTCTACACACTTATATTCTAGATTTATGGTCTTGAGCTAGTGGATGGCAGAGCAGGGTTAGGGTGGTGTAGCAGGAGAAAACGTACTAAGAGCCACCAGGGATAGGGAGATGTGGAAAGCCATGATCGCCTACGTACTGAAAGAACAGGGCACATAGAAAAAGAATATATATGACAACTGTTTATAAGAAATTATAATGCGGACATAAATTGGGGGATCAAATCTATATTATAATCAATATATAAACTGATCCCTCACTTTGTGGCCATGCTAATTTCTATACATTTATATTCTAGATTTATGGTCTTGAAATAGTGGATGGCAGAGCTGGGTACATATGTACGCATAAACACTTTCAAACAAATTACTTCTATGACCATTTCTTGATACCCTTAATGTTCTCATTGAACATTAATTTCTACCAATTCTTGTCATTCTTTTCCTTTAATAAATTTCTATTTTAACATGAAAAATATATTTTTTTTATTTTTCTACAATTCCAAACATTCCAACCTGATGAATATCTTCTGATAATTCTGGATAAAACTTGTAAGTTGTAGGGAGTTCAGTTATGTATGACACAAGGCCAAAATGAATAAACATTAAATCTTCCTATTGCTAAATATCACTACTACATATGGTCATCCTAGTTTTTGTTTTCTGGTCAATTGAGTCCAAAAGCATCTCCCCATATAACCTCTTCCTCACAGATAAAACTTTGCAAGCATCTTACTGCTTCACTGCTATTTCCAGGGAAAGTTTTCATACAAACATTATTCCTTAGTTCCACCTTCATGGCTTGGTCCTACAGTGTCACACATGTTGTAACAAACCTCAGTCGGATTAGATTTAAATTCCACTGTGAGCAGTTACTTTACACAAACCACCACTTAGAGGAAATGTCTCCCAAGAGGATACTTCTCCAATCTAAACATGTTAAAGTCTATCATTAACTATTATCTTCCCTACATATCTCTATAAACTGCACCACTGTAACTCTACCTCAAGTGGCTTTTGGGTCTAGGACTGGTTGAACATTATTTTTTTTTAAATAAAGAGGACCTCTGTTTCTAACATGTAAGTAATGGTTTATGCACCATGTCCTTTTAGGAATAATTTTGTTGGAAACAAAGAAGAGAGTACTGTATTGTCGTGTGATATCTGTCCTTGAACATGGCAGTGAATGATGGACATTCTCATCAAAGATGAGAGAGAGAGAGACTGGAAACAACCAAAATATGGTTCCACAGAAGGATGTTGAGGATATCATGGACCAAACATGTGAGCAATGATGAGGTCTTAGAAAGGATGGAAATGAAACAGAAATTAATATTTAACATCAGGAAAAGACAGCTGAAGGGCTTGGAGAATCTGATACTCACAGGTCAGATAGAGGATGGAAACGAAAAGGAAACTAATACTTAACATCAGGAAAAGACAGCTGAAGTTCCTGGGAGATGGAATGAGGGAGAAGGGCTTGGAGAATCTGATACTCACAGGTCAGATAGAGGATGGAAACGAAAAGGAAACTAATACATGACATCAGGAAAAGACAGCTGAAGTTCCTGGGACATGTAATGAGATAGGAGGGCTTGGAGAATCTGATAGTCACTGGTCATCAGAGGGGAAGAGTGACACGGGAAAGCAATGTGAAACATACTTAAAGGGCTTGAGTTTAGGTGAGTTATAGAAGAAAGCATGCTAAGAGCTAGAAGGGATAGGGAGATGTGGAAGGCCATGATTGCCTACGTCCTGAAGGGACATGGCACATAGAAGAAGAACAAGAGAAAGGGTGTTAAGAGCTACAAGGGATAGGGAGATGAGGAAGGCCATGATTGCCTACGTCCTGAAGGGACATGGCACATAGAAGAAGAACAAGAGAAAGGGTGTTAAGAGCTACAAGGGATAGGGAGATGAGGAAGGCCATGATTGCCTACGTCCTGAAGGGACATGGCACATAGAAGAAGAAGAAGAACAAGAGAAAGGGTGTTAAGAGCTACAAGGGATAGGGAGATGTGGAAGGCCATCATCGTCTACGTCCTGAAGGGACATGGCACATAGAAGAAGAAGAACAAGAGAAAGGGTGTTAAGAGCTACAAGGGATAGGGAGATGTGGAAGGCCATTTATCGCCCACGTCCTGAAGGGACATGGCACATAGAAGAAGAAATATGCATAAAATATGTATATATTTTGAGACTTGTCATTCTCTCTGGTTTGAGAGAAAAGAATATGGTTGGATAAAATATATATTCTTAATTTTTTGCAGCTGATATTAATGCAGAAAAATGATTTTTAGAATCTGATAAAAATCATTTCGGAAATTTTTTTTCCTGGATGGGTTAGGGTTGGGAACATCAGTTTTGTAATTTTTCTGTTCATACGAAAAATCTTATTTGTAATTAATTTAAAATTAGTTTCACAGATTTTAACATTTTTAGAATTATCGCCGAATATATCAGTTTATCTTTGAAGCCTCTTTCATGCATAATGCAATATGTTTATTTTTTTTAAACTTAAGATCATATTTGGTATGTTTATCTTGCAAAACAGTTCCATAGTGAATGATATCTTTTGTCATTACTGAAATATTAGATAACAAGAACTTGGCAGCAGACATGGAAAAGTAAATTTCAAGAACTCTTGCAGAAGTTATTGAAGGAAAGCAAGAAGAAAGGACTAATTAATTGTAAAATGATAGACGTTATGGGTGTCAAGAAAAGAGACAAACCAACAGGCAAATTACAAAATGAGAATACTAAAATCAAGCAGGCACAGAAGTTTAAATAGCTGGGAAGTGTGACATTGAGATATATATATATATATAAATTTATAGAAACTAGCATGGCCACAAAATGAGGGATCAGTTTATATATTGATTATAATATAGAATTGATCCCCCATTTTATAACCACATTATAATTTCTTTTAAACAGCATATATATTCTTTTATGTGGGTTGTCCTTTCAGGACGTAAGCAATCATGGCTTTCCATGTATCCCTATCCCTGGTGGCTCTTAGCACGCTTTCTCCTGTTACACCACCCAAACCCCACTCTACCATCCACTAGCTCAAGACCATAAATCTAGAATATAAATGTGTAGAAACTAGCATGGCCACAAAATGAGGGATCAGTTTATATATTGATTATAATATAGAATTGATCCCCCATTTTATATCCACATAATTTCTCTTAAACAGTTAGCATACATATTCTTTTATGTGGGTTGTCCTTTCAGGACGTAGGCAATCATAGCTTTCCACGTATCCCTATCCCTGGTGGCTCTTAGCACGCTTTCTCCTGCTACACCACCCAAACCCCACTCTACCATCCACTAGCTCAAGACCATAAATCTAGAATATAAATGTGTAGAAACTAGCATGGCCACAAAATGAGGGATCGGTTTATATATTGATTACAATATAGAATTCATTCCACATCTCTGGTAACTCTTAGCATGCCGCCTTCTGTTACAGCATGCAACCCACATTCCGTCATTCACCTGATCAAGTCCTTCAAATATGTAATCCGCTGCCTCTTTTTCCCTCTATCTGGCCTGTTAGTATCAGATTCTCCAAACCCTCCTTCCTCATGCTCAGTATTAATTTCTTTTCGTTTCCATCCTTTCCAAAAACTCATCATTTGCTCAATCCATGAGATCCGCAGCATCCGTCTGTAGAACCACATTTCAGTTGTTTCAAGTTTTTCCTTCATCTTCGCAGATAATGTCCAACATTCATTGCCATCACATAGCAATCCAGAACTCTCTTCAGCTCCTGGAATGAATCCTTGTGCCTTTGGATCACAGGAATATAATTGTATAAAAACTGCTGTAAACACAAAGTGATGGGTCAGTTTATATATTGATTGTAACAGGGAACTGATCCCCCACTTTTTATCTAGTATGCTTCTGTAGAAGCACATTTTAGCTGCTTCAAGGTTTTCCTTCATCTTCGAAGATATTGTCCAACATTCACTGCCATATTGAAGAACCGATATCACATAGCAGTCCAGTACTCTCTTCTTTGTTTCTAGCAAAATTGTCCTGTGTCTTAATACTTTACTCAACTTCGTGAATGCTTCTTTTGCCATGCCAATTAGCCTTCGAATCTCTGTGTCGCACTTTCAGAAACAAAGAAAAATTTATTAAACTCTTACATGATATCTGTCCTCTTGTATAGCAGTAAATGCTGGACAATCTCCTCAAAGACGAAGTACAGACTTCAAGCAAGAAAAACTATACAGAGGTTCTAGAAAAAAAAAATGGAAACTTATACTCAGCATCTGGAAGAAGCAGTTGAAATTTCTGGAACACACTGAAGAAAGATGGTTTGGAAAATCTGATACTCACAGGACAGATTGACAATCAGAGTGACATACTTGATGGTAGTATTAGGTTTGGGAGAAATAAAAAAGAACATAACTTATTAAGAGCTACAATGGAGAGAAGAATGTGGAGGGCCATGATCACCGATGTTCTTTTCTGGCAGGAACATTCACAACTGGCCGGCATGCAGAATGAATCAGAAAGAAATCTAATTGCAACAATTCATTTTTGTATTCTATTAGTGAGATGTAATTTCCACTTGAGCAGCTTCTTCCCTGAACTCTTTCTTTGTAGAACTAACTCCCCAGTGAATGCTTTCCAATCTTAATCTGTTCAAGTCTGGGGTTGACTTATTTTCCCTACATATCATCCCTGATATCTACAATCAATAAAAGTTTAAATACAATGTCAACTGCTATCTTCTGTACCTTTTTTTTTTTCTCTCTCACTGCACAGAAGTGGGGGTCCTACCTTGCTTGGAGTGAAATGATTATAAAAAAAAAAGTCATGTCTCAAGAGAGACATGATCACTCCAGCATTTATCACAATTAACTGACTGATGAATTATTTTTTAAGAAGTTTATTTTATTGTGATTCTTTCTTTCTTTATTTCCTTTTCTAATGTTAGAACCGCAATTGATTTTCAAATTTTAAAAATGTACTCATTGATCTCAGGAACCTATTGTCCAATATTCAATCCACAGAAGGAAGCACAGATAAATGAGGAAAGAATGAAAAAAAAAAAAAAAAAAAAAGAAAAATGGAAGGAAATTAGTTAATAATTTTTTTTTCTGTCTGAAAAATAATTCTTGGTCAACATTTTTACCAAGTCACGCAATTGTTCAACTTTCTTGTCTGTCTTGAATGATCGTCATACACACTAAATTACAAGACGAGAGAAAGGAAATTTCTTTGTTTTTTTTTTGTTCTCTTAGAAAATTAAATAACCTTTCCATTCATTTTATATGTTATTGTTTCTTTTTCGTATACGTAAAGCCAGCTTCAGTGATGGAGACAAAAAATTGAAAATAATTCTTTTGTTATTCAAGACAAAATTCCCAACCAAGCGACAAAGGAGATTATTGACTGTGCAGTAATTGTTGATTAGATTGTGGCCAGATGACAACGATTGTACAACCAGCAACTACACAAGTTAATTCACCGAGATCTCAAAATGATTCAGGTTAAGGAAAAAAAAAATAGCTCAACTAGGGCATTGCACATTCTTCTACTACTACAATCATGGCTCTCCACAACTTCCTTTCCTTTGTAGCTCTTAGTAATGTTTGTCTTTCAGTTAAGTCTGCCAATTCCTCTTCTGGATGCCATTTACCCAAGCTCATTCTTTTTCAATATGCTGCGTCCCTTCAGGATATGGGCGGTCATAACTCTCCACTACTACCTGTCCTTTGTAATGATTATTTTTTCACTATTTCTGCTAATTCGTGTTCTGGCAGCCATTTACACTAGTTTATTTTTCTATGTGCTGAGTCTCTTCTTCAAGACGTAGGTGACTATGGCTCTCCACAACTTCCTATTCTTTGTAAACTCTCAGAAAGATTTGACATTTTGCTATCTCTGCAAATTCTTGTTCTGCCAACCATTTATACAAGCTCATTCTTCAGGACATAAGCGATTATGGCCATCCACAACATCCTGTCATTTGTAAATTTTGTCTTTTTGCTATCTCTATTAATTCCTGTTCTGTCAACCATTCACACATGGTCATTGTTATTTTCTATGGATTATCTCATGACTGAGACTACATTGTTATGAGTTTCCCCTATAAAAAGTCAAAAAATCCATTCAGTGTCTTGGTTGCCTCTGATGGGTAACGTGCCGGTTACAGGCATGAACTCAGAGAACAGACCAAAGAAAAGAGTTCTGCTGATAAAATAGATCAGCAAATTAAATAGACTTAAGTTACATTTATCAACATTTAGAGGTTGAGGCGGATGAAAAGAAAATCTGATTGAAACGCAAGAAAGAAACTGGAAGGCCATTCATTTTATATTTTCCGAAACAATTTATGAAATATGGGTTTGTGATTTGCTTTCAAAAGTCTATCGAGATAAGAACACTGCTACATCGCCTAAATTCCTGTCTCTTTATTCTAAGACAGGGAAAAATGTGATTTCATTAACTAATGTAAATTACAGCACAAGAAAAATGAACCATGAATAGATAGAGAATTAACCTGTAACCGCCATACAATATTGCGTTAACTAGATACTTTATTAAAATTTAAATTAGGTAGTAGTCAGTTCATATTTGTTTGTTTGATAGATTCGACTTAGTATCTGCATTTTTCTAGCTCCAGAACATGAAGATTAAGTTGTTTTACTGGTGACTGATAATATGTATAATTATTAAATTAAAGTACAAAGTGCTCAATGCCAAAGATAGAGCGTAAGCAAATATAAAAGTGAACGTTGAATTCAAAACACAGAGGTGACAAACTGTTTTATGCCAGGAGCAATGATCAGGCCACATGTGCGGGGTTTTTACTCAGTTAATTATATATATATTTTTCAGTGGTACATTGTGGGTAAGCCTTCAAAGTGTTATTTTGGCGAGAGCGGTTTGTTTATTTATCTACTAGCAGTATAGCCCAGCATAATGAAAACTTCAAAACTAATCCATGGTCCTGGAGCTCAGACTCTTTGGACGTGGGGCACAAAAGACTAAAAAGCAATACTTGTTTCCAGTTAAAGCGAAACCGTAGACTGAAAAACAAAAAATCAATGGATGTAAGTCAAATTTTGATTTCCTCGTATCGATATCAAATAAGTTTTTTCATTGTAAACTGAATTTTGAAGGCTAAATATGTCCTCTGAGTAAATGGTATCATGGCTGAGACTAAGAACTACAATTATACCTACTTAGAGCCAAACCAGAAGCAAAAACTAAATTAAAAGGCCTGAAAAAATACAGGCAGATAAACAGACACATACACAAACATCTTGCCTTTTATATATTATCGATTTTTTTTGCACTATTGTAAGAACTGCAACCTTCAAACTTCTGAATATCATTTCTTATGTCTTTGTCTATGAGTGTATCAGATTTGATTAAAATCGGACCGCTCCTTCTATAACCCGATTTTTTTCGGTGGTACCTCAACACAAAACCTAGCTAAGAACACTCGCAGATGCTTATAGTACAACTGTGAAAATTTTCAAGAAAATTGGTTCAGCTGTTTCAGTGTCTATATGTAACTGACACAGAGACAAAGTTCCATTTATAAATAAGTTTAGATAATTTATTTAATATGAGATGGTATAGACCTAAGTAAATTCATTACCATTGCAAAACAGACTCCTGAGAGGATGCTTACCCAAGCATTACAATCTTAATCTCTTCTGGTCAAAGTCAACTGTTATTTCTACTCATGTTAATGAACCCATTTTAATATGCAGTAAAAACTAATCATTATTGTCATGCTTATGGACCATCGCCAAAGTTTGATGAGAGCTGTATTTCTAGGTAACCAATTAGTATTCAGCTGAAACGTAAAGACCCTGGTAGAATTATATATCTGGGGAGTATATAACGGACACTATCTCTCTACGTGTCCAGATACAATTTGATGGATGTTACAGTTTATCTTGACCCTTGATACCCGTTCATACCTCTCGGGCACTTTGCATGTCATTATCACTTTGTACGGTTCGGGTATAAATACAGTGACATAATCAACATATGTAGAACTAAATATGCCTCTGTTGTTGGGGGAGGGGGAGATGCACATTGCATCAAGTTGACCTCAACTTTCGCAGAGAGGGTTTTAAGTATATAAGGAAGTTGTGGGAATAGAACGAAAGACCTTGGAAAGCTCCCTACTTAATGCTTTTGTGTGACAGGCACTCAGTGATGCATATAAAAATTGAATCTGGGGTCAGGAAGTTGGCCTTTTTCGTATTTTCTTCTAAAATAAGAAGAAGAATCTGCTCTCTCAAAAACTTTGATTTTGGGAAAATTCTTCCTGATAAAACCTGTGACTTATTTTAGTGATTTTAGGTAAGTTCGTCATCATCAATTCACAAGAAACATTCGTCATATAAACCCATTAGATTTTATGAATAATTATTTTAGAAGTTGGATATATGGATAAAAGCTTTAACGAAAGTGAGGCATATTCCGTGCCTGGTTTTATTTATTTTCTCATATATATATATATATATATATATATATATATATATCGAAAATTGTGTTATATAAGCATGATAAAAACCTCGTCTAATCAAGAGGCTATCCATGGTCGAGTGGTCAAGACGGTACCAGATCAAATGGTATGCTTCCCCTATGTAATAGGGGTCGCAGGTTCGAATCCTGCTGGATAGCACACATTTTCATAATAAAAATTTATCGTAAATAATCAGGCCGGTAAATATAAATATAAAAATACTGTTTAATTAAAAACAGAATATCTACTTAAATACGAGTATCAGTAAAAATAATGTTCAAAATAATTCATTACATATATATATATATATATATATATATATATATATATATTTAGTGTAATGTTTAATCATGAGCCATTCTAAACATTGTATTTTGGCTTTAATTTCAGGTGAAAATAAAAACAAATTATCCAACATTTGGATATTTTTTTTTATTATGCTGGTTCTAAGCTTTTGGCTCACATTATATGATTAAACATAATGGACTGTCATTGTCTGTTATATTAAACTATATATATATATACTAGCAGTTTAGCCTGGTTTCACTGGGGTAGTTTAAGGAATAATAATAAAAAACATATGATGAATTTACATAGAAAATACTTACACAACGTTCACCCTCATCACTTTTATAGATATAGACAACAATGTAGAATGTCTCTATTGTATTAAGGTGATAATATATATTTTTTTACCCCCAATTTTGGCTTTCTGAAAAATTTCAAGGTGTCGTTAGCATTCTAAAATTTTCATCTACATCTGAGTGCAACTCCTGTCGAGCTAGACTGCAAAATGCAGATGCTAAGTCGAATCTATCAAATAAACAAATACTTACACAACGTCCACCCTCGTCACTTACAGATATAGATTTCTATTACAATGGTTTATAAATTAAGCATTTTGAGTTAAATGCTGATTCTTATGTAATATGATGAGTCCTATGTTAACAGTCTTTTCTCTTGCGGCTTCTTGCTTTCCACTCAACTTTGATCTTCAAATATTTAAATGCAATGTCGATCGTTATTTACTGTCTTCTTGATTCCTCTTTTTTTATTGTTCGCTCTCCTTAATTATGTTTTCTTCTTCACATATTATTATAATTTAGAATTATACAAATGATATATGGATGAAAAGATAAATAATGTACTAACTAGGAAAGATGTCTCAATCTAATACGCTACATTTTTATTAAAGCGTTTTCAGTAATTTCTCATTTTAAACCAAATCTCTGAAAAAGCTTAAACAGAAGCGTAGCATCTTAGGTTGGTACACATTCCCTGCCTTGTTTTATTTATTCTTTTATATATATATATATATATATATATATATATGTGTGTGTGTGTAAACATGTTACGGAAATCAACGAATTTTAACGAAACTTGGTTATAAGCAACTGACAATTTGAAATGAATTGTTTGAACATTATTTTTTATCAATACTCATATTTAAGTAGATATTCTGTTTTTAATGAAACAGTATTATATATTTATATCTACCGGCCTGATTATTTACGATAAATTTTTATTACGAAAATGTGTGCCATTCGGTAGGATTCGAACCTGCAACCCCTATCTATATAGGAGAAGCTATCATGACTCTTTCAAACCATTGAAAACTAAAACTCACTCAGAATATTTTAAATGATCTGAATGAAACAATGTATGTAAATTTACACCATCAAAATAAATTCTGATTTATATTCATCTAAATATATGTTGAGTTTTTCTCTCAATATTTTATAATGTTCTGGATAATATCTGTTGCGCTCTCTATTTTTATCTAATTATTGATTTATATTAATTGGATAAAATCTTTTGCTTTATACTCTCCATCTTTACGAATCTGCCATTCTCTCGGATATATAATCAGTCAGTTAAGTGCCCTACATGATACACACTTGAGCAATCATGTCTTGAAAATGTCATGGCTGACTGGGCAGAAGATTTTTTTGCAGTAGCCTGGTTACCAACAAAGACTATAGAACCCAATCTGTCCTGTTATTTTACCCATAGCTACAGGGAGAAGAGAAGGATGAATCCTCCTTTGAACTTAGCTCTCTGGTGCCCCCTATGTATGAATTTACTCAAACCACAAGATTAGCAACTAAGTCCCACCATTTTACTGTGAAGCCAATAAACTGTAAATACAAATTCTACTCCAGCAGCTTCTCTTCTCGCACTTCCTGCCTGTGGAATTCCCTTCTGTTTACTCGCTTCCCCAACAGCGACAATCTCCAGGAGTTTGAATGTATTGTTAATAGTCATCTTCTATCTCACTAAGTTACATCCTCTCTCATCAGTATTCTCATCCTTCTCTCACCCCTCCTATAACCTGTCACTTTTTCTTTCTATGTAACCCCCTGTGCACCAGTTACAGTAAACTGCCTTGCTAGGGGTGATATGATTAAAAAGAAATT
Source organism: Ascarosepion bandense (assembly GCA_037127315.1). Classification (NCBI taxonomy): domain Eukaryota; kingdom Metazoa; phylum Mollusca; class Cephalopoda; order Sepiida; family Sepiidae; genus Ascarosepion; species Ascarosepion bandense. The sequence continues at coordinate 118,533 of JBBBDQ010029870.1, forward strand.
TCAGAATATGCATGTGTTCTTTCTGAACGAGATAAGTTTGAATTTTGCTGCCGGATGCAGTTTATCATCATGCCCAGGACCCTGAACGAGATAAAAAAATTAAAAATGAAAGGAGTTTTTTTTTTTTTTTTTCTCCATGTGTTAAATACTAAAGAGATTTGATAGCTTGGGTCAGTTGTTTGCTATGATTAGTGTTGTAGAAGGGTTTAAAAAGAACTGCATTCATTGTGTATTAAATGAATAATATCAGTTAATAGAAAATAACATTGTAATTCTTAAATTAGAGCATATGAGTTACTTTCATGCTATTTTAAATACATTGATCAATAAAATTAAACCCATTAAAAATGACATTGTTCAATATGATGTCCCCATCTTTATTGCTATCTTCACGCTATACACTCCAGACTTCTTTAGGTGATTGGGATATTAAACCAAACTCTTTATTTCAATCAGTGAAGTATATTGTTCTCATTCCATGAGGCATGCCACTTCCGGATGTCTTAGTTATCTCCCTTAACTCAAGGTAATTTGTTCAGCACTGCTGTAGCCAGGTATTGAACACACAACTCTTTTGATGAAGTCACGTATCTGAACAATGTATATCGTTACAATACCTCATCCCAGAAATATAGACAAATATTCAAAATCATTGTTTCTGGACCTTTTATACCTTTGCCACCCTTGAAATAGTTTCCGTATCTCAGAGAACCCTCCCTTTTTTATATTTTTGTTGTAGTTCACGTAGTAAACATAATTACTTAACTGAGTCACACAATCATACCCAAATCCGCCACGTACAGGTTTTGTCCCACTAACTACTAACCCTCTTGCTCTCATCCCTTGCCATCAACATGGGGGTCAACAATGCTTCTGCCTTTTTAACAGTTAGGGGTGTTGACACGATACAAACCCATTTATCCTTTTCATAGACTGGTGGATAACCAAGGTTATAGAATCCAATTTGTCCAGTTATTTAATCCATAACTGGAGAGAGAAGAGATGGATGAATCCCTTTCACAAAGATATTTGTGCGTAAGTGAATTAAACTGGATTTCAAAATTGGTTTTCTGATTTCTCATTCTGAGTCAGTATCCGCTGTACTTCAATGCACGTCCCACAGGTCCTGTCCCAGGAACAGTGAAGACATCACTGAATGCATTCCCTATGATCCCTTTTAGCCTTTATTATAATAAATAATTGGGGTAGATAGTGTAGTCTATCGCCCGGTTCACACTCCACCCACGTCTATTGAACAGGTGAAGAGGCTCATCCCCTGTTCAGGATGCGGTCTCCAGCTTTCTCTTTTCCAATCTTTTCACTCTTTTCTTTTTTTTATTTTTTTCAATTGGAGTAAATAGACTAAACTATCGCCCGGTTCACACTCCACCCACATCTATTGAACAGGTGAAGAGGCTCATCCCTTGTTTCCTGTTTAGGATGCGGTTTCCGGTTTTCTCTTTTCCATTCTTTTTACCCTTACATAGCCCCTGCGCATCAGTGGCGTTATCGCCTTGCTTGGGGTGATATGATTAAAAAAAAACAAAAAAAAAACATCAATTTTCTAACAATATGCCATATGTTTATAATAATATGAAAAAAAATATTTAAGCAAAAAAATGCAATAGCCAATTTATCAGCATGGCTTAGATGTAGTCAGTCAGTTAAGTGCCATACGTGATACACGCTTGGGCGATCATGTCTCGAAAGAGACATGACTGACTGGGCAGAAGATTATCCCACAGTAGGTTGCCAACCAAGGTTATAGAACCGAATCTGTTCTGCTATTTGACTTATAAATAGAGGGAGAAGAGATGTATTATATTATTAAGTATTAATTGGTGGGGGATCAGTTTATTACTTCATAATAATAGAAAACCGAACCCCCACTTTATGCCCAGTAGAAACCTTAATCATATTTTTGACTTATATTCAGTCAGTTAATTGCTATACGTGATACATGCTTGGGCGATCATGTCTTGAAAGAGACATGACTGACTGGGCAGAAGAGTATCCCGCAGTAAGTTGCCATTACTTTTAGATGTAGTACAATGCCAAAAGTGTGTAGCACCAAGTGAGGATCAAACTCACTACTCAGTTGGAATGATTCAAGCAAGATAAGCTTGGTAACTATTTCAAGGTAGCCAGTGTAGTGGTTATATCGCAGGGTAGGTTAGTTCTTCTAGCCTTCAGTGTCAGTCATACTAAGATAAGGATAATCCAAATATGAAACCACTCTACTATCTTTCCCAAGAAGCTATAACAATGTTCAAATATTAATAAAAAAAAAAGCTGTAGAGGGCCATAATCATCTCCATCTTAAAGGGAAATGGTAATTTTAGTAATTTTAATTTAAGGACCCTAGATGTTATGCCAGGATTTGCCATCGGAGGTCACAATCTGAACAATATAAGATACACAGACAACACAGTGTTGATTGCAGACACGGAAAAAAAACTGCAGGACCTCTTATAGAAGATAGCTGAAGAGAGTGACATGAAGGAATTACAAATAAATTGCAAGAAAACCGAATGCATGGTCATCAGCAAAAAGGGCAGCCCAAAATGCCAAATACAGGTGGTGGGTGTTAAAAATCAAACAGGTACGAAAATTCAAATATCTGGGAAGTGTTATAACTGAAGACTGAAAGTGCGACACAGAAATCCAAAGGCGAGTTGGCATGGCAAAAGACGCATTCTAGAAGCTGAGTAAAGTATTAAAACACAGGAAACTTTCACTAGAAACAAAGAAGAGCATACTGGATCGCTATGTGATGTCAGTTCTTCAATATGGCAGCGAATGTTGGATAATATCAACAAAGATGAAGGGAAAACTCGAAGCAGCTGAAATGTGGTTGTACAGAAAAATGCTGCGGATATCACGGACCGAGCATGTGAGCAATGATGAGATTTTGGAAAGAATGGAAACAAAAAGGAAATTAATATTGAGCATCAGGAAGAAACAACTAAAGTTCCTGGGACATGCAATGAGGAAGGAGGGTTTGGAGAACCTGATACTAACAGGCCAGATAGAGGGAAAAAGAGACAGAGGAAAGCAGCGGATAACATATTTAAAAGGCCTGAGCAGGTGGATGACACAACGGGAGCTGAGAGATGTTATATAAGAAAGCGTGCTAAAAGCCATCACGGATAGGGAGACGTGGAAGGCCATGATCACCTATGTCCTGAAGGGACAAGGTACATAAAAGAAGAATAATAGCAAATAAAACGAACACGTGTTCTTTTACCATTTTTGTCATTATTCTATTTTTATTATGACAAGTTTGTTGTGCGGATTAATTACTGGATATGCTATTAGCATTGGCTATTTGAGTTATAAACCATCACTATTTGGTGAACACAGTGTATTCCTTGCTGACGACAACTGCAAAACGTCAAAGCCTTAGGGTCATCTTCAAACCTTTCACTTCTTCTAAATTCAGTTGCCCATTTTTATTTACACTGTTGATAAATCTGGTGTGTCAAACCCTAATGTAACAACCATGTAAGGATAAATGCCCTTGGGGACTAAACCCTTTTTCTGCTGGTTTCTTGATAAAACCACATGCCAAATTTGGCCAGTTTTCAAGAGAAGTTGCTAATTACATTTGAAGTTTCTTTTGAACAATCTGATTACTCGGAAAGAAACAATGCATTTTTTTTTTTTAATAATCATTTTACCCTAAGCAAAGCAGAAACGCTACTGGTGCATGGAGGGGGTCACAGTGAGAAAATGAAAAAGCTAAAGGGGATGTTAAAGAAAAGATGGATGGAAATCAGATACATATAAGAAGGCAATTGATGTTACATTTAAACTTCTGAAGATTGTATATGCATTGTGGTGCAGTAGATATCGGCTCAGAACGACAAATTGGGGAGCCGAATTTACACAAAGTTTAAACTAGCAGTATAGCCTGGCGTTGCACAAGTGTAATGAAAGCTTTAAAGCTAAACCATGGTCCTGGAGCTCAGACTAAACCTAAAGAATATTTGAAATAATAAAATAATTGCGACAATTTACCAATCGCACCTAATTATATATATATATATATATATATATATATATATATATACTAGCAGTATAGCCTGGCGTTGCTCGAATGTAATAAAGCTTTAAAACTAATCCATGGGTCCTGGAGCTCAAACTCTTTTGGACTAAAAAGCAATAGCTGTTTCCAGTTAAAGTGAAACTGTAGACTGAAAGAAAAATCAATGTACGTAAGTCAAATTTTGATTTCCTGGTATCGATATCAAATAAGTTTTTTTCGTTGTAAACTGAATTTTGAAGGCTAAATAAGTCCTCTGAGTAAATGGTATCATGGCTGAGACCAAGAACTACAATTATACCTACTTAGAGCCAAACCAGAAGCAAAAACTAAAATAAAAGGGTTGAAAAAAATACAGACATACAGGAAGATAAACAGACACACACACAAACATCTTGCTTTTATATATAATCGATTTTCTGCACTATTGTAAGAACTGTAACCTTGAAACTTCTGAATATTGTTTATGTCTTTGTCTATTAGTATCAAATTTGATTAAAATCGGACCACTCCTTCTATAACCCGATTTTTTCGATTTTCATTATTTATCAAGTGTACCTCAACACAAAACCTAGCTAAGAACACTCACAGACGCTTATAGTACAACTGTTTAAATTTTCAAGGAAATTGGTTAAGCTGTTTGAGTCTATAGGTAACAGACACACAAAGTTCCATTTATAAATAAGTTTAGATACCCTTGGGAAAGGTATTAATCCCTCTCTTTCTTCCAGTTTTGGGTAAAATAACAGGAAAGATTTGGTTCTATAGCCTTGGTTGGCAACCAGTCTACCGCAGAAATAAATGGCAATGCAACATACTGCAGGATAAACTTCTGCCCAGTCCGTCATGTCTCAAAAGAGAGATGATCGTCCAAATCATGTATAATGCATGACACTTAACTGACTAAACTATCAGGAAAGCAAGCAAATGGAAGTGATTTCCACGAACGGGAAGTGCGAGAAAAAAAAATTGTTGAAGTAGAAGAGGAGTTAAGATACTTACACTAAAGACACAGGGAAGCCACATCATGTCAGTGAGAAAGTGACTGATTGATTACATTTAGATTTTATTGAGGACCTCAAGGTGAATAAGAAGAGCACCCAACCAGATATGGCAACAGGTCCTGGGCATGATAGTAAACTGCATCCTGCGGCAAGGCTTCTGATTGGGAGGTTGTGAGGAGCATGGAACCACCTCTTAATTGCTGTTGTTCTCAGGTCCACCCCCAAACTGGGGTCAAAACACTAAAAGTGTAATTTTTACTTTCATAAAGAAATCTAAACTTATTTATAAATGAAACTTTGTGTGTGTGTGTCCGTTACCTATAGACTCCAAAACGGTTGAACTGATTTTCTTGAAACTTTACACAGTTGTACTATAAGCATCTGCGAGTGTTCTTAGCTAGGTTTTGTGTCGAGGTACCCTTGATAAATATCAAAAATCGATAATCGAAAAAAATCGGGTTATAGAAGGAGTGGTCCGATTTTAATCAAACTTTATACACTCATAGGCAAAGACATAAGAAACGATATTCAGAAGTTTCAAGGTTGCAGTTCTTACAATAGTGCAGAAAATTGATTATATATATATATATATATATATATATATATATATATATAAAAAAGGCAAGATGTTTGTGTGTGTGTCTGTATATCCTTTATACAAATCCACAATTTTTATCCGATTCTCACCAAACTTCACACAAATATTCTTTAAGCTGTGTCTGAGCTCCAGAACCATGGATTAGTTTTAAAGCTTTCACTACACCCGAGCAACAGTGCTAGTAAATACATAAAAATAAACTTTTATAGAAAAATGTACATTTTTTAAGAAAAAATTATAACCATAACACATTTTTGAATACAAAACAAAAAAATTTTCATTAAAATCTGACTAAATGAACCTTCTCATTATAAGCAAACATTAAAAAAATACCTTGAAACCCCACCTTTTTGGCATTAAATAACCCACAGAGGTGTTGATATGCTGTTAAACAAAATTCAAACATGGTGACAGCATTCAATAAATGAACAAATGGTAGGTTTATAAATATGCAAATTGATTCTGACAAGAAAACCAACCTTCCTAGCAGTTAATGCAGCTATTGATTTAATGTCGTCTTTCCATTTGAGGTCATCTGAGGCCAAGGAGTTACAGTGTGTTCCTCTCTTAGATACAAGTACTATCCATTTTAATGATAGGCAGGAATGATTCTCTATGGTAGTCAAACGAGAGAAGCTTCATTTTGAAGGCTTTAAAATTTGCTAGCCAGTTCATACCCCATTTAGTCTCAGATTGCAGGCTCTTTTGAAGAGCAGCTGCCAAGTTTATTTTGTCAGCCTTGACAGAATTCTTATAGAGAGTCATAAATGCTGATGTCATTTTATTAATATAAAGTGTTGAAATTAAGGTATACAAGATTTTACAGCTCTAGTATTTTGTATTCATAGTCCGCCAATGAACATTTCAGAAAGAAGAGTTGAAATTAATTCATGCAAGATTTCCTATTCATAGTCAGCCTATTTTCATATTGTACAAGTTTCATTTAAGTCCAACTATAACAGCTTTCAAGCAGTTCAACAAAATTTTGGCTAATAATTTCAGACCACCCTCATCCTTGGAAAGAAACATTGTGGTTATTACTAAGAAGAGTTGAAATTAGTTCATGCAAGATTTCCTATTCATAGTCAGCCTATTTTCATATTGTACAAGTTTCATTTAAGTCCAACTGTAACAGCTTTCAAGCAGTTCAACAAAATTTTGGCTAATAATTTCAGACCACCCTCATCTTTAGAAAGAAACATTGTGGTTATTAATAAGAATAGTTGAAATGAATTCGTGCAAGATTCCAGATTCATAGTCAGCCCATCTTCATACTGTACAAGTTTTCTTCAAGTCCAACTATAACAGCTTTCAAACAGTTCAACAAAATTTTGGCTAATCATCTAAAGTCTGCACTAAGCACCATTATTGATCCAATATTATCTGTTGATATTTTCACAATATTTGATTAGGATTCTCTTGTGGATTCCGCAGGGAATATTCCTGTCAGTTTAGCAGTCAATAAATTGTCAGGATTAGTCGAAATAATTTTGAGAATTCTTTGTATACTTCATAGAATAGGCTGTCATATTTGAGGGCATTTGTTAAATGATTTATTATCTTCTGAACCACTTCTTTCTACCTTCAGAACAAGTTGATTCTCAAGTGAGGAAAATCAGGTGAATGATTTTTCCATTGATAATGGTAATTTTAACCATATAAGGAAATATTTGGCAGTCATTGTTCCAAACAGACGGCGCTACTTTGGGTTGAAATTTATCAAATCTTTTTATTGAAACAATTTTTCAGAAAAATAGGTTTCCCATGTCCAGAAGCCATTATTGCACTTTCCAGTACTGATTGGGTTTCATTCTTCTCCTTTTATTTGAAGTTGTGTGAAACATCAACATTTTGAATGTATAATTGTTTTCTTTTTGAAGTACATCTTATTGTTGCTACTACTGGAAGTTTTCAAGGGATGTGTTTTCTATTATTTGTTATAGTTCTTTGTCTTCATTATTGCCAGTTTACTTATAAATCTCATTTATGAGAGTTTAGTTGAATTCCAATTATATACTAAAAGAACTTCTAATTACTATTATGTCATTTACAAATCGCCTTATAATAAGTTGAACATAAAATAAGCAATTTAGTAGAAGAGATGAGAAAATTGAACCTAGAGTAGGCTGAACCCAAGGTTGTTTTGCTCAACATGACAAACTGCTACAAAATCCAAACAACAACCTAAAATTTCATGTTATGTTCTTAAATAGTATTGTCAGATCATATGGACGTCAGGCATGACGCCAGAATTCTTCAGAAGTGGTAGCAAATATTCGTTTGTTGAAAATCAAGTTTCATCATGAATATAGCAACAAAGAAGAGGACAGCAGTCTAAACAAGATAAATAGTTACAATACCTCATCTAAAAATATAGACAGATGTTGAAGGAGTGAATATGGCAAAGATGAGGATAACAGTCCAAACAATGTAAATAGTGTAAATAGTTACAATACCTCATCTCAGAAATATTGACAGATATTGAAGAAGTGAATATGACAATAAAGATGAGGACAACAGTCTAAACAATGTAAATAATTACAATACCTCATCTCAGAAATATAGACAGATCCTGATGAAGGCCAAAGAGTGTAACAACCAAAATGTCATGAATATGACAAAGAGAAGGACAACATTCTAAACATATAAATAATTATAATACCTTTTGTCAGAAATATAGATAAATCCTGAAGATGGCCAGAGTGTACAACAGTCAAAACATCATGAATACTACAAAGATGAGGACAGCAATTTGAACAATGTAAATAATTAAAATACCTCATCTTAGAAATATAAATAAATCCTGAAGAAGGACGAAGTGTACAACAGCCGAAACATCATGAACATGGCAACAAAGATAAGGACAACTGTCCAAGTAAATAATCTAAGTAGATATTCCTTACTAATAGAGAAGCTCCATATATTTGAAAATCTTCAAATGCTTATGAAGAGATAGCATATGAAAGTCATAATTGCAGACAATTTTTATTGTTAGCTCACAAACACTCCAGGAGAATTCAAATCTACTAATAGGTGAGGTTCATAGGAGATTAGTCTCAGTCCGATCGTATACTAATTAGCTGATCATTTTAGAGTTTATCGGAATAATCAGTATAGCGATGCATTTCTTTTGATAGTATTTACATACACATATATATGTATATCTAGTACCATTCATCCAACTTTCCCACCTTGCTTAACATGATGTGAAGATGTCAGATTGCCTTGCAAAACATGAATAATTGCTATAATCAATTTAGCTCAGCCACTGATACCCAAATGTTCATTGCTGCAGATTTATACTCTAAGGAAAATAATAACAGAGAGAATATAGAATTAAGAACATAATGTGAATGATATAGTCATGCTAACCTCCCCTCGGACCAAAATAAAATCTCCACAAGTGATATAAGTGCATTCTGAAGAGGCCATGTGTGGACACAACACTGGAATTTGCCCCATTTATACTAAATATCTCCGTTAACTCCTGACTCTGCCAAGCAGGGTTGGTTACTGTTCAGTGTACGAAGTTAATTTGGTGACATCTGTACAAGATTGCAACAGAATAGTCATTTGCAGAATTTTTATCTGAAATTTTGACAACATAATATTTGGCTTTGAAATTTACACTGTATAATGTCTGATATTTTCATTCCATAATGTGTAGATATAAAATTTCCCCTCTCATGTTTAAAAATATGACTGACTAGCAGTATAGCCCGGCGTTGCTCGGGTGTAATGAAAGCTTTAACACTAATCCATGGTCTTGGAGCTCACACTCTGCCTAAAGAATACTTGTGAGAGAATCGAATAAAAATTGTGGATTTGTATAAAGGACATACAGACAGATAAGCGCACACACACACACAAACATCTTGCCTTTTATATATAATCGATTTTCTGCAGTATTGTAAGAACTGCAACCTTGAAACTTTTGAATATCGTTTCTTATGTCTTTGTCTATGAGTGTATCAAATTTGATTAAAATCGGACCACTCCTATAACCAGATTTTTTCGATTATCGATATTTATTGGGAGTACCTTGACACAAAACCTAGCTAAGAACACTCACAGATGCTTATAGTACAACCGTGTAAATTTTCAAGAAAATCGGTTCAGCCATTTCGGGGTCTATAGGTAATGTATACACACACACAAAGTTTCATTTATAAATAAGTTTAGATATTATGGATAGCAAATCAGAGACTTGAGTTTTTGAATTCCTGCCAAGTTATATGTATATATATATTTATATATATTGTCATCCGCAGACAGATCTGTTTCGCCGTATCACAGCTCATCAGTATGGTTAGACTCCGATTGCTTTTTTACCCAGGATTGAAACCCAACCGAAATGTCGTCAGTCGGCGACTCTACCCCTGGGCTATGGGTGTTCGATGGAAATAGGCAGACCTTTTAGCACATATTATTATACGCGCCCAATAGCTAGAGCCCTCTAATTCATTTCACTGAATGAGCGAAAATGGACTCTCCCATCAGATTCGACAGCCTAATTGCTTCAGTTCCGAAACCAAGGTAAATTGCCAGAAAACCCAAACAAGTGATTTGATTAAAGTGGTGAAGGCTTGTGCAGAACCATTCACACTTTTCAGAACTACTGATATACTCAGTCAGTGCATATAAATGCCACAGATGAAGCAGACAATAGTCTAAAATTAAACATTATATTTCTCTCCTATCCATAGAAAATACTTCCTAATACAACCCTCTACTTCAAGTGGTCTCACTATTCTGTGGAAGATACTCCCAAGAGGGTGTTTCCCTGATCACTCCAATCTTAACCTGTTCATGTCTAGGGTTAACCATTATCTTCCCCTCCTATCCATACAAGCTACCTCCTAACATAACCTACCTCAAGTTGTCTCACTGCTCTGTGGAAGAGACTCCCAAGAGGATGTTTCCCTGATCACTCCAATCTTAACCTGTTCATGTCTAGGGTTATCCAGTATATTCCTCTCCTATTTATACAAATTACCTCCTACCATGGCCCTCTACCTCAAGTTGCCCCACTGCCCTGTGAAACAAACTCCCAATAGGATGTTTCCCTGATCACTACAATTTTAACCGTTATGTTCCCTTCCTATTTATATGCTATGCCTTCATAGCATTGAATGAAGATAACAATTAAGACTGGGGGAACAGAACCCACCACAACAGCTCACTTTATACAAAACTGTGAGCTCAAATGATCTGTTCCATCATTGAAGCCCTAATCCAAAACTTGATTATTTAATCTATTGAGAAATGACAATATCCTTAAATTTTCCCTCCAGCTATGGGTTAAATAACAGGACAGATTGGATTCTATAGCTTTGGTTGGCAACCAGTCTACTGCAGAAAATAAAGAACAATAGACTTAATTCTGGAGAGAAGAGATGTCTAGCACAACACAGTGAGCCAACTTTCCTAGCAGCAGATTTAGCAATTAATTCAATTTTAACACTCCACTACATACGTTATATTCTCCTATTTGCATATACTACTTCTTTCTGTAACGTTCTACCTTGAGTGGCACTTGGGCTTTATAAAGAGTGAACATCAATGTAAAAAAATAAGAAATCCCTCAATGTAAACTTGAGTGGATCCTGGGATTTTTACAGAGTGAACCTTGAAAAAAAACAAAACAAGAAATTTCAGTCCCCCAGATATGGGTTAATTACTAAGAACTCATTATCATTGAAACCATTATTATCTCTAAAAATAAAACTGATATTTAGATTTTGGCATGAATTAACCCATAGAGTTGTTGATATGCTGCTAAACAAAAACAACAATAAACCCAGGCTGGTTGATATTAATTTACAATTAAATAATGTTTATAGTGTCGGCAAATCGGTCTTCAAGTCAGTCAAGAAGTCATTTGAACTTTTATCTATCTATTCACAATTTCTGATAGCAACCAAAAACATTTCCCTTGCAAAGAGTACACACATTAGGTTACTGACTTATTGATGCGAGTGTGTTCATACATGTACTATTGATATAGAATTAAGCCTGTTAATGTAACTTGATATATATTCTTAGTGCTAATGAAGTGTTCGTTAGTCCACTAATGATATAATACGACATCTGAATCAGGTTATACCTGATTGATAAATGACATAAATGGAAATTTTTAAAAAAAAAATTATCGTTTGATTTTAATGAAGTGGGAAGTGAAGCAAAATGTCTGGCACCAGCAAGAAATGTCTATGTGGTAGTCAGTACCATTCCAACGGAAAGAATGAAATTTCAATCAATTATACAACTATTAATTGGATTTTGTTATCTCTCTTGTTTCAACTGATGATGGAGATATGCAATATGGTCATCTTCAATTACTTTAATTCAATTTTTTTTAGTAATGTTAAAACATGACAATTTCTCTTCTATATAAAACTCAAAATATTTTTATGCCGTAGACTCAGTGCTTAAAATATTAGTATGATAGAAAGTAGCAATAATTGCCTGATCCATACTAAATTATTTGAATAAAAATACACCAAGTTATAGTATCTTCTTTTGTTTTTCTATGTGCTCTGTCCCTTCAGGACGTAGACAATCATGGCTTTCCATGTTTCCCTATCTCTGGTGGCTCTGAGTACTGCTTCTTCCATCATCCACCTGATTAGGTCCTTCAAATATGTTATCCACTGCTTTGCCCTGTCTCTTTTTCCTTCTATCTGGCCTGTTAGTATCAGACTCTCCAAGTCCTCCTTCCTCATTGCATGTCCCAGGAACTTCAGCTGTCTCTTCCTGATGCTCAGTATTAATTTCTTTTTCGTTTTCATTATTTCCAAGACCTCATCATTGCTCGATCTATGATATTCGCAGCATCCTTCTGTAGAACCATATTTCAGTTGCTTCAAGTTTTCCCTTCATCTTTGATGATATTGTCCAGCATTCACTGCCATATTGGAGAACTGACATCACATAGCAATTCAGTACTCTCTTCGTTGTTTCTAGTGAAATTGTTCTGTTTCTTAATACTCTTCTCAGCTCCTGGAATGAATCCTTGTGCCTTTGGATCATAGGAATATAAATGTATAGAAACTGCTGACAACAAAGTGAGGGGTCAGTTTATATATTGATTGTTATATAGAACTGATCCCCCACTTTATGTCCAGTATGCTTCAAGTCTTTCCTTTATCTTTGATATTGTCCAGCATTCACTGTCATATTGAAGAACTGACATCACATAGTAATCCAGTATTCTCTTCGTTGTTTCTAGTGAAATTGTTCTGTTTCTTAATACTCTTCTCAGCTCCTGGAATGAATCTTTGTGCCTTTGGATCATAGGAATATAAATGTATAGAAACTGCTGACAACAAAGTGAGGGGTCAGTTTATATATTGATTGTTATATAGAACTGATCCCCCACTTTATGTCCAGTATGCTTCAAGTCGAAGGAAAGACTTGAAGCATACCTTTGATATTGTCCAGCATTCACTGCCGTATTGAAGAACTGACATCAAACAGCAATCCAGTACTCTCTTCCTTGTTTCTAGCAAAATTGTCCCATTTCTTAATACCTTATTCAACTTCTGGAATGCTTCCTTTGCCATGCCAATTCACCTCCGGATCTCTGTGTTGCACTTTCTGTCTTCTGTTACAACACTTCCCAGGTATTTAAATTATTGTACCTGCTTGATTCTAGTATCCCCAACCTGTATTTGGCATATTGGGCTGCCCTTTTTACTGATAGTATCATATACTGAAAATAAAGTTCAAACAAATAAATATATCGGCTGTTAATCACAATTATAACGTCATATATAATAACAGAAATCAGTAATACCTATCAAATTTAAACAAATTTAATTTATCCTTAGCTGAGAAGAAAAAAAGCAAACAATTTAACTTTAAATTAAATATAGTATTATATATATAGTCATCTGCAGACAGATCTGTTTTGCTGTATTACAGCTCATCAGTACCGTTCAAACATCTGATTGCTTTTAGCCAGGATTGAAAAACGACTGAATTGACATCAGTTTGCAATTCTACCTCTGAGCTATGGGCGCTCAGTAGAAGGCGGCAGACTTTTAGCATGTGATATACCATGTCAACATATAATTATTAACCAGTTATTGGTCAGAGTCAAAATTAGACCAGTACAGTTTATTAAGAAGTGCTCAGTACATATATAATGTAGAGCTTTTAAATATTTTCATTCAGAATTCAGCCTCTTCCTAAACTTCCAGCTAGGCATTCTGAAAATTCCTGTTTTACATTTGAGAAAACTTTGGAGAATCAGTCGATATAAATCATCTGAGATGACAAGGAAGTTTAAACCTATTTTTTCCAGCATTCTGACATTTTTTTCATTTTGTTGGTGTTAAGGGATATGAAAGTCCTCTATAATTTTTATTATTTCGAGTGCTTTTGCCCACTTCTATAGTAATTTTCAAGAGATAAAAACACACTTGAAAATGGCTATAAAAGTGGCCAAAAGTACTTGGGACAATAAAAATTACAGAAAATTTTTATATTTCTATATCTCCTGTAAAAGAAAAAATGTTAAGATACTGGAAAAAACTTGATAAAAAATTAATTAAATTTTTCTTCTAAGCTGTATTTAATTAACAATATATAGGCTGAGAGAGTTATATATATATATATATATATTTTTTTAATCATATCACCCCGAGCAAGGCAGTAACACCACTGATGTGCAGGGGCTACGTAATAGTGAAAAAATAGAAAAAGAGAAAGCCGAAAACCACATCCTAAACAGGGAACAAGGGATGAGCCTCTTAACCTGTTCAATAGACGTGGGTGGAGTGTGAAGCAGGCGATATATATATATATATAGTGTTTAATTAAAAACAAAATATCTGCTCAAATAAAAGTATCTATGAAAAATAATGTTCAAACAAATAATTTAAATATATTGGTTGTTAATCCATTTAATAAATCTCTGAAAGTTTCCTTAACATTGTCTGCTTACATTTAGATACAGTCATATTTACATGAAATTGAAAATTTGTTTTTATAAAGTTTGATTTGGCTTCATTTACTGTGAAATCATTCATGGTCAAGTGATTAAGATGCACCAGATCAATTGATGATTTCCCTATATTGTTAGGGGTTCCAACATTGAATCCAGCCAAATGACAAATATTTTCCTAACAAAATTCTCAAACAATATTTAGGCTGGTAGAGTTATATATATATATATATATATACATACACACCCACACACACTAATTAAAAACAGAATCTATACTCAAATATGAGTATTTATTAAAAATAATGTTTAAACAAACAAATTATATCTATATATATATATATTTGAAATATGCACCACACAAGGAACTCTGAGTTGTGCCATATACATAGGATAATATATATATACAGTACTGAGCAAAAGTATTAGGACAAGAACTATTTTATCTTTTATGAGGCATATTGACAGAAAATAATTTAATTCAAGTAATTTTATTTGATTTACTCAACAAATGTTTTAACAAGAAAAAATACTTGTTACAAAATAAATTTAATATTTAGTATAATAGCCTTTTGCTTTGATCACAGCCTTCATTCTGTCAGGCATTGACAGCACAAGCTTCTTCAATGTATCTAATGGTATCTCCTGCCAAGCAGCTTGTATTTGTTCCCAAAGTATGTCTTGCAAAGTAACATTAGATTTATCAATTCGAGAGGGGGGAATAAGAAAAAAGTCAGTCATATCCAAGGATAATAGAATAATGAGTAGTTTCAAAATAACTTTTTTAATAGAAAATAAAAAAATTAAATATAACTTCAGTTTGATACCTCATGAAAGAAAATAGTTCTTGTCGTAATACTTTAGCACAGCACTGTGGGCGGGTGTGTGTGTGTGTATAAATATATATATATGAGGTGGTGAAGATATTTTTCTTACCTGATCAATTTGCCAAAATTTCAAATGCAAATATCAGTTTTTGGAAGTATTTTATCAAAAAAAAACTTTTGAAATTACTCATGTACCAAAAATTCATATTCAAATTGTAGAATTCCAAGTACTGAACATGATGCTTTTAATCTAAAATTGAGAAAATTTTTTAAATGACATTTTATCAAAGAACCCATTTTCCCATTGAACTCTGTGCCAAGCCCTGAAGAAAGGTCCACAACACTATCTGGTGAGTCATCAGAGATTCCTTCAATTGAGATGACAATGATTACCGATGCTTTCTTTCTCTTTGAATCTCTGCAGGCTGATTCATTCAGACATTGATAATGTTCTTCTGCTTCTGGGATAACATCCACATATGAAATCTCTTTGGGATTTTTAAGCCCAGAAGAAAAACAACAAAACAAGTACCAGAAGTCAATTTAAAGTTTGGTGGATTAAGATTAAATTTGATAACACTGTAAAAAAACCGAGAGAAGTTATTTAATATGAATTTGGTTAACTTAATATTATAGTTGCAATGAACTGTAAAAAGGGAGTTTTCTTTCAAGATTGTTTAATATGTGAGATAATGGAGCTTATAGAGTGTTTTTTTTTTATAGTTTTTGTAATCACTTCAATTGCTTTTGTCAAATAAAATCATTATTTTGAAGCTGCAAGTAGGAATTTAACTGTTGGCCCTGACAATTGCATTATAGTCTCATATACGATAACAGAGATCAGTAATACCTATCAGATTACATAACACAAGGAGAATTTAATTTATTTTCAAAGTGAGAAGAAAAAAGTGAACATTTTAAGTTTAATCAATTCACAGCATTTACATTATTCGAACTATTGTCCTCATCTTTGTTGCCATTTGTACAAAGTTTCAGCAGTTGCATGTTCGAGCCTTTTTCAGGTGCTAGGAATTTTGAACCAAACTTTTTATTACAATCAGTTGGGTGTATGATCTTCATTCCTTGCGTAATAGTGCCTCTTTTGATAGTAATGAGTTATCTCCCTCTAACTCTGTCAGTTACTTGTTCACTACTGCTGTAGCCTGGTATTTAATCGATTTATATTATAATATCTCTGAATACTATAAAGTAAAATATCACCTTGATCCCACTATAAGTGATGTCCAGAGAATTCAACAGCAAAAACGCGTCATCTTTGTTGCCATTTGTATGATCCGGTGTTCAGATGCTAGGAATTTTGAACTGAAGCCTTTATTACAATAAACTTGTTCACCACTGCTGTAGCCTGGTATTTGATCGATTCATATTATAATGTCTCTGAATATTATAAGGTAAAATATTACCTTGAACAGTGGAGGTGATTGACAGGTACATCTGGCCAGGGGTAAGTTTACCAAAAGACAAGGGTGGTTGACAGATATATTAGGCTGTAGATGATGTCAACAAAGCAAAACCCAGTTTGAAAAGCAATAACCTGAAAAAGAAAAAATGCACGGGAGTTCTAAGACTATATAAAGTTTAGAATTTTTGGTGGAAGGAACAGAGATCCTTGCAGGCTTCTGACAGCACCTTTGTGTTCTTGATCTTTTTCCAGTTGCTCTACTGTTCCACGCAAGCATCAATAATGAAGAATAAAAATATAAGATATTTTTATATATATAGTGTATCAAGGCAGCAGATAATTTTCTAAATATATACTGTTAAATATAAGAGACAATGAATGTCTATTATGTTTAATCATGAGACGTTCTAAACATTGTATTTTTGCTTTAATTTCAGTTGAAAATAAAGACAAAAATTCTCCAACATTTGGATAATTTTTATTAATTTGGTTCTAAGCTTTTGACTCACATGAGCCATCTTCAGAGAGGGTAAAAGGACATTAATACAAAAACATCCACCATCAGTGACGATTTTACCTTGTGTTGACATAAAACTCTGCTAAGCAACGGCAACAGTTACCAAAAATAGCAAACGCAGCCCGCAAATTTGTAATGCAGTTCTATGACATCACACCGCGTGAGAGCTCGAAATGATAACAGAACCATATATTTAGATGCAAAGTAATGTGTTATAACCAGATTTAAACATGATTTTATTATGTGTGGGTTGTTTGGATTTAATGTAGATGGCCTCTAATATCTGAAGGTTCTTTTTACTGTGTGTCTGAGCTCCAGGACCATGGATTAGTTTGAAAGCTTTCATTACACGAGCAACACCGGGCTATACTTCTAGTATATATATATATATATATATATATATATATATATATAAAATTGTCCTTGATAAATGTCAAATTGCTGGGAAATGTAAAACATTTGGACAATTTTAACTTTGTGTCCAGAAAAGAAAACACGTATAAAAGAACGATTGGTACCTAAATACATAATTATGTATACGCACACATTTATATATATATATTGTGATGGAGAAACAGTAGACACACACCCCTTCTCACATTATACATATGCACGTAGGCAAAGAACAACAGATAAACGAAGCAAGGCGACTGGCTGAATAACCAATCAGCAAACCAAAAAATTTAAGCACCAAAATACGCAGACCACGACGTGGATTTTAAAATAGTCAGTAGCCGGCTGAATCTCAATAGGTTAAGTCATACTAAACACAACCCTAAGAAATTAGACGAGACTACACATTCCTCGAGGCAGAATGCAACTCATATTGTTCCATTTGCCGAGAATGTAATAAAGATAGTCTATTGCAGAATGTAGCTGTTGCACTCAAACATCCCGAAAGAAGGAGAAAGAAAACCTGATGCCAGAAAATATAATTCCCAGCTATCAGAGAGAAGGAAGACGGTTAATGAAGCTGTTCATTAAAGTTTAAAAGCAAAAAAGAGGACTAAGTCATTATATTCCCCCCACCCCTGCAGCTTAGCATCAGCCTACAATCGCCACAAAAATATTATGTTAATAAAAACACCTTTACATATGTCGAAATAGAATATAGCAATATGGTCTATGTTGCATTGTTTCATCTCTCCTCATCATCTTATTATACATATTACCCCCCCCCCCCATATCTTATTCATCCCCCTTTTTCTTTGTTCATTAAATTGTTATATTTTATGTTTGGTGTTTGTTTGTTCATCCATGGTCAACGGTCGGCTGAATGTGTCATTTAGGGAACCCTGAAGCATTATTTTCATAATCTTTGTCTATTCCGCCGATGAACTTTCAGTATAAGGGAGAAAACCCTAGCATTTTAATGAAACATTAAAATATATAAGTAAAAGCTTCATCGTTGCAGAATATCCGATCCATACTAAGTAAGGATCTATTACAATAGTGTGTGTGTATATATATATATAGAGAGAGAGAGAGAGAAATAGAGGGTGGGGACAGATCAACTTGCTTATTTGGAATAACAAATAAAACAAAAGTAATGCAGATATACATGCAATTCTTTAAACAGCATCAATTACAAAATTTAAATTTTATGTTTTACAAGCTTTAAAGATGATGACAGTCAGATTGTGCCTATTCTGCTCAATACACTGGCTTAATCGTACTATGCCCAACCCTGTATATAGTTTTGTATAACCAGTTATTGGTCTAAATTAAATTAAGCTAGTATACAGTTGTATTAGAAAGTGCTCAATACATATATAATGTAGAGCTTTTAAATATTTTCTTTTGAAAGTTAATTACACAAACTTGGCTTCAACCTTCAGTATGTTTCGGCATTTTATAGCAACTGATTTTTTAAATACACAAAAGAAATTTTCAGAACATGAAAATACTGCAAGGCTGAAAACGAGGTTGTGTAAATGACTGACTTCCAAATGAAAATATATATGATAAATAAAAAAAGCAGCGGAAATGTGGTTCTACAGAAGGATGCTGCAGATATCGTGGACTGAGCATGCAAGGAACAATGAAATATTGGAAAGAATGGCAACTAAAAGGAAATTAATAGTGAGCATCAGGAAGAGACAACTGAAGTTCCTGGGACACGCAATGAGGAAGGAGAGCTTGGAGAACCTGATACTGACAGGCCAGATAGAAGGAAAAAGAGACAGAGGAAGGCAGTGGATAATGTATTTGCAAGGCCTGATCAGGTGGATGATGGAACAGGGGTTGCGAGATGTAACAGGAGCAAACATACTAAGAGCCACAAGGGATAGGGAGATGTGGAGAACCATGATCGCCTACGTCCTGAAGGGACAGGGCACAGAGAAGAAGAAAGAAAGAAGTAGGAAAAAATGTGTTTACTTGTTATTTATTCCATTCATCTTGTCGGATTCCAATCCATATATATATATATATATATATATATATACACACACACACACACACACGTACACAAGCAGTATAGCCCGGCATTGCTCGAGTGTAATGAAAGCTTTAAAACTAATCCATGGTCCTGGATTCAGCCTAAAGTATACTTGTGTGAAGTTTGGTGAGAATCGGATAAAAATTGTTGAATTGTATAAACAGGCACACACAAACATCTTGCATTTTATATATATATATATATACATATATATATATATAGATAATAGATTTTCTGCACTATTGTAAGAACTGCAACGTTGAAACTTCTGAATATCATTTCTTATGTTTTTGTCTATGAGTGTATCAAATTTGATTAAAATCGGACCACTCCTTCTATAACTCAATTTTCGATATTTATCAGGGGTACCTCAACACAAAACCTGGTTAAGAACACTCGCAGACACTTATAATACAACTGTCTAAATTTTCAAGAAAATCAGTTCAGCTGTTTCGGAGTCTATAGGTAACAGACACACAGACAAAGTTCCATTTATAAGTAAGTTTAGATAGGAAAAAGTGAAACTTCAGAAAGAAAACATTTTGATTAAATTTAGTTTACTCGGGTACAATTTACAGTCCCTTCGGCACTAAAGACTAAAAAGCAATAGTTGTTTCCAGTTAAAGCAAAACCGTAGACTGAAAGAAAAATGAAGGTATGTAAGTCAATTTTGATTTCCTGGTATTGATATCAAATAAGTTTTTTTTGTCGTAAACTGAATTTTGAAGGCTAAATAAGTCCTCTGAGTAAATGGTATCATGGCTGAGACTAAGAACTACAATTATACCTACTTAGAGGTAAACCCGAAGCAAAAACTAAAATAAAAGGGCTGAAAAAAAATACAAACATACAGGTAGATAAACAGACACACACACAAACATCTTGCCTTTTATATATATTATCGATTCTTTGCACTATTGTAAGAACTGCAACCTTGAAACTTCTGAATATCATTTCTTATGTCTTTGTCTATGAGTGTATCAAATTTGATTAAAATTGGACCACTCCTTCTATAACCCGATTTTTGATTGTTGATATTTATCAGGGGTACCTCAACACAAAACCTAGCTAAGAACACTCGCAGACTCTTATAGTACAACTGTGTAATTTTTCAAGAGTCTATAGGTAATGGACACACACAGACAAAGTTCCATTTATAAATAAGTTAAGAATATATATATATATATATATATATATATATATATATATATATATATATATAAATCTGCAGACGCATCTACAACTAGGAAGGGTTAGTCACTGTTGGGCCAGAAAGTTTTTCTCAACCGAATTGATTTTGCATATTTATAAATCTACCATTTGTCCATGCAATGAATACTGTTGCCATATCTGTTCGGGTGCTTTTTGCTATACATCTCAAGGTTCTAGATAAAAATCTAAAGAAGGATTTGCAATGCAATTGGTGCTGCCTTTGGTATCTTGACTCCAGTTACTTTCTCAACAATATGACGTGGCTTTACTCCATCTCTTCTACAAATATTTTTATGGCAACTGCTCTGGCCACATTTTTTTTTTTCCTCCTGGTGCAATGACCGCATGAATTTAAGACTGCTACTCAGGATGTGCATTGTGGTGCAGTGGATATTGGCTCGGAACGAGAAATCGGGGAGCAGAGTTCGAATTCCAGTTGAATTCATTGCATTCACTTACGCGCAAATACCCTTGGGAAAGGTATTAATCCGTCTCTTCCCTCCAGTTATGGGTTAAATAATAAAACAGATTCGGTTCTATAGCCTCGGCTGGCAACCAGTCTACTGCAGAAAGCAATGGCAACCTACTGCGGGATTATATTTTGCCCAGTCAGTCATGTCTCTTTTGAGACATGATCGCCCAAGCGTGTTTCACATATGGCACTTAACTGACTGACTGACTCGATTACCATCTTGGTTCCACCCTTTTACCATTGAAATAGTTAAATGTAACCAACACTTAAACTCTTTGAGAAGATTTCTTCATGGTTTGTGAAACTCCCTTCCGCTTACTTGTTTTTCAATCTCCAAAAAATTGAAATGCAAAAAATCTCAATTGTCATCTTCTATCCTCTTGAATCCTGTCCATCTCTTATCGTTTCTTCAATATCCCCCTGTACCCTATCTTTTCACTCACTTGCACACTAGTGGTGGTTCTGCCTTATTTAGGGTGAAATGATTAAAAAAAACGTTTTGTTGAATACAATGAACAAGGAATATTGTATGTTTTTCTTTTATTTTGTTTTTCTCTTGTGCTTACTGTTTTCTTTCTTGAAGGCTAAGTGTGTGAACAAATTGTTCATTGTAGTTAATGTCCTGAGTGCTTTTGGTTATTACTTTAGCCATTTTCAAGGACATGGGGTTACTTTGCTAATAGATTTTTGTCTTGTACAAGTGGAGTAAGAATTTTTTTTCTCAGGGCAGTTTTTGTTTAGTTTCCAAACTCAGCCAAGGAAACTTGATTGCATTTGAAAATTAAATGCTTTTTACAGTGGAACTTTTACTCATTTTTTCCTTCTAATCTCTTCAAATGTTTTTTACAACTAGATACTCTTAAAATGTGTGTGTGGTCTGCAAGAATTGCTATCCAAAGAGAAATATATATATATATATATATATATATATTGTTCCCAATGAAATTTGATTGAATTTCTGGTCATGCATAATGCACCTTTCATGAATGGAAATTCTGTCATTTTCCTTATTATAATGACTTTACCTGTCATGACATAAGCATGCAGAGGAAATAGACATTATGATTAGCTTTCTAACCACATTTTGGGATATTGATGGAATTGACTTTTATAGTATTTAATATTGTTATTTGCTGAGAGATAGATGGACACATGAGTACACACGCAGACATATATATGTATATATATATATTATAGAATATGCTAGAATGAACTGTTATGCATAATTCAAAAAGATTTCATTTTTTTTTTCCTTTTCATATGCATTTCTCTCATTTCCTTCTTGATAACTATTTATAATCTATTCATAAATTGTCCTCCATCGATAGACATCTTGTAAGGAGCTCCACTATCAACCTCTCATCTTTCTTCGGAGAGATACAGCAAATAATTATGTTGGAATATATTGTGGGCAGCATAAGCTAGGGATATATATCCTTATTATTTTTATCTTGTTATTTTCTTTTGTTTCCATATTGTCATTAAAGATTCCTTGTGAGATACCAGAAAGAAAAAAAAATTGACCTGGAAATGTTTTTATTATTTTAAACACACTGAAACATGTTTCCTTTATCATCCATAATTGCTTGAGGAAGCACAACTGCCATATTGCAACCCTAAGTATATTGGCCTCGTTACCATTCCAAGTGTCAGCACCTGTTCGAAACTGTTTGCTCTCAAAAAGCAGCTGTTTAAGAATGTTATTTCTGTAGTAATAAATCGCAGAGACTTTTAGCAAGACTGTATGCTTTCAAAATCCCTTGTAAAATATGACACTAGAAAACAACGAGGAACGCAAATATATATTAGGCCACCCCAGTTTTTAAAAGAAATGGTGTATTTCAGACTATTTACTGCCATGTGGTTAATTCTAAATGAAAATAGAATGGTTCTTTTTTTAATACTGCACAATGACATGTGCATCAAATGAACTGTTCTGGTGTCCAGTTTTTGTGCTCTCTTCCCCATGCTAGTCTCTTCTTATTGGCTGGCCAAAGCAAAGGCTTTCTGGTTATCTTGTGAAATTTCGCAAAGTAATAATAACAAAAGAACCATTCTATTTTCATTTAGAATTATCCACTTGACAATAAATACTAAAAATAGTATGAAATACATCATTTCTTTTAAAAAAAAACTGGAGTGGCCTAATAATTATGGCTGGTAGTGTATATATGCATATATATAACAAACCTACAGTGTGCGATGGTTAAATTGTCGCCATTTGCCTTGTAATATTTTGCAAAGTAATAATTACAAGAGAACCATTCTATTTTCATTTAGAATTATCCACTTGACAATAAATACTAAAAAATAGCAAAAAATACATCATTTTTTTTTTAAAACACTGGGGTGGTCTAATAATTATGGCCAGTAGTGTGCATAAATATGATCTTATATCTTTATTCTTCATTGGTGATACCTAATTGGAGCAGCTGGAGAGGGTTGCACACATGACGAAGCCAGTGGAAGTTCTCTGTCTTCAACCAAAAATTCTAGACTTTATATGATCTTAAAACTCCCACAAATTTTCAGCCTTTTCAGTTTGTTGCTTTGTTGACCTCATCCATGGCCAGACGTACCTGTCAATTACCCCTGGCATTCAAGGCAGCCTTTGAGATTTGAAAAAGAAATCACTCAACTGGTGGTCGAAAACGAGGGAAGATTTACTCACCCCAAAATCATTTTACTTGACCGATTCCATCTTCTTAATAGTTGCCTTATGTAAACATAGCGTAAATTGCTGACGGGAAACAAAAAAAAAATGAAATTTTAATTAAAATTTCAAACGTGTTAAAAAGGATTTAAAATTTAAAAATATAACAACTAAATTTGATCTTTCCCCTTAATAATAACAAAGATTTTGATGATAAAACTTTGTTTTTATTAAATTTGAGCCCTTTTAACATCATGATATGCTGTTTTTTTTTTTTTGGCAACTGAGTGGAGGTAACTAAATTCAGTTTCTTTCTTTTGTTTAACTATAACCTCCATCTCATTGATGATAAAAAAATAAATCTGATTTTCGCAACGATTTTCTATAAAAAATTACTTGTATAATTTGTTTTTTGGCACGTGGTTGAAAGAAGTATGCATTTTTTTTTCTTTCTTTCAAATGTTCATTTTTACTTTCTGTAAGTGAGAGGAAATATGGATAATATTTTTTCAAAAGAGTTTCTAAACTCTGTGAGTGTCTTTATTTTGGGTGACGGAGACATTTTGGCTCCACTCTAGAAGTGTTAATTAAATGAATGTTTACACTGACTGGGATGATAAAAGCGAGACAGGAGCTTGTCAATCTAAATTCCATTTGTCAGATCTTGATTTGATGATTGTGGGATGTCACTGGCTTTTCTTTAATTACACATTTCGACATAAATCAGGGGCCATGCATTATACCAAAGCATTCAATAATGTTACTGTAGGTCATTCTAAGTAACTTGTGAATCTTCAATGGCATACTTTTTGGTTGTAAAAGAAATCAGATACCTTTTTTCTATATTTGAAGGGACAGGTTTAATTGTGAGATTTTTAATCAACCACGGGCGAGTAAAGCAATAAACTTTAATCGTCCAATTAAGTTTTTAATCAACTGAGTCGATCGGATGAGTGAAATCTCAAAGGCTGGTTCAAGGTAATATATTGCCCTTAGTTGAAAGCCCCCTTTTAGCCTAATTCATCATTTAACAAAGTTTCCTTTCTCCAACAAATACTTGTTTCATGCAACACATATCAGATCTCATTTAAAAAAAGTAATTTTAAATGACTTTGCTTTTTTTAATCTTATCAGCTGATGCAAGGCAGTAAAGCCACAAGCAAGTTACTGGGCGTGCAAGAGAAAAAAAAAACAGAAAAATTATTAAAGAGTGAGAACAGTAAAAGAGGAGGAATATAAAATAAAATCTCTTGTAAGGCTGCCAAGGTGTGTGTATCATTACAATTTTTGTGCACTTCCTTGAATTAATGTTCCTCACAGACAATGGGTGTAGGACAACTAATCAACAGTTGAGACAAGAGCATCTGGGTGTGATAAAAATCTGATGCAATCAAAGATGACACAATATTTTTCAAGGCCAAATTAATATCGTCATACACCCTGAAAATAGATTCATATTACAGCACACCACTGCAAATGACCTCATCTGAGGAAAAAATAGTAATTGATTACACCCTGTCACTTCAGTGGGTGTAAAACTGACCCTATGATGAAAGAAAGTAAAGCAGTTGTTTAAATTAATTTGCACAAATGTATATATTACCTACTTGGAGGTAATCGGTCAATCAGTATTTGATTAAAAAAAAAATTTGGTAAATGCTTTAGGGACGTAACCTGAGACGATTTAATGTTAACCAACCAACCAAAGTAAGATGTCTTTTGAAGAATAAAGAATAAAATGCAATAAAACATTTTTTTGAAGGCAAAACAGAAACAAAATTTCTGAGAGAGAACATATAATCTAGCCATTTTTAAAATCATTTCACCCCAAGCAAGGCAATGGGTTACTGCTGTGGATTCTGGGTGAGAAACCGCTATAGAAAAGTATGTTATATTGAATGTAATATACAAACTTGAATGCAGGTTAGTAAATCCAGGAATACTATTAGTAAGAAATAAATATATACAAGTCTTGAAGTGAAGTCGTTGGAAATAGTATGTCCTTGTATATTATTCTAACTGATTGGAACTCAGAGCTAGTTTGACTTCTGATGTGGTAATTGCAGAGCAAGTTCAGTATCTCTTGGTAACTTACATATCAGTTCTGGTACTCTCCGATAACTCTAACGGATCTCCACAAATACTCTCTCTGTACCCTCAACTCTCTATAGCAGGAGTATATGTATACTCAGTCGAGTTCATTATCATATTATTTACAATTTACAGGCATTTTCTGTCTGTTAAGATATTTTAACTTGTTTGTTTTTCTGTTTTGGTTTTCAGAATTGAATAGTCCTCATCTTTTACATTCAGACTAATATCCTCATCTTTGTTGTTATTATCACAATGCTTTAGCCATTGTGCCTTCCAACCTTCATCAGATATTTGGTATCTTGGTTGGTTCATTTAACCAGCATATCAACCTTGATTAGGTCATTTAATGCTGAAAATCGATTTGATTTGTTTTATTGTTTTTGTTTGTTTATATTTAGCGGGGGATTGTTTATTTTTCATTCAAAAAGATTTTGTTGGTAAATACTTTCATAGCATTTTTACCCCAGTTTGAGGGTTAACTATTTACCCATAGCTACCACTCTGGGTCAGGATGGACCTGGGAACAACAGCAATTAAGAGGTGGTTCCATGCTCCTCACAACCTCCCAATCAGAGGCCTTGCTGCCGGATGCAGTTTATGGTCATACTCAGGACCGTGGTAATCTTGGAATTTCAGATTGAACCCAATAGGGTTAGATTGTTCTGTTGTCCATGTCAAGGGATATCTTATCTCGTTATCATTTAGTATTGATCACGTAGTATTTTTGGCGTAATTTTGATAAACATTTTTTTTTTATAATTCTCATAGTTTTGTTGTTGAAATCCTTTTAATTGCTTGATGCCACATGAAATTTTTGCCAAAACTTGCTTTTCTTTGAAATCCCACCATTGGAGATGTTGCTTTTTGGTGGTCTCTTGTGTCATCAAACTAATTCCATTTCTGACATATTCATTAAGATTTGATTTTTTTTTTTTTTTTTTTTTTTTTTTTTTTACAAAAATTGAGTTTTAAATTAAATTTTAAGAATGAGAATTATTTTGGTTAGCTTTCTAATTTTGTCAGACTTGACCTCAACATATGCTGGCATATAAAATCTACGATCTTGTTTACAAATTTTTTTCTCAATTATTCTTTCTTACTGACTTTTTTCTACACAGATATCTGTGTATATATATTTATTTGCAAACCAAATAAAATCCTTTTTTTTAATGTTCTTCCCTGAGAGTGAGTAAATGTAAATTAACTAACAGAACTGCTCAACAAACATATTTGGCAAAGTTTGCCATAAGCAATAACAAGAAAAAGAAAAAAAAATGGTAAAAATATATATAGTTAACAAATATAATATGCAAGGCAAATTCACAGTAATAAGGAAAAGCAAGAACAATTAGCAAAAAGTTCAGAAACTAACAATTGGGGTTGAAACTTCAGCACAAATTTGGACCAGCAAACATAGTGCTCTGATTTCAAGACAAGACAGAGTGGGACTGAGTCAGATGAAGCTAAGAATCAGCCTGTTTTATTGGCTGGGAAGAAATCCCAGCATGCATTTGTGTCTTTCTGCCTATATAAGGTGAGAAGGAAGTAAAAAGATGGTAATTCGTATCTTTCCAAAAGTTATTTGCACATAAGTGGAAATTAAACTCAGCTTTCTGATTTATAATTCTGAGCCATTATCCATTCAATCAGTTAAATGCCTTACAAGATACATACTTGGACGATCATGTTTAGAAAGACACATGACTGACTGGGCAGAATATTTACATTACTTTCTGCAGTAGATTGGTTGCCAAACAAGGCTACAGAACCCAATCTGTACTGCTATTTAATCCATAGCTGGAGGGAGAAGATATGGATTCATGCTTTTTTGTAAGGGTATTTGCATATAAGGGAATGCAACTGGAATTTGAACTCGGCTCTGTAATTACTCATTCGAATCCACTACTTGAATAACACATGGTATTCTCAAGTGGTAGTCCATCTAGATAATGACCTGACGTTTCAGTGTGCTGTATCCGTAAGCCCCCCCATTACTAACAGCAGCAAAGAATAGGAGCTTGTGGAGAGCCATTATTACCCATGTCCTGAAGGAACACAGCACATAGAGGAAAACACATAAAACCAAGCAAAATCTGAACAAAGGGAAAATATCTGTCTAAAGTTTAATGCAAAAACATTTATAGACGTCTTTTTTTTTTCCTTATTTCTTTTATCAAATAAAAGCCTATTGCTAACAACCTGCACCTAATAAGAATTTGGAATAACAAAAAAGACGTATAAAATTAGAGAATGGTTTGTAGTTCTTCACTTTTCATTCAAATGAATAAAAGCAATTTTAATTAATGAGGGTCGTCGACATCGCAAACAACAGATTTCTAAGATGTTTCCTCTGGATATGGGAATCTTTTGACTGTATGAATTGACCAGTTCTGAACTCTTGAATAATCTATTCCAGGAACAATGACTTAGAATTCTAAGAACATTTGATTTTGCCGCCAGTTTGTTGAGAGGGATAAATATCGCCTACGGCTTTGTTAAAAAATGACAGGGATGCAAAACAACAGTTTGGAAAAGATTCTTAGAGCACAAGCCATACCAGGTTCTTCATTAAGAATGAGAAGCAGACATAAGTGCCAGAAACAGAGATTCTGGGATCTTCTATCAAAGAAATGAATTCGTGCCAAGTTTTCTCAACAAAAACGTCATTATTTTAGGTGAATAGGAATTTTCCTTGTCTCTTCATGTTCTCAAACTTTATAATTCTATCTTAAGAAATATTACCCAAGTTTGTTTTTTTGTTCTCTATGCATTCATTGCGTACATTTAAAGGTTTGATCGAAAAGTTTCAGGACTATTACTATGGCAATGGAGCTAAAGTATTCAGAGTGAATTCACTCAGCACAGATTGACCTTGAACCATACCACACCAAGTTATGTTGTTCTTGCTCACCTTTGTTGCTCATAGCAGTGGTTAGAAGGAAGTGTGGTCACCTCACCACACTACAGAGTTTTCGTCCGAGATTACATTCTCCGGGTTCGCTAACAACCCTATCCACCTGATCTTGCAAGATTTCTCTCTTCAAAAATCTTCTGTGGCCTGTCAGTCAGGATCAAGTGTAGAATCTGTTCTTAGATACTCACTTTTTGCTTGCTGGCAGGGAGGCAATGACCTGTGCTGTTTCAAGCTCAACACACAATAAAAAATTCACACCACGTGTATCTCTAAAAATACAATTGCAAGGGCTTTCACCCCTTACCAAACTCTTTGGGGTCAAAAACAAGAACGGAGCACCCAAAAGTATGGACGTAGTTGAAAACACATGACATGGTCAAAAATATGTTTCTTTTATCAAGCCCTGATTGGTAAAAATTCATATTTCTCGATTTCCAGGAGCCTCGCTATGAATATAAAAAAAGCAAAAGAAACTTTCTTCACCAGAGAGAGGAACGGGCAGTTCAGAGCACATATAAAGAGAATACAGCAGCCTACACCACAGACCATATCACACATCAATGAACATCGTTTCACCCTCTCTTTCTCTCATCTCACTCGCAACATAGTCTCTTCCTTCACACTCCCAATTCCTTCCTTTCTTCATATTTATACGGAAAACTACATTTTTGTATGAAAAAGTAATTCTTTTATTTTTTTTATGAAAATAAACAAGTTTACTTTACCTTATTTGTAGTGTATTTTCCTTTATTGTTCAGGGGAATTATACAAGTCCCTACAGACCGGCTGGGACTGGCTTTTTACAGGCAATGACCAGCTTTGTACCCACTAACTGCATAAGCGGGGGCTGGGTAATCTTTGACCAATGGCCTGAACGTATGCACTCAGGTTTCTCCACGTTAAAAACTGACCTTGTGTCACAACTCGCTTCAGTGGGGGAGTAGGGTAAATATCAAGTGTAGTATCTGTTCTCAGATACTCATTTCCTGCTCGCCGTCAGGGTTTGGAAGCAATCACTAGCTTTTGACAAGCTAAGATAAGTTTTGTATTTAGTTACCGCGTAAGCGGGAGCTGGGTAATCTTTGACCAATGGTCTGAGCGTACGTGCTCAGGTTCCCCAAGTCAAAAACTGACCTTGTGTCACAACTCATTCCATTGGAGGAGTAGGGTATATCTTGGATCAATATGATCAAAACACAACAAGAAGCTTGAGGAATGCTTTTATCAATGCAAAACTATGCTGGATAAATTGTTAGTCTTCAGAAGAGTACTACTTTGAAGGAGATTAAATGCTGAATTGATACGTGTTAAAGTTTTATAGCCCCAGTCCTGATACTTTTTGGTCAAACATTATATGCATAATTTATCTGTCATAACAGAGAAATGGTTCTATTTTCCGAAGACACAGAACACTTTGAAATCTATTACATTGCTGAAGATAAATGTCTGGTCAGCTTCTTTGCC
Source organism: Ascarosepion bandense (assembly GCA_037127315.1). Lineage (NCBI taxonomy): Eukaryota > Metazoa > Mollusca > Cephalopoda > Sepiida > Sepiidae > Ascarosepion > Ascarosepion bandense. The sequence goes on from JBBBDQ010029870.1 coordinate 149,146, forward strand.
CTTTTCATTAGTTTTTCTTTTATACTCATAACAGGGTTACAGGTCAAGAAATAAAAATCTTCAATATTTAATCATGGTTAATAAAAAAAACTTTTTGGTTGATTTTGTTTAGTGGTATATCAAAATCTATGGGCTATTTAAAGCCAGAACCTAAATATTTTAATTGGTTACATTGATATATCACAAAACAAAATGAACCAAACTCTATGGATCATTGAATGTTAAAATCTAAATATTCAGATTGGTTCAGTGGGTTGATTTTATTTAGTGGCATATCAACCTCTATGGGTTATTTAATGCCAAAATCTAAATATTTGGATTGGTTTGGTTGGTTGATTTTGTTTAGTGGCATATCAACCTCTATGGGTTATTTAATGCTGAAATCTAAATATTTGGATTGGTTTGGTTGGTTGATTTTGCTTAGTGGCATATCAACATCTATGGGTTATTTAATGCCGAAATCTAAATATTTGGATTGGTTTGGTTGGTTGATTTTGTTTAGCGGCATATCAACATCTATGGGTTATTTAATGCCAAAATCTAAATATTTGGATTGGTTAGGTTGGTTGATTTTGTTTAGTGGTATATCAACTTTAGCTTGATTAATGTCTTCTAAGCAGTGGCAGTAGTTTTTTTGAGAAAAAAAATTGTAAGAACTGCAACCTTGAAACTTCTATGTCTTTGTCTATAAGTGTATCAAATTTGATTAAAATTGGACCACTCCTTCTATGACCCGATTTTTTCGATTATCGATATTAATCGGGGGTACTTCAACACAAACCCTAGCTAAGAACACTCGCAGACGCTTATAGTACAACTGTGTAAATTTTCAAGAAAATGTTCAGCTGTTTTCAAGTCTATAGATAATGAACACATAGACAAAATTCCATTTGTAAATAAGTTTAAATATATTGTTTTATATATTAGAAAGGATCAAATTATACATATTGATATATAAATATATTTATAATTATATATGTATTGTGAGGACCTACCTACCAACCCTGAGTAAAAAGTCACTGAGTAAGTCAGAAAGACTGCGAGAGAAAGTACTCGCCCTTCCCTGTTATCTTTTTATGGCTCCTTGGTTCTAACAATATGTAATTATAAATATATTTATGTAAACATGTTACGGAAATTAACAAATTTTAACGAAACTTGGTTATAAGCAACCGACAATTTGTAATGAATTATTTTGAACATTATTTTTACCGATACTCGTATTTAAATAGATATTCTGTTTTTTTAATTAAACAGTATTTTTATATTTATATCTACCGGCCTGATTATTTATGATAAATTTTTATTACGAAAATGTGTGCTATACATAGGGGAAGCATACCATTTGATCTGGTACCGTCTTGACCACTCGACCATGGATAGCTGGATAGCACACATTTTCGTAATAAAAATTTATCGTAAATAATTAAAAAAAACAGAATATCTACTTAAATACGAGTATCGGTAAAAATAATGTTCAAAATAATTCATTACAAATTGTCGGTTGCTTATAACCAGGTTTCGTTAAAATTCGTTAATTTCCGTAAGATGTTTACATTTGTTGACATTACGATACATTTCAGAGCAGATATGTTTGTTTACGGTGATTTGAAAATTGTGTTATATAAGCATGATAAAAACCTCATCTGATGAGGAGGCTATTCATGGTCGAGTGGTCAAGACAGTACAAGATCAAATGTTATGCTTCCCCTATGTAATAGGGGTCGCAGGTTCGAATCCTGCTGGGTAGCACACATTTTCGTAATAAAAATTTATCGTAAATAATCAGGTCGGTAGATATAAATATAAAAATACTGTTTAATTAAAAAAACAGAATATCTACTTAAATATGAGTATCGGTAAAAATAATGTTCAAAATAATTCATTACAAATGTATTTATATATAATTATATAAATTATATAGACTGATATATAAATATATTTATATTGAAATTCTTTTTAATCAATACACGCATTTGAGTAGATATTCTGTTTTTTTAATCAAACAGTATATTTTTTATTTCTACCGGCCTGATCATTTACGTAACAATTTGTCGTAAATAATCAGGCTGATAGTAATAAATATACTACTGTTTGATTCAAAAACGAGTCTTGATTAAAAATCATATTCAAACAAATAATTTCAATATATGTCGGTTGTTAAACCATTTCGTTAATATTTTGGATTTTTCATAAAATGTATTGATTGTTTTATATATTTGAAATGATTCATTTATTTATGACACTAAGCTTAAAAAAAAAATTTACCCAAGAGACTAACAAGAACATTCATGAAATAATGTAAATTTTGCTCTTTTTATTGTCCTTGTTACATGGAGAAAATGTCTTCTTTTTTTTTTTTAAAGGAAACTGTATAATCCTGCCTGAAGTGTTATTAATTATTATTTCAATTTTATGGTTTATTTTAGGTCCTGGTTGTTCAGATGAAGCAGAACCTATTGCTGCAGTGAGCAAACATTTTAATATGATTATAGTTAGTTATAGTGCTGAAGCGGCAGCTTTGAACAATAGGCAGAAATACCCTTTCTTCTTTAGAACAGTACCACATATCAACTACTATCGGTAAGTACCTTGTTTTATCCTACTCTAAATAACTATCAATATGGGAAATCAGATCTGAAGAAATGAACTCTTTGCAGCAAAGATGACACTTCCAAGACAATTGGACTATTTTGATATCTACAGTGCAAGTTAAAGGATCTGTATTTATACAGAAAATAAGCCGTCACGCTATACATCCCACTATTTATAGGATAAATAATACACAGGATATTCAGTCAGTTAAGTGCCATACATGATACACGCTTTGGATGATCATGTCTCGAAAGAGATGTGACTGACTGGGCAGAAGATTATCCCCAGTAGGTTGCCATTACTTTCTATGGTAGACTGGTTGCCAGCTGAAGCTACAGAACCCAATCTATTCTGCCATTTAACTCAGATATATGGAGAAAAGATAGATTACATTATTATCTTAAGTATAATTAGTGGGGGATCAGTTTATTACTTAATAACAATAGAAAACCAGTCCCCCACTTTGTGCCCAGTAGAAGTTTTAATTATGTTTCCAACTATTATATTCAGTCAGTCAGTTAAATGCCATACATGATACATGCTTTGGGCAATCATGTCTCAAAAGAGATATGACTGACTGGGCAGAAGATTTTCCCATGGGAGACTGGTTGCCAGCCAAGGCTATAGAACCCAATCTGTCCTGTTATTTAACTCATAACTGGAGGGAAGAGATGGATTAATACCATTCCCAAGGGTATTTGCGCGTAAGTGAATGCAATGAATTCAACTGGAATTCGAACTCGGCTCCTTGGTTTCTCATTCCGAGCTGATATCCATTGCACCACAAAGCACATAGGATACTACAATCCCGTATTTATATTATTCGGATGATTGTCCTCATCTTTATTGCCATTTGTACGCCGTTTCGGCCGTTGTACACTCTCGTCTTCTTCAGATGCTGGGAATTTCAAACCGAAAACTTTATTACAATCCCTTATATTTTTTTATTTTTTTATTTTTTTTTAAATCATTTCACCCCAAGCAAGGCATTCCATTGCCACTATTGCGCATGGGGATACATAGGGGAAGGTAAAGAGGAGGAGTGGTTAGGTGTAGGAAATGTCAGAAGGAAGGCGATAGATGAGTAAGAATACCAAGGATGAGGGTTGGGCAGATGGGAAGAGTGTTTGATAGAATGGGAGCAGGTTAGTGTGTTAGGAGGTGTCTATTGACCTTACATTTAAACTCCTGGAGATTGTCGCCGTCAGGGAAGCAATCATGTGGAAGGGAATTCCACAGTCGGGAAGTGCGAGAAAAGAAACTGTTGGAGTAGAAGTTGCGGTTGCATTTTATCGGTTTTACTGTAAAAGGGTGGGATCTAGTTGCTAATCTAGTTTCTCATGCAAATTCATATCTAGGGGGCAGCAGTGATCTAAGTTCATTGGAGCAGAAGCCGTGAAAGTATTTATAGAAGAGACACAGGGGAGCCATGTCGTGCTGGTGAGAGAGAGACTGCAGGCGGTCTGCCAAGTTGGTATCAATCACATTACAGACCCTCCGCTGTACCTTGTCGAGAAGCCCGAGGAGAATAGCAGGAGCACCCGACCGGATATGGCAGCAGTATTCAATGCACGGGCGGATGGTAGATTTATAAATGTGCAAGATAGATTTAGACAAAAAAACTTCCAAGTCGGATAATTGTCCTAATCTTTGTTACCATTTGTACACCGTTTCGGCTGTTGTATACTCTGGCCTTCTTCAGATGCTAGGAATTTCAAACCGAACACTTTATTACAATCACTGGGGTATATAATCTTCATTTTTTGTGTAGTAGAGCCTATTCTGGTAATCATGAGTTATCTCCCTCTAACCTTGTAAGTTACTTGTTCACCGCTGCTGTAGCCTGGTATTGAACTTACAACACTTTGGGTTAAGTCACAGGAACTAACCAACATTCATATCCACTTAAGGACAACGACCAAAGTGTTGTACAAATGGCAACAAAGATGACAATGATGTAAATAATAATGTAAATACTAGCTCATCTTAGAAATTTAGTGTATCGAGGCAGCAGATAATTTTCTAAACATATACTGTTAAATATATCAGACAATGAATGTCCATGTTTAATCATGAGCCGTTTTAAACATTGTATTTTTGCTTTAATTTTATTTAACAGTTACCATTAAAGTATTGAGATTTGGCGGCTCAACTACAGCCACTTCCCCACCGACAAAATGTGGCCTCTCTTTGTTCTATAAATACTTTCATGGCTTCTGCTCGAATGAACTTAAGTCACTGGTGCCTCAACAGGTGTTTACTCGTGCAACCAGACTGGCAACTGGGTCCCACCCATTCACAGTTAGATTAACCAAATGCAGACAACAATTCTACTCCTGCAGCTTCTTCTCTCGCACTTCCCGCCTGGGGAACTCGCTCCCATATTCTTGCTTTCCTGACGGCTACAACCTCCAAGAATTTAAATGCAATGTCAATTCCCATCTATTAACCACTTGACTAGTTATTTCCCCACCCTGTATATCCTTTCCTTTCTCTCCACCTTAGAAACTCATCACACCTGTATTCTATTGCTCTTTTCTAACTGGTTCATCTTCCTCTTCACTCTCTTCTAATTAATCTTTTTACACTTATGTAGCCCCCTGCACATCAGTGGCATTACCGCCTTGCTCGGGTGATACGATTAAAAAAAAAATAAAAATAAAAAAATAAGAAAGATGCAAAAAGGTATATTGGCATACAAGTCACAGAAGCCGAGCTGTCAGATCAGGACCAATAATATTACTGATACTTCTTCGGCTCTTTATAAATGCTCAGTAAAGATTTTTTTGGTACCATAAACAATTTCTTCTGGCACATAGTTAATAATTGGTCTATAAAACGTTTAAATTAAATAAAATTGTCCAACATTTGGATATTTTTATATTATGTTAGTTCTAAGCTTTCAGCTCACATGAGCCATCTTCAGAAAGGTTACAGGGACATTAACACAAATAGCATTTAGACATATGGTTCCGTTTATAATTTGGTTTCTCACACAGTGTGACATCATGGAACTGAATTAAAAATCTATTAATTGCATCTGCTATTGTTGTTTTGAAATGTTTTATGTTAACAAATAAAAGTTCAAATTGTTGGCAAATGTCAGTTTCATAAATTTACATATAATTTTGTTATATATATATATATATATATATATGAAGTGATTTGTTTGGACATTATTTTTGATCGATACTCGTATTTAAGTAGATATTCTGTTTATAATCAAACAGTATTATATAGTTATTTCTATCAGCCTGATTATTTACAATAAATTTTTATTACAAAAATGTGTGTCATTCGACAGGATTTGAATCTGCGACCCTATCCACATAGGGGAAACCACCACGTGATCTGGCACGTCAGACCTCCCAACCACGAATGACGATCAGTCTAAATGAACTCAAATTAAGCCTATAACAAATTTTTAGAATTGATTGTAATAACCATCTCTGCTCTGAAATATATATATATATATATATATATATATATATATATATACTAGGTGCGATTGGTGGATACCAGCTTGGATCAAGGAATTGGTGAGCCAAGTTCAAATTCCAGTTGAGTACATTGCATTCACTTATGCGCTAATACCCTTAGGAAAGGCATGAATCCATCTCTTCTTTTTTTCTTGTTATGTATGCATAGTGAGAGGCAAGGTAGAGTAGTAAATTGTGGCTTGGATTGGGAAATCGGAGAGCTGATTTTGAATTCCATTTGAGTTCATTACATTGACTTTTGCACTCAAACTTTTTTCTCCTCACAGCTGTGGGTAAATAGCAGGATAGACCGATTTCTATAGGCTTTGTTTGGCAACTAGTCTAAGAGAAGGAAAACTATGAAGTCAAGGCATATCAAGATCTGGAATAAATACAGATTATATCACAATGATTTTTGAACCTCGGTGACTTCTTCGGTCCCTGTATTTTGTGAAAGTCTTAAATCACTCTTGGTCCAGTTTTGAAACTACAAGTCAAACTTCAAATTTCAACATTTTTTTCTCTTAGCCAACACAAACCTTGATTTAGAGGTGTCATAACTTTAGAACATACGAAAGAAAAACAAGATTGTTTTAATTTAAAGGGAAGAGAATTGATTAAATTGAGATGAACTGGGGTTTTGTTCTGTTTTTTTAGTCGAAAGTGAAACCATATCTTTACCATGCATCTTATTTTCATGCAAATGTAATGTCTCTTGAAATGTCTGCATATAATTTGGTTCAGTCAGTCTAAGTTGGGAGTTGATTGTATTTATAAATTCAGTCTGACATTTCAATTTAATCAAAAGTTATTCTTTGTATAAGTGTCCCTAGATGAAAGGAAACACTATATGACATTTCACACACGCACAAACATACATATATATATATATATATATATGATAGAATAAGTAAAGAACAGGTAGAAAAAGTGTCTTTAATCTAACATGTCTCACATTATTAAGTTTCTTTAGAGATTTGCTTACAAGACACAAATTAATAATTATATATATATATTCAGGGGTGAGGTTTGAGTTTGTGACCCTGGGTTTCAATCTTTTGCAATCGTCAGACAAACTGATTATTTTTTTTTTAAATTTGGATATATGTAGGGTTGCATATATTCTAAAAATTAATCAGTTTGTCTGACAATCACAAAAGCGTGAAACCCAGGGTCACAAACTCAGACCTATCCAACTGAATATGTTAGCTCTATCACTGATATTGAGCACTTTCAAATAAGTACCATGCATATATATATATATATATATATATTTGTATGATGGTAAGGGTATCATCAGCCTATTAGGAAACATTTGGTATTATTCATTGACTGAGCAGTCAGTACTGTTTTCAGTTAAATTTATAAAATCTTTTTTTTTTAAAACAAAACTTGTTTAAAAAAAAAATATTGCTTCCTTCGTTGGTGCAATGAACATCAGCTCAGAATGAGAATTCAGAGAGCTCAGTTCATTACATTCACTTATGCACTAATACCCTGAGGAAAGGGAAGAATCTCTCTTCACCCTCAAACTATGAAATGAAAGTAATGACTAGCTACTATGAAAAAATAAACTGAAAGTGATGGTTGCCCAAGTGTTTGTCACTGACTAGATTGGCAGTTAGGTCTCATAGCTTTACTAGATATAGCCTTCAGTTCTATGCTACGTTGCTTCTCTTGCATTTCTCACTTGTGGAAATTTTAATTCAGATTCTTTCTTTCGTTATTTACTGTCTTCTTGATTCATCTTTTTTTATTGTTCTCTCTCCTTAATTATGTTTTCTTCCGGCTTCTTGCTTTTCATTTCAACTTTGATTTTCAAAAATTTAAATGCAATGTAATCATTATCTTCTGTCTTTTTAATACCTATTTTATTGTTCTCTCTTCTTAATTATGTTTTCTTCTTCAGATATTATTATAAGTCCTATGCTAATAGTTTCTTCTCTCGCTTGTGGAACTCTCTTCCGGCTTCTTGCTTTCCACTCAACTTTGATCCTCCAAAATTTAAATGCAATGTCAATTGTTATTTACTGTCTTCTTGATTCCTCTTCTTTTATTGTTCTCTCTTCTTAATTATGTTTTTTTCTTCTCATATTATAATAAGTCCTATGCTAACAGTTTCTTCTGGCTTCTTGCTTTCCACTAAACTTTGATCTTCAAAAATTTAAATGCAATGTCAATCATTATCCTCTGTCTTCTTAATTCCTATTCTTTTATTGTTCCCTCTCCTAAAATGTGTTTTTTTCTTCTCATATTATTTCACACTCAGTAAATCTTTTAATCTTAGTAACTTTATTGCCTTACTTGGGATGAAATAATTAAAAAACGTACTTTATTTTTATAAAAGAAATAATGTTACATTTTGGTTTCTTGCTCTTTTGTTGAAGATGGCACAGAGTTGGAGTGTTTTTAAATGATTTTAGTGAGGTATTTATAGCAAATTATATTACTGTGTTAAAGTCATTCACTTCAAGATAAAAACAAACATTAAACTAACTTTGTATTTGGTTGAGATCAAAGGATAAATTAAGATGAAATAACTTCACTTTTTAAACCAATATCCATGGAACTGATGTAATGAAACTCGTGCACTCTCTAATACGAAATTTCATTTTACATAATGCACATGTTTGTAATCAAATTTTGCACCTAAAAAAATGGCACACCAGAAAGTTAATTTTTGGTTGCGCTGAAAGCAAGGAACTATCATATTACTATGGCAACAGAAATTTCTGAGAATGAAGTAAGTCACGTATTTTCGGAATTGGAAGATTTCCATAAAAGTGAATTTATCTAAGAAATTGAATTATCCTCGTTATGGGATTCTCACCCCGCTTTGTAATCTAAATTTTTTATTTTTTCCCCCCACAGACTTCAGCTGAAATATTATGTTATACATTCTTCTTCATTGCCAGTCATAGTTCTCCATGACTTCTTATTTCTGCAAGGTCATGTTCTTTGATCCATTTACAATCAATTCTTGCTTTTGTGAGTATCAAATTCTCCAAGCCTTCTTTTTTTATTTTGTATCCCAAAAGTTTCAATTGGCTTTAATTCTAAGGATACACATCGTTTTTACCGGCCTGATTATTTATGATAAATTTTTATTACGAAAATGTGTGCCATTCGGCAGGATTCGAACCTGCAACCCCTATCTATATAGAGGAAGCTACCATTTGATCTGGCAACGTCTTAGATCTCTCGACCACGAATAGCCTCCAGTCTAAACGTTTAATCAAGCCTATATAACACAATTTTCAATTCATCGCAAGCAACTATATCTGCTCTGAAATGTATCGTAATGTCAACAAATGTAAACATGTTACGGAAATTAACGAATTTTAACAAAACTTGGTTATAAACAGGATTTAAACCTGCCATTTGACAGGTTCGAATCCTGCCGAATGGCACACATTTTTGTAATAACAATTTATCGTAAATAATCAGGCCGGTAGATATAAATATATAATACTGTTTCATTAAAAACAAAACATCTACTTACATACAAGTATCGATAAAAAATAATGTTCAAACAATTCATTTCAAATTGTTGGTTGCTTATAACCAAGTTTCATTAAAATTCATTGATTTCCGCAACATGTTTACATTACGGTACATTTCAGAGCAGATATGTTTGTTTACGATGGATTGAAATTTTGTGTTATATAGGCTTGATAACCTCATTTAGACTGGAGGCTATTCGTGGTCGAGAGGTCTAAGATGTTACCAGATCAAATGGTAGCTTCTCCTATCTAGATAGGGGTCGCAGGTTTGAATCCTGTTGAATGGCACACATTTTCGTAATAAAAATTTATTGTAAATAATCAGGCCAGTAGATATAAATATATAATACTGTTTCATTAAAAACAGAATATCTACTTAAATACGAGTATCGATCAAAACTAATGTTCAAATAAATCATTTCATATATATATATATATATATATATATATATATATATATATATAAATAATCCAACTACCTATCCTTTCTGGCTCTTAAGAACCTTTTCTGTGAGTGAGAAAATAACTGTCACTGTTTCTTTGTAAAATTTTTAACGGAATTAAGCACCAAGTCTATTAGTTGTCTCATTTGTTGAACTGTGAATATATATATATATATATATATATATTATATAAATTCTCAGTTGTTTATAACCAGTTTCGTTAATTTCCATAACAGGCTTATATTTGTTGACATTACGATACATTTTCAGAGCAGATGGTTATTATGATGAATTTGAAAATTGTGTTATCGGCTTAATTTGGCTGGTTAAATGTGCCAGATCACTTGGAGACTTTCCCTATGGGGATAGGGGTCACAGGTTCGAATCCTGCTGAATGACACACATTCTCGTAACAAAAATTTAGTGTAAATAATCAGGCCGGTAGAAATAAATATATAATACTTTTTGATTATAAACAGAATATCTACTTAAATACCAGTATTGATTAAAAATAACATTCAAACAATTTCAAATTGTTGGTTGTTTATAGCCAGTTTTGTTAATCTTCGTTATATATATAATTAAATGCTGTTTGATCTTACTGTATGATGAGACCAGTATATGTAGCAAGTAAGTGGTGAACATTTCATTCTTTATTATATTGCTGGATTTGCATATTCCATTCTTATGATTGTTTATTGAGCAATTTTTTAAATAACTGTCTACTGGCCTAACCAGTACTTCTTTTACTGTTATTTATATATATATATATATAAATATATTTTAGCAGTATTGCCTGGAGTTGCTCGGATGTAATGAAAGCTTTAAAACTAATCCATGAACCTGGAGCTCAGACTCTTTGTACGTTGGCACGAAAGACTAAAAAACAATAATTGTTTCCAGTTAAAGCGAAACCGTAGACTGAAAGAAAAATGAATGAAGTCAAATTCTGATTTCCTGGTATCGATATCAAATAAGTTTTTTCGTCATAAACTGAATATTGAAAGCTAAATAAGTCCTCTGAGTAAATGGTATCATGGCTGAGACTAAGAACTACAATTATACCTACTTAGAGCCAAACTAAAATAAAAGGGCTGAAAAAAAATACAGACAGATAAACAAGACATACACACGAACATCTTGCTTTTATATATATATATATATATATATATAAAATCGATTTTCTTCACTATTGTAAGAACAGCAACCTTGAAACTTCTGAATATCATTTCTTATGTCTTTGTCTATGAGTGTATCAGATTTGATTAAAATCGGACCACTTCTTCTATAAACCGATTTTTTTGATTATTGATATTTATCAGAAGTACCTTGACACAAAACCTAGCTAAGAACACTCGCAGATGCTTATAGTACAACTGTGTAAATTTTCAAGAAAATCGGTTCAGCCGTTTTGGAGTCTATAGGTAACAGACACACAGACAAAGTTCCATTTATAAATAAGTTATATATATATATATATACATATATATATTTGCACAATAAAGATTGATAATTTCTGACTTGAAATGTCTTAACAAAACGTGCACCCACCAACAATGTTCAATTAAATTTATTTTCAGATAATGCACATTTAGTGTTGAATTTAACAAATAGAAGTATAATTTTACTAAGAAGTTTTTTATCAAACATTTATGAAATCAATTGGAATTGGTTATTAATACATCTGCACCCTCCGCGCTGTTAAACAGTAAATGTTTTGCTGATTTATTCATTGGTACAATTTATTTATACTGTGAAGAATTTGTTTCCTTCTTTCTTCTCGTCATAACATTTACTTTTCAACACTTGGGCATCTCTCCAAATTTGTAATCAAAGCAAATAAGTCTCCATTTTTTTTTTCCTGGAATATTTTTGACTCTTTGCCCAGAATGTTTGATTGATAAAACTTTTATAATTGAGAATAATGAAATAATGAATTGTGATTACACACACATTTTATATATATATATATATATATATATATATATATATATATATATATATATAAATAAACACACACACACATATATATAGAGTGAGAGGGACAAAAAAAACCAACAACTTTTGTCAGTTAATTAAATTTTTCTTATCAAACTTATATATATATATATATATATATATATATATATATATTGTTTAATTACTTAGTTTTTGGTCATAATAAAATTAAACCAGAGCACATTTGTAATAAAAAGTGTTCAATACAATTATATTGTAGAACTTTTAAATATTTTACATTTGTAAATGTGTTATTATGCAACCAAGGTTTCTACTATGAGTGGTGTCTTCAGGCGATTTTCAATAACTAATTTACTGGGTTTTTTTTTAAGAACGCTCACGTGTGCAGGGAATTTTTGAACGCATAATTTTTAAAATTGCAAGAAATTTTAACGTTTTCATCCATGGTTGTGTGAACCTATGAGGTATTTTTTAGTATGGTTCATACAACCATGGATAAAAACATAATTAGAAAAAAAAATTCTAATTTTATTAACTCTTGTGGAGCTGTGGTTTACACTCCCCTTATGTTTTAATTATTTTAATAAATTTAATTTTAATCATAGCTCTCCACAATTTCCTGTCTTTTCACTATTTCTCCTAATCTGCCAATGATATATGCTAGTCAGTGCCATACGTGATACACACTTTGGGCGATCATGTCTTAAAAGAGATATGACTGACCGGGCAGAAGATATACCTCACTAGGTTGCCAGCCAAGGCTATAGAACCCCATCTGTCCTGTTATTTAACATAATATTTAATATAGGCTGAGATATGACTTCATTTAGACTATAAGATCATAGTCTAAACAAAGTCAAATCAAGCCTATATAACACAATTTTCCATTCTGCACAAATAACCATCTCTGCTCTGAAATGTATCATAATGTCAGCAAATGTAAACAGACAATGTTACCAAAAATCCCGAAGATTAACAAATGGTTTCACAATCGACATATTGAAATTATTTGTTTGAACATCATTTTTAATTAATATCATTCATGGTCGAGTGGTCTAAGATGCACCAGATCTATTGGTAGCTTCCTCTATGTTGATAGGGGTTGCAGGTTCCAATCTTGTCAAATGACTCCATAAATTTAAATGCAACATCAATTGTCATCTTCTGTCTCCTTGATTCCAGTCTTTCTCTCGTATTTTCTTTGACAAAACCTGTTTTTTTTTCTCACTGTAACCCCCTGTGCACCAGTGGCAGTCCTGTTTTGGTTGGAGTGAAATGGTTATATATATATATATATATATATATATATAAAAAGAGACATATGCACAGTTTTCTTTTGCCAATCTTGCCTTCAATATGCCCTCTGAGTGTCATTTTTCTAAGTCCTTTTTCCTTATTCAGTTAAGTGCCATATGTGATACATGCTTGGGCGATCATGTCTTGAAAGAGACATGACTGACTGGGCAGAAGATTATCCCGCAGTATGTTGCCACGGCTTTCTGTGGTAGACTGGTTGCCAACCAAGGTTATAGAACCCAATCTGTCCTGCTATTTAACCCATAATTGGAAGGAAGAGATGGATTAATACCTTTCCCAAGGGTATTTGCGCGTAAGTGAATACAATGGATTCAACTGGAATTCGAACTTGGCTCCCCAGTTTCTCGTTCCGAGCCAATATCCACTACATGCCCTAAAAATTTTCCCTCCTTTTGATGTTAATTATAAGTCTTCTTTTTGTTTCCGTTTTCTCTGAAACTTCATCATTGCTCACATAGGATAGCAAAAGAATTTTGTTTGACTACTGAAATGACTTATTTTCACCTGAGTTTTTAAATGACTTTCGTGATAGCAATGAATTCCAAATAAATATGATAATAACCAACAGAAACATTTGGAGAACTGAGGAGATGACGTGTGATTTGGCCTTTAACAGAAACATTGATCTTTATATTGGTCCAAGCCAAGACAAAAATAATTATGATAAAAGCAATTATCTAAAGATATCTGACATTAGTAAATAATAATAAAATCAGTATTGATAAATATATTCAGTCATAAAAATACTTGTAATACACCAGACCTCTATTCATCCTTTTCATATAAACACAGAAAAAATTTCGAACAATGAAGAAATTTCTCTATTGTTTAAAAGTACAGTTACTAAAAATAATGAAATTACTTTTGCTGATCTTGCAGGCTCATCTGAAAACAAAGTGAGTCGAAAAAAATGATTCACGTACAAAAGGCAAAATATTAGTGATGAATATCATATTAATTGAGATAATTGTCAACAAAAAACATTGCTACAATAGAGCGTTTTTTTTTTTTAAAGTTACTCCATTCCAACCCTGTCAGGAATCTCAATGATTAATACAATAGAGTAGCCCACATATTAAGAAAACTTTTTTTTATCAGTTTAAGAAACCTTAGCACAGACGTATTGTTATATTGAAGAAGAGTAAGAATGAGAGCCTAAACACTGAAGAAAGTTACTAATACAGCCAGTTTTGAGGTCCACTGAAATCATAATTAATATCAAAAATAAAAGGAAACAGACTGTCTTGAAAGGACTAAAAGAATTTTTTTTTTAAATGAAAATTCTTGCCAATTAACAATTAAAATGGTGGATATAGGCATTGGCTAGTTCCAGTGACTTGACATGTTGTAAATGTTTTGTTTTTTTTTTAATCGTATCACCTCGAGCAAGGTGGTAACGCTATTGATGTGCAGGGGGCTAAGTAATAGTCACAAGATTGGAAAAGAGAAAGCCGGAAACCACATCCTAAACAGGGAACAAGTGATGAGCCTCTTCACCTGTTCAATAGACGTGGGTGGAGTGTGAACCAGGCGATAGATCTATCTACTCCAATTAAAATATTAAATGTCGAAGTAAAGATGAGAACAACAGTCTGCATAATCTAAATAGTTATAGTACCTCATCTCAGAATTATAGATAACATATATAAAACAACATATATCACCTGAAGAAGGCCGGAATGTACGATAGCCGAGACATTATGATTATGGCATTAAAGATGAGGATAACAGTTGGTTGGTTGTTTTGTTTTTATGGCATATCAACCTCGGTGGGTCATTTATTGCTGGTAATACCTTTTTCTTTCAACAATTTATTGTTTTTTTATATAAGTTTTTTGTGTCTAGTAATACTTTCTTCTTTTCAAATATCAAGATTCATTGGGATTTGTTTTTAAGGGCAGGGTCCCCAAGTCCTACCCTTGTTATTTAACCCATAACTGGAGGGAAGGGACGGATTAATACCTTTCCCAAGGGTACCAGTGTTTAAGTGAATGCATGGTATTCAACTGGAATTTGAACTCTGCTCACTGATTTCTTCTTCCGAGCCGATATCCACTGCACCACAATGCACATTTGTCACTAAACGCTTACAGCACCTGGTATTCCCAAGCGGTCACCCATCTAAGTTCTGACCAGGCCATAAGCTGAGGATAAAAGTCTGAATGATGTAAATAGTATAAACAATTAAAATACCTCATCTCAGAAATATGAAGAGATATATGCTAGTCAGTGCCATACATGATACACACTTTGGGTGGTCATGTCTCAAAAGAGATATTACTGACTGGGCAGAAGATATACCTAAGTTGCCAGCCAAATCTATAGAACCCCATCTGTCCTGTTATTTAACCCATAATTAGAGGGAAGAGACAGCTTAATGCCTTTCCCAAGGGTAGAATTGAAAACTGTGTTATATAGGCTGAGATTTGACTTCATTTAGACTATAGTATCATAGTCTAAATGAAGTCAAATCAAGCCTATATAACACAATTTTTGATCCTTCACAAATAACCATCTCTGCTCTAAAATGTATTGTAATGTCAGCAAATGTAAACAGACATGGTACCGAAAATCCTGAAGATTAACAAAATGGTTTAACAATCGACATATTGAAATTATTTGTTTGAACATCATTTTTAATTGATATCATTTGTGGTCGAGTGGTCTAAGATGCACCAGATCTATTGGTAGCTTCCTCTATGTTGATAGGGGTTGCAGGTTTCAATCTCGTCAAATGACACACATTTTCAGTACCTGAACTCACAAATAAACTGAAACACATAACTTATAGAGTTGAGTTACAGGGAGATAATTACATGGCATCTGGAAGTGGCATCACACATGGAATAAGAGTTATATATATAAGTCATCAAAAGAAAGGGTTCTACTCAAAATTCCTAGCACCTGATGAAGACCAAAACATTATAAACATGGCAATAAAGATGAAGACAATAGTTAATGTAAAACAGCTAGAATAGTCAAAATAAATGAATGACTGTAGCATATCATAACCAACAATCGAAATAATTTTGCTATTTTAATAATAAGTCTAATTAGTTCAATAAGGTCAAATTAGCAGATGATCTAATTCTGTTGTTAACTGGGGCAAGTAATGACTTGTTATTTTTTGCCTTCTGTAAGCATGACTGATGCTAACCTCCATATTCTCAGACTAATATTTTCCACTGATCTTCTTCTTCATGTGCCATATCCTTTCAGGATGTAGGCATTCATAGATTGCCCTTGCGTCTATCCCTTCCAGAGTTTTTTTGTATCAGCTGTTCCCCAGGTCTTTATCCTTGGAGCTAAGTTGTTCCTAATTTTCATCAATGACCTTATGTCACGAGTTCTTAACTTGGTATATGTACTGATAACACAATTATTTACTCTTGTCTTAATTGCAAATCTTATCGGTTTGACAAGGTCAAATTAGCAGCTGATCTCAAAAAAATGACCTACAATCTATTATTAACTTGAGCAAGTAATGGCTTGTTTATTTTAATGATTCCAAAATTAAACTACTTTCTTTTAATCATCTGAGAGAACTCTTTTTTGCCTTCAATAAGAATGTTTGATGCTAACCTCCAGAAGAATGGGAAATATTGCATCTTCTTGGACTAAGTTTTTCTGCTGATATAAGGTGGAAAGTGCATATTAAATCAATTGCTAAATCTGCGGCAAGTAAATTTGGTTCATTAGATAATTTTTCTCCCCAGAATCCATCTTACATATTTACAAGACTACCATTTATCCTTGCTGTGAATATTGCTGCCACATCTGGTGCTCTCACTAAATATTTAGAGATTCTTGATAAAATCCTCGTTTACCGCACTGTTTAGAACCACTGTGTCAAACAATATCAGTCACGAGCTGTGCTAAAAAGCCATGATTCAATTGTCGCGTCATTTCAATCTCATGCAGTGGCCATACTCAACTATGCGATGGTATTCACATTCTTATCAATGATGAAAGATTTGAAGCAACCAAAATGTGGTTCTACAGAAGGATGCATGTGGGCAATGGTGAGATTTTGGAGAAGATGGAAATGAAAAGGAAACTTATATGTAACACCAGGAAGAGACAACTGAAGTTTCTGAGACATGAGGAAGGAAGGCTTGGAGAATCTGATAATCACAGGGTGGATAGAGGGAAAAGAAAACAGAGAAAAGCAACACATGACATGGACTTAAGTGGATGACAGAGCAGGGTTTGGGAGAAATAAAAGAAAAGGTGTTAAAAGCTATAAGGGATAAGAAGATGTGGTGGGCCACAATCACCTATGTCCTACATGAAGATGGCACATAGAAAAGTTAGCAATTAAACTATTCTCAAACAAAAATGAACTGTTGAATTAAAGAATGGAAATTATGACTAAGTGTAACCATACTAAAAAATAACTCCTAGGTTCATGCAACCATGAATTGTAATCTTGTAATTTTAAGAATTGCACGTTCAAAAAAAATCAAAAAAATCAAAAAATCAAAAAAAAAAAAAAAACAATCAATAAAATCAGTTATTGCGAATCGTCTGAAGACACCACTCATGGTAGAAACCTAGGTCACGTAACAACTCGTTTACAAATGAAGAAGTTTTTATATATATTTATATATATATATATATATATATATATATAGGCTTACAGTCATATCATGTTGAATACCCCGGTTCTCACTCGATCCCCAAAGTTAAGCAACATTGAGCCTGGCCAGTACTTAGATGGGTGACTGCTTGGGAATACCAGGTGCTGTAAGCGTTATTGATGGATGCGCGTTGTAGTGCAGTGGATGTCGGCTCGGAGGGGGAAATCGGTGAGCCGAGTTCCAATTCCAATAGAACACTTTGCATTCACTTACACACTGGTACCCTTGGGAAAGGTATTAATCCGTCCCTTCCCTCCAGTTATGGGTTAAATAACTGAGGTCTGTTGTTCATGTGGTCTGTGGCAGACTTCTGCATTGAGTGTGTGTTGTCAGCAGTTCCAAAAAGTGTGGATGGTACTACACAAGCCTTCACCACTTTAAACAATTCTTTGTGTGGTAGTCTAACTAATGTTAGATGCTCATATGTCAAAATCGACAGGAGAGTCCATATAATAATATATACACAAACCAAAGTTTTGTTAATAATGATACACAAAGTGCTATAGTTAAGATCTTATATAATTTTTCACGTGATCTTTGAATATTTTTGTTTTCAGAACATAAATTATACAAAATTCTCCAAGTGTTTTATTTCTCCAAGTGCTTTTGGCTATACTTTTAGCAATTATCAAGGAGGAATTTTATTGTACTTTTAACTGAAGACAGATTGTTTTATCTAGAGTCATACGAATGTTTTATTTTCCAAACATGGTCAACGCTTTCACAATGGCTAAAAGTGCTTGAATAAATATATCATTCCGACAATTTTTATGTAATTTATGGATTGAAAAGAAAAAATAATGAGATCACATGACAAATTATATAAAAGATCTTAACCACAGCACCTAATCTGTCATTTTTAATGAAACTTGCATAAAACAGGAATTTTTTTTTTGAATCATATCACCCCAAGCAAGGCGGCAATGCCACTGATGTGCAGGGGGCTACGTAAGAATGAAAAGATTGGAAAAGAGAAAGCCGGAAACCACATCCTAAACAGGGAACAAGGGATGAGCCTCTACATCTGTTCAATAGACGTGGGTGGAGTGTGAACCGGGTGATTGCTGCAGAAATATATATATATATATATATATATATATATATATATAGAGAGAGAGAGAGAGAGAGAGAGAGTAGGGGGAGGGTGGACAAAATAATGGAAACCCTTTCAAAATTCAAGGGAATTTATTTTAATATAGGTTAGGACTGCCTTTGGCAGTAATTACAGCTGGAATTCTGTATAGGATTGAATTGTTTCTACAAGAATTTTTTACCCATTCTTCAGCTAAAAGTCCTTAATTCTTTCAATGATGATGATGAGATCTGGGGGCCAGATAAGATGTTCTACTTCACTCACATGTTCCTCATACCATTCAGCTACAATTTTAGCAGTATGAATCGGTGCATTATCATCCTGAAAGATAGCCTTTCTCTCAGGAAACAGCTCCGAACCATAAGATGAAGTTGATCACTGAAAATTCTTAAATAGTTCTAACTGTTGATTTGAATAAACTTATTTAAAATAATATCTGTGAAAAAACAACAATTAAGTCCTTCTAATATTAAATCCACAAACATAAAAATAGACAAGCTTCCGAAAATTTAATCAAATTACTCTATTATGGTACTAGGTGTTTCCATTATTTTGTCGAACCACTAAGATATACATATATATATATATTTTGCTCCTATACCTTCGGTGGTTGAGCTCTCTTGGTTCATTCCCGGATCTTTCAACTATTCATTCTGCTGTTCCAAAATGGAGATGTTTACCCTGGATTATTCCTTGAAAAATATTCCTTATCCAAACACTCACTCTTTTCTCCTTCACCTCACCGAAAAAATTGAAAACTTCATAAGGAAACTTCAATGGAAGATAATTTCGTAGTCCCTATCCGAAATGTTCACGTGATTTTTAGCAAATCTTAAACAACTCTCAAGAAGGTCACTTGATATAGAGGAATAGAAATCGACAATATCGAATTTATGGAAGGTGGATTTAGATTTGTTTTTGATGTTGTTAAACCGTGTATCGTATATGAAGACCAGACAGCCTTTTCACGGGCATTCTGGAAAATGAAAGCGGAAGAGCTGGATCTTGAAATTAGCTGGAAACTGATAGGTTCAGCCCATATTCTGAGGAATTTTTGTGATAGGTGCTGTCTATGTTTACTGGAAAAAATTTCAATATTAAAATACCCCCACCAACACCGGCTACTGAATCTTAGGAGGGAATTCATCAGTAAGTGCCGCCACAAGGCAAATTTTTCGAATACTTAAATTTAGAATTTAAATTCCCATTGACTAGATGTTAGAATATAAATTAAAAGGATTCAATTTAAGTTTTAATCTTACTTTTACCCTAACGTTAACCTTAAAAAGTATTTTAACCCCCCTACCTTCCTATCCCAAGCTCCTTTAATTGCCTATCTTTAGAAAATATGGATTCTTTTACTAAACCCCTTTTTCCTTGGTTAACACATTTTTTTTTCCTCTCATATTTTTTCTCTAATAATTTTTAAACTGATAACTTCTTGTAATTGGCATTTAGCTTGGTTCTACCTAAAAGGTTTAATCAAATAAACTTAAATAAAAAATTTTAAAATCTTATATTGAAACCCATTCCTTCTCTCCTAAATACACCTCTTCAAATAGCCCAAAATCTTAACCTTAAAAAAGTAATTTAACTCATTTAGTTGTCTATCTTTATAAAATATGAACTCCTATTCCTCCCCTTCCTAAATATACCATTTCAACACCCTGTAACCCCGCGACTACCAGCTCTGTCCTTTTCTACTTTGTGACAGTTGTTAACCTAAAACCCCTCTACACTCTAACCCAGGGCCTTCGCCATTTGGAAAAACAATGTCACTGACTTGATGTAGAATCTCTATTAGAGATCCTATGTTGAAATGTACATCCTATACCTTTGAATTTTGAAAATTTTCTCTAATTTATATTGGCTCTGTATTCTTAATACATTGAGCTCTCTGCCTGCATCACTTTTTAATGTTAAAAATTTTTAATATTGATTAGGATCAGGTTCTTGGAATTTACCTTCCTACTCTTCCACTTCGGATTAAAGAAAAACAAAATATATATATATATATATATGTGTGGATAAAAGTATAATTAAGTGAGTTGACCTGATGAGGTCAAATAGAGCCTAAAGTCAGGGGAATTGGTTTTTTTCAGAGGTCATACCATCTAAAACAGCCAAATAACTTCAAAAGGATACTACCCATATTTGGAACTGGACTCTATATCCCTTTCTCCCCCTTCCCTCGCATTCCTCCCATTCCTTCTTTCTCCCCTTCCTTCCTTTCCTTCTTTCTCCCCCTTCCCTCCCATTCTTTCCTTTCTTTCTTTCTCCCCCCCTTCCCCTTACATTTATTGTCATTTATTTATTTGTTTGTAATCTTATGTTTAATATTATTATTTTTATTATGTTCCCTCAGAAATTTTATGCCAGATGGAGGAAATATTGTAAAAGAGTCTGATGATATGAGCTAATTAAGCTCATTGAAATGAACTATAGTTTATTACTAATATGACGTGTTGAATTTTTCTTTATAAACTTCATATCACTCTGGTTAACACCCATCGAGCTCTCTATATGGATTTACCTATTAATAATTTATATTAAGGAAATCTTGTTGGATTATCCTCACCGTTTACGGACTGACAACTATATATATAAAATTTATAACATGTTATAATATCACTACAAAAGTAGCCATTTTGTTTCAACACTATCTGCGTCTTATGAAAATGGCTACTTTTGTAGTGCTATTATAACAGTTATATTATAAATTCTAAATAAATATATATATATATATATATATATATATATATAGGAGTTCAGGTGCTAATGAGTAGTATTGGTACACAACAGCTCATGTTGCAGTCAAATACATTTTGTTATAAACTTATAATAAAATATTACTATGAATATATATATATATATATATATATATATATATATAAATAAATAATCGCCAATTCAGTCAGGTTTCAATCCTGGGTGGAAAGCAATCGGAGTCTAAACATACTGATAAGCTGTGATACAGCAAAACAGATCTGTCTGCGGATGACTATATATATATATATATATATATATATATATATATATATATGCCTGTTTGTAAGTATGACATTTCATAATATTACAAGTCACAAATTCATTAGGATTTGGTTATGATAGTAACATGACTATCACTCAATGACTTATGAAATGCACGTTAACTTATTCTAAGGGAATATCCAAAGAATTCTGAATCTGTGTAAAGGTAGGTACAGAATGCAGAACAAAAGATATAAAATTAGCTTGGGAATAAAGTGCGTTATTTGTTGTCATGATTCGGAAGGGATTATTTAGAAAAGCTTCTTGCTAATGAAATGCAGCATCATATGGAAAAATGTGTTTGAAATGCTGTCATATATATATTTTCTTTTAGTTAAAGTATATTTTAAGGTTTTGAACATCATGACAAAATGAAATTTTGCGTTTCATCTTAAAACATATTGACAGGTTTTTTATATATATATATATATATATTTAGTGTATCAAGGCAGCAGATATTTCTCTAAACATGTATTGTTAAATATGACAGAATGAATGTCTATTATGTTTAATCATGAGCTGTTCTAAACATCGGATTTGGGCTTTAATTTCAGGTGAAAATAAAGACAAAAATTCTCCATTTCGATAATTTTTTAGTAAGTTGGTTCTAAGCTTTAGAAAAAAAAAAAAAAAAAAATATATATATATATATATATATATATATATATATTGTATCGAGGCAGCAGATAATTTTCTAAACATATCCTGTTAAATATAAGAGACAATGAATGTCTATTATGCTTAATCATGAGCCGTTCTAAACGTTGTATTTGGGCTTTAATTTCATGTGAAAATAATGACAAAAGTTATCCAGCATTTGGATATCTTTTTTATTGAGCAGGTTCTAAACTTTTGGCTCACATGAGCCATCTTCAGAGGAGTTACTGTTATCATCGCATAGCAATGTTTTATGTCAACAGCCCTGTAACCTCTCTGCTTTTGCTGTATTTGTAGTTATAGGGTAAACAGTATAAATAACTGGTACACCTGAACAATATCAGCTTCTCTATGACGTAGATTTGAAGTACCTTAATTTCATTCTGAATATCTCACCGTCTGTTTGTATTAACTTGAGATGTTATAATTCTCAGTATCAATTTGCTTGTTAATACATCTGCCCATGAAAATTTGTTCTGATCACTTAACACTACAGATAACACGAAACAGAGAAAGAACAGACATAAAAATTGGTTCTAATTATTGGATAGATTTTTTAAATTTCTCTTGGATTTAGTTTTGCGGTAGCCTTTTCCAGCCAGAATGAAAGGAAAGGAAAACGTTGAATATGTTTGCTTTTCAAGGAGCGTAATTCAATTTGCTTATCTTTCTTACAAGCAGTTATGTTCGTTGGTTGGTTTCGTTTTTGCTCCTGCTACGAATGGCAAAGTGAAGATTTCCTCCGCGTGCAGCTGAGATAAATTCATCCACAGCAAAATGAGACTTTTATTACTGATGGTTTTGGCTTTTCGCATCTGCGAAATTCCCCAATTGTTATCATTATTAGGAAATGTGCTAAAAAGTATGTGCAAATATAAACTAGTGACCAAAAGTTTTGAGCTGCAAAATAAAAATCTTCTTCAACTACTTTTAAAAGGAGAATCTGTAATGTGATTGGTCCCATGGCTGTATCTGACTACCGAGCACGGGTCCAGGCCAATCCGTGCAAGGAAAAATGTCTTTGTCAGAAATCAAACTGAACAATTCATGAAGAAAGAAGGAAAAATGAAGAAAACATCTGAATGAACGCAGTAAAAATTTGTTTATTTATTAATTTTGGAAGAAAAGACTGGTTATACTCAGAAAGTCTGAACCCAATTTCCTGTTTTCGTTCACGTTCTGTGCCTAATTTCCATAGGAATAACCAAAAAAATCTGCAAAAATCAGTTTCTGGAAATGGATGACACTGATGTCACCACATTGTCAACTAATAAATCCAGGCAATTTTCTCTGTGCCAGGTGTTTTTTTAGCATCAGCTACGGCCCTGATTGGTCCCAACCTGGAAGCTCGACTTCAGCCACTTTCTCATTGGTGGGATGTGGCTTCCCGCTGTCTCTTCTACAAATATTTTCATCATTTCTGCTCTGATGAACTTAGGTCACTGGTGCCCCCTCCACAAGAATTTACTCGGGCAACCAGACTGCCAACAAGGTCCCACCTTTTTACAATTAGAACAACCAAATGCAGGTGACAATTCTATTCTAGCAGCTTCTTTTCTCGCATTTCCCACCTGTGGAACTCCCTTCCAAAAACTTACTTTCCTGATGGCTACAACCTCCAGGAATTTAAATGCAAAGTCAATTCCCATCTCTTATCCACATTACCCCGAGTATCTAGTTCTTTTCCTTTCTCTCCACCTTTGTAACTGTCTTCACATCCTTCTTTTTCACCCCCTATAATGAGTTTGTCTTTCTCTTTGTTGTCTAAAACTTTAACTGTCTTATATAGTCCCCTGCGAATTAGTAATGATACCGCCTTGCTTGGGGTGAAAAGACTAAAAAAATGTGGGTGATCATGGCTCTACACATCCCTCTATCCTTTGTAGCTTGTAACACTCTTTCTCTCAAATCCTGCTCTGCCATCCACTTATTCAAGCCCATCAAGTATGACACACATTGCTTTCCCCTGTCTATCTTTCTCTTTATCTATCCTGTGAGTATCAGATTCTCCAAGCCCTCTTTCTTATCTACTAAACCCAAGCTACTCTTGGAATTTAACTCTCAACACTTCATTGTGACAGATCCATTTTCTTTGTGCTGTGTCCCTTCAGAACGTATGTGATCATGGCTCTTCACAGTTCTCTGTCCCTTGTAGCTCATAAAACCCTTCCTCTTGGTATCTCTCCCGAAGCTCACTGCGCAATCCAATTACTGAAGCCTATGTTTTGCATTGCTTTCCCCTGTATCCCTTTTCTTCTATCCATCCTGTGAGTATCTAATTCTCAAAGCCCTCCTTCCTCATGGCATGTATAAATTTTCTCATCTCTCAATATCACACTTTCTGACTTCTGTTAGAACATTTCCCAGGTATTTAAATTTCTTTACTTGCTTGATTTTAGTATCCCCGACTTGTAGTTGGCATTTTTGGCTTGTCTTTTTGCTGATGATTATATATCTACTAGCAGTATAGCCCAGTGTTGCTTGGGTGTAATGAAAGCTTTAAAACTAATCCATGGTCCAGGAGCTCAGACTCTTTGGATGTTGGCACGAAAGACTAAAAAGCAATAGTTATTTCCAGTTAAAGTGAAACCATAGACTGAAAGAAAAATCAATGGATTTAAGCCAAATTTTGGTTTCCTGGTATCGATATCAAATTTTCTGCACTATTGTAAGAACTGCAACCTTGAAACTTCTGAATATCATTTCTTATGTCTTTGTGTATGAGTGTATCAAATTTGATTAAAATCGGACAACTCCTTCTATAACTTGATTTTTTTGATTATCGATATTTATCGGGACTACCTCAACACAAAATCTAGCTAAGAACACTTGCAGACGCTTATAGTACAACTGTGTAAATTTTCAAGAAAATTGGTTCAGCCGTTTTGGAGTCTATAGGTAACGGATATACACACACAGACAAAGTTGCATTTATAAATACGTTTATATATATATATATATATATATATATATCATAAATACGTTTATATATATATATATATATATATATAATCATTTGTTTTTTTTTTTATTAGATCTTTACTTTTTTAATCCCATTCTATTCTTGTCAAAATTTAGGTTCCTTTGACCAAAATGGTTCTCAATAAGTGATATCATTTTATCTAATAAGCTGTACTTATTTATTTCAAACAGAGAAAGTATAATGAGACATTTATATATATATATATATATATATTAAAGATAATCTATTTGTAAAAAGATCTTACAAGGTTCAAATGCTTGAGAGTATCCTGGTAATTATTTAAATTGGACACAAAAGTAATTGTTTGTACTTTAAATAAGAGAAAATTATTATACATCTTTTTTAAAAAATAGTGAGACATGGTCTTTTATTAAAAAAATTTTATTTTGACAAAAAGAAAAGAAAGCATTTTATGGTTAAATTTTGCTCTCATCAAAATCTCCTTTAGCCTTGACTACTTCAGCACACATTTTGAGACAACCTGATTTTTTTTTAAATTGACCCAAAATATAGTTGTTTTCTACTTTAAATAAGAGAAAATTATTGTACATGATTAAAAAAAAAGTGAGACAGGATTTTTATGAGAAATTTTATGACAAAAAAATATAATTTTATAATTAAATTTTGTTCTCATCAAAATATTCTCCTTTAGCCTTGATTACGGCAGCACTAATTCTTGGCATTCGTTGCAAAAGCTTCTCAAAGTATAAGTTTGATAATTGATTCCATTTTTTTTTTAATGACTATGACAAGTTTTTCATATTTTTTCTTTAACTCTTCTGTCAATTTCAGCTAATGCTACTTCTGGAGGTGACTTCAAAGTTTTAAACTATATATATATATAAAGATCTAAACTTATTTATAAATAGAACTTTGTGTGTATCCGTTACCTATAGACTCCAAAACGGCTGAACCGATTTTCTTGAAAATTTACACAGTTGTACTATAAGCATCTGCGAGTGTTCTTAGCTAGGTTTTGTGTTGAGGTACCCCCGATAAATATCGAAAATTGAAAAAAAAATCGGGTTATAGAAGGAGTGGTCTGATTTTAATCAAATTTGAAACACTCTTAGACAAAGACATAAGAAAAGATATTCAGAAGTTTCAAGGTTGCAGTTCTTACAATGGTGCAGAAAATTGATAAAATATATATATATATATTTTGTTTGTTCTACTTTCGCTTTGAGTACTTTGTGTACTCTGCTATTGTATTGAGCTCTTTATTGTTAAGGTTTTCGTTTGTTTCTTTTTTTTCTTCCCCTTCTTTTCCCTCCGGGTTTCAAGATGATCTCATTTATAGTTTAATTATTGTTAGTTTTGACAGAATTAGTTCTGTTGCTATTATATATATATATATATATATATATATATATATATATATATATATATATAGGTAAAGGAACCATGTTTCCTTTATCTACAAGAAAAAATGGAAATCATTAAATACATGGGGAGTGGTATATTACTAAATCAGAGGCATGAAACTACCTTAAATTGCAAACATATTAAAAGAACTAACCTTACAATCATGCTAAAATTACAAAAGCTAAAGTTAGGATATCTAGAAATGATAAACCTTCTATAGTATTAATCTTAATACCACGATATTCACTTTTAACTGTATAATCTCTCTCCTAAGATTTTTATCTCTAATTTTGTCTTTATTTCATACTACAGATTGTGACCTAATTGATGTTTTTCTAAAAATTTAGGTTGAAATTCTACTTTTTTCCTTTCATCTTAAATTAAGTTTAAATAAAAAAAAAAAATTTTTTTAATAATTCCTACGCCTATGTACAGGATTTCACCATCTTTTAAAAGAACACCAAAAGTTTGTAGCCTTATATTTCACTAATACAGACATTTTTATCCACTACTAATTCAAAACAATAAACAAAAGCAAAATGTTGTTAGTAACTCAAAAATATTTTAAATTACATTTAGCAGGTTAACTAAAATGTTATATTAAAGTACGTTATTCAGCATCCTCATGAATTTAAAAGTGAAAAACAAGAGCAATCAAGTCCAGTTAGTATGATACTATAGAATTACCCTAGATGTAGATGTGTATATATATATATATATATATATATATAATTAAATTTGTTTTTTATTTAAAAATTCTTCACCTGGATATAACCAGGTGAAGAGAATCAACAGTTTTGGATCTTCTCCCCAGTCAGTCATGTCTCTTTTGAGACATGATTGCCCAAAGCGTGTATCACATATATCTGTCTATATTTCTGTGATGCGGTGTTTTAACTGTTTATACTATTTACATCATGCTGAAGAGAAAAACGTTCTCAAAAGTTTGAACCAGATTTTTTCCTGGCTGATTCATTTTCTATGGCTTATTAAGCTTTTGCCGGTTATTTAAAACGAGAAAATATTTTTAGATTGCAAGAATCTCTTGTTTTGCGGAAGAGATAGTAATTGTTCTTACTAATTAACACATAGCTGAAAGAGAAGATGTGGGTTCATGCCTTTGTGGAGAAGTGGACATAACAAACCCAATGAGAATTGGAACTAAGCACATTGATTAAAAATTCCAAGCCATTATACATTAAACTAATAACAAAGCTAAGCTTACAGCACCTGGTATTCCCAAGCAGTCACCCATCTAGGTACTGACCACGCTTCATGTTGCTTAACTTCATGATCAAAATTGGGTAGACAGAATGGAAATCATCAATGCCTGTGCTTGTACAAACTCACAATTTATTGTGATCAAACACTTAAGCCAATTCACCTTGTTCAAAGTGTTGATCATGACTGATTAAGTACTTTCTCCCAGAACCTCTCCATATTTAGCACATTGCAACATAAATATTTCTTCTCTTTTTACCCTGTATGGAATCACCTCAAAATATAGTGTTTTATATATTAATTCTATTTGAAAATTGCAGTAGCCTGGCATTCTATTTTAGTCTAGATTGTTTTAGGCTTATCTTCTCTTGTTTGTGGAACTCTTAGTTTCTTGCTTTCCAGATTCCTCTACTTTTATTGTTCTTTCTCCTTAATTATGTTTTCTTCTTCACATATTTTTATAAGTTCTATGCTAACAGTTTCTTCTCTCACTTGTGGAACTCTTTTTTTGGCTTCTTGCTTTCCACTCACCTTTGATCTTCAAAAATTTAAATGCAATGTCAATCGTTATTTACTGTCTTCTTGTTTCCTCTTTTTTTATTGTTCTCTCTCCTTAATTATGTTTTCTTCTTCTCATATTATTATAAGTCCGATGTTAACAGTTTCTTCTCTCGCTTGTAGAACTCTCTTCTGTCTTCTTGCTTTTCAGTCAACTTTGATCTTCAAAAATTTAAATCCAATGTCAATCGTTATTTACTGTCTTGTTCATTCCTCGTCTTTTATTGTTCTCTCTCCTTAATTACATTTTCTTCTATTATTATAAGTCCTATGCTAACAGTTTCTTCTCTCGCTTGTGGAACTCACTTTCGGCTTCTTGCTTTCCAGTCAACTTTCATCTTCAAAAATTTAAATGCAATGTCAATTATTATTGTTGTTGTAAACCTAAATGGTTACTACATAAGTAATCATTTAAACAGAGGTTGGGAATAATTGTATATCAACAAGTATAAGACTCACACACTGCGTGAAGTAGATACACTGCTAGTCAGTATAATCCCTCAACCTCCACCAGTTGTGTTCACATATTTAAGAGGATAGGAACATACCCTTTTCTGTATATAGGCAGGTATATAACAGTTATTTACTGTCTTCTTGATTCCTCTTCTTTTATTGTTCTCTCTTCTTAATTATATTTTCTTCATCTGATATTATTATAAGTCCAATGCTAACAGTTTCTTCTCTTGCTTGTGGAACTCTCTTCATAACAATGTTGTTTCTTGTTCTTTTACACTCAGTAACCACTTGTGTCTTAGTGGCTATATTGCCTTGCTTGGAGTGAAATGATTAAAAACAATTATAATAATGTGGATGTTAAAAAATTCAACGACATTGTAATGTGTGTGATTTACATGTTCAATGCTAAGTTTACTTTCCAGTCAAACATCCATGTCCCTTCCTTGAAAACTGTCTGGTAAAGTCAATTCCATTGGAATAGAGGCTGATTGAAGTGTTGTGATGAAAAGTAATGTGTCTGTCGAGAAATCTTGCTTCCAATTCAGACTTAATGCATTGCCATTAGACAAGCTTAAGAAGTTGATGTTCAGAATTGGTTTTGTTTGAACTGGACGGTCGAAACCACAGTTCATCAGTGTCGTCTTCTCACAGCATTTCAATTAAGGGATAAACTATGTGTCGTGTTAGGAGAATAAACACAGATGTGTACAGCAATACATTGATCCAAAACGACATATTGAGGGACATACAAACGAAAGTGATTCAGAAAAACATTCTTGCATGTGACCAATATTTTTTTTTTTTAATCATGTCACCCCAAGCAAGGCATTCCACTGCCACTATAGCGCAGAGGGTTACATAGAAAAATTGGGTATAGGAAATGTCAGAAGGAGGGTGATATACGAGTTAGGAGGTGTCTATTGACCCTACATTTAAACTCCTGGAGGTTGTAGCCGTTGGGGAAGCAAGCATGCGGAAGGGAATTCCACAGGCGGGAAGTGCGAGAAAAGAAGCTGTTGGAGTAGAAATTGCGGTTACATTTCATTGGTTTCACTGTAAAAGGGTGGGACCTAGTTGCCAGTCTAGTATCTCGTGCAAATTCACACCTAGGGGCCACCAGTGATTTAAGTTCATCAGAGCAGAATCTATGAAAGTATTTATAGAAGAGGCACAGGGAAGCCACGTTATGCCGGTGAGAGAGTGACTGCAGGTGGTCAGCTAAGTCAGTATCAATCATATTACAGATTCTTTGCTGTATTTTGTCAAGAAGCCCAAGGAGAATAGCAGGGGCACCTGACCAGATGTGGCAGCAGTATTCAATACACGGGCCATGGTAGATTTATATAAGTGCAGGATAGATTCAGATGGAAAGAAGTTCCGAGCCCTGCACAGAGAGCCGACTTTCATAGCAGCAGATTCGACGTAGTCATTCCACTTGAGGTTCACTGAGAGTGTCAGGCCAAGCAGGCATAGTGTTTTACTCTCTGGGAGGCAAGCCTGTCCCATGCTAATGGGAGGGAGGTGCGGTTGTCTGTGGTGGTTAATTGACGATCAACAAAATTAAATTTTGTGAATATTTAATCTTTTTCAACATTATCGATTAGTCAATTAAGTTCTTACAATAGTGAAGAAAATCGATAATATATATATATATATATATATATATATATATATATATATATAAATAAAGGCAAGATGTCTGTATTTTTTTCAGCACTTTTATTTTAGTCTTTGCTTTGGGTTTGACTCTAAGTAGGTATAATTGTAGTTCTTAGTCTCAGCCATAATACCATTTACTCAGAGGACTTATTTAGACTTCAAAATTCAGTTGACGACGAAAAAAACTTATTTGATATCAATACCAAGAAATCAAAATTTAACTTACATCCATTCGTTTTTCTTTCAGTCTACGGTTTCACTTTAACTGGAAACAACTATTTAGTCTTTCATGCTAACGTCGAAAAAGTCTGAGCTCCAGGACCATGGATTAATTTTAAAGCTTTCATTACACCTGAGCAACGCTGGGCTATACTGCTAGTAAATATATAAATATGTATAACGAGGGGGAGGGAAATTCACATGCAAATAATCAGCAAGAGACAATTAAAATAAAATATCCCTTAACAAATTCAGAGACTTTACAAAATCCTTCTGCCGGTGGAGAGACGTTTTCCATAATGCTATAGAGACTGATTCCAAAATCTTTAAATGATTATTGAAACCAGCTTTATATATAATTTTGAACCACTCTTTCTCATAAGACTTCATGCTTTGACTGCCCTTTAAACCTTCTGATGATGGAAAAATTGGTCAAGCCCCTTCAGCACCTCCCCTTTTAGTGATCAGTCAGTCAGTTAAGTGCCATACGTGATACACGCTTGGGCGATCATGTCTCAAAAGAGACATGACTGACTGAGCAGAATATTACCACACAGGAGGTTGCCATTACTTTCCGCAGTAGACTGGATGCCAGCCAAGGCTATAAAACCCAATCTGTCCTGTTATTTAACCTATAACTGGAGGGAAGAGACAGATTAATACTTTTCCCAAAGATCTTTGTGCGTAAGTAATGCAAGGAATTCAGACTCGACTCACATCTTTTACTGATTCTGGGCAATAAATCCAGCCCCCTCCCAAAGGAGAGGAACTGCCTAGGAAAAGGCTCCTTAGTGTTTTGTCTCTAATATTCTATTTAACCTTTCCTCTATATAGGCTTTCCCCTATTTTTTATGAATTCACCCCACTAAGACACACAGGGCCGTAGCTGATGTAAAAAAAACACCGGGCACAAAGAAAATTGCCCGGATTTATTACTTGACAATGTGATGATGTCATCAGTATCATCCGTTTCCAGAAACTATGATTTTTGCAGGTTTTTTCGGCTATTCCAATGGAAATTAGGCATGAAACATGAATGAAAGCAGGAAATCAGGTTCAGACTTTCTGAGTATAACCAGTTTTTTTTCCCTAAATTAATAAACAAACAGATTTTTACTGCGTTCATTCGGATGTTTTATTCGTTTTTCCTTTCTTCGTGAATTGTTTAGTTTGATTTCTGACGAAGACATTTTTCCTTACCCGGATCGGCCCAGTAGTCAGATACAGCCATGAAGACACAAAGAGAATAAAAAAAGACTTTAGAATTAGCCAGAAACAAGGGATAAACCTCTAGTTCTGTGCAAAAAGCTGTGATGGAGTATAAACTTGGTGACAGGCAATCCTATCTACTTCTATTAAAAAAAAAAAAAAAAAAAAAAAAAAAAAAAAAAAAAAAAAAAAAACGGAAATTTTAAATAATATTTCAGAGTTCAGGCAGACTTTAGAATGATTGGTTTGGTTTACGGCATATCAACACCTCAGTGGGTCATTTAATGTTGATGAAATTTTTTTTACAATAGATTTGCATGAATAGAATATACTTTATTTGTAAAGTGGGTTTCATTGAGAGTCAGATGTTTTGCTGGTAATATTTTTTTTTCCTTCACAAATGTTTTGTTGGTAAATACTTTCATAGCATTTTGACCTCGGTTTGGGGGTTAACTATTTACCCATAGCTGGGACCCTAACTGGTACTACCACTCCGGGTCAGGGTGGACCTAGGAACAACAGCAATTAAGAGATGGTTCCATGCTTCTCACAATCAGAGGCCTTGCTGCCGGATGCAGTTTACCGTCATACCCTGGACCACTTTAAAATGAACTGGAAAACCCATCCGAAACAGGAAACAAGGGACAAACCTCTCCAGTTGTGCAAAAAACCAAGGTGTAATGAATCCATCGATTATTAATAATTTTTAAAAATGTTTTTACTTTCAAATTTTCATTCATAATTCTATTATTATTCCATTATAAGCTTAAAAACAAAAATTGATTTTTCATTAAATTTAATAAGATGAGATATATATATATCTCAATTAATATACAAAAGATGAAAGAAATGACTAAATACATGCTAGAAGGCAATCTGCAAATGAAAATGATTTTGATGTTCATTCTTTTATAATCATTGTTCTCAATATTATATAAACATTATTAAGTAAGCAAAATAATATACAGATTTATGCATAAGTATGTTTCAAAATTATCTACTAGCAAATTGATTTTATTCTCCAAATTACATTAAGAAAACAAAAAGTAATAATAAGATTCCATGAAATTTAATAAGTACTTTTATTGGAACGTATTCTTATCTATTAAACTAATTTTGAATGGCAAAAGATTCTGGTAATCAATATTTGATCGCTAAATAGCAGAAACGATTCTTTTTTCAATTCTTATTTTTATTTGTATCAACTTTCAAAGTTCTCTTGATTCTTTGTATTATGACAAAAATTATTCTTCATTTAATAAAAATGCTGGATAAATGGGACATTTCCTATTATTTGACATTAACGTAATTCTTCAAATTTATTTGTTTAAACATTCTTAATGGATACTTGTATTTGAATTGATACTCTGTTTTTCTTTATAATTCAACAGTATATTTATTTATATCAACCAGCCTGATTAAAACAGAAATATAGTTTAAGAAAATATATGCCCTCTCATATTTTCTTTACAGGATTTTTAATTATTCAGTTCCATATATATATATATATATATATATATAACTCTACAGTTTAATTATAAAAACAGAGTATCTACCCAAATATGAATAGCCATAAAAAATATGAGTATCCATTTTAAA
This sequence comes from Ascarosepion bandense, assembly GCA_037127315.1. NCBI lineage: Eukaryota > Metazoa > Mollusca > Cephalopoda > Sepiida > Sepiidae > Ascarosepion > Ascarosepion bandense. The sequence goes on from JBBBDQ010029870.1 coordinate 183,131, forward strand.
TAATGTTTAAATAAATGAACTAAAATATGTCAGACTTAATTCATTCTATGAATATATATATATATATATAGATATAGATATAAAATCATGAATTAAATGTACATTGCGACACGGAAATTTCTGTTTTGAGATAGAATCTCACTGCCCACAAACTCTTCTCTGACAGGCTATATGGCTTCCGCTTTGCCAGGTCCACAGCCGACCTGCTAACAACCGTAATGGAGTACATGCTACAGGCCCTTGATGAGTCTGACGAGGCTCGTGTGGTTGCTCTGGACCTCTCCAAGGCTTTCTACAGGGTTTGGCACTCTGGACTCTTATGCAAACTATGGGGTTACAGTATTACCGGTCGCCTGCTTGACCTAAACCAATCTTTTCTAAATAACTGCAAAATGAAAGTCGTTTTGAATGGGTGTGCCTTTTCATCCTACAGTACGAATGCTGGTGTCCCACAGGGCTCTATCCTGGGCCCAACGCTCTTCCTTATTTTCATCAACGACCTCCCAGATGAAATCAAGTCCCAAGTAGGCATCTACGCAAATGACACTACAATATACTCCCGCACCAGTAAGAAAACCGTTGTGGTGGACAGACATAATCTCGCTGCTGACCTTGAACGGGATCTACTCTCTGTGGTGAACTGGGGCAAGAAGTGGCTTGTCAACTTCAATGCGTCTAAGACCAAGCTGTTGTCTGTCAACCAATACAGGCAACCTCTCCTACCTCCCATAAGCATGGACCAAGCGATTCTCCCGGAGAGCAATACACTACAACACTTCGGACTTACACTGTCCTCAGACCTCAAATGGAACCACTATATTGAATCCATAGCAAAATCTACTGCTAAGAAGGTTGGGTCACTATGTCAATCCAGGATATTTTTTCCGCCTGAATCCATCCTGCATATATACAAGTCAACCATCCATCCGTGCATGGCGTACTGCTGCCATTTATGGTCAGGCGCCCCTGCCGTTCTCCTCAGTGTTCTTGACAGGCTCCAAAGGAGAGTCTGTAATGTGATAGGTACTGATCTGGCGGCTCGACTGCAGCCACTTCCCCACCGTCGAAATGTGGCCTCCCTTTGTCTGTTCTATAAATACTTTCATGGCTTCTGCTCAGACGAACTTAAGTCACTGGTGCCTCCTCAACAGATGTTTACTTGTGCAACCAGACTGGCAACTGAGTCCCACCCATTCACAGTCAGGTTAGCCAAATGCAGACGACAATTCTACTCCTGCAGCTTCCTCTCTCGCACTTCCCGTCTGTGGAACTTGCTCCCGTATTCTTGCTTTCCTGACAGCTACAACCTCCAGAAATTTAAATGCAAAGTTAATACTCATCTACTAACCACTGTACTCTAGCTCTCTCCCCACCCCCGTATAACCTTCCCTTTCTCTCCACCTATGTATCTGTCATCGCACCTGCTTTCTCAGCTTTCTATTGTTCCTTTCTAACTAGTTTGTACTCCTCACTCTTTTCTAATTAATCTTTTTACAGTTATGTAGCCCCCTGCACATCAGTGGCATTTCCGCCTTGCTCAGGGTGAAATGATTAAAAAAAAAAAAAAAAAGAATCTCTTCATCAGGCAATGTTTGATGTTGGTTGTGAAAATGATTTACAACATATTTAATTTGGTGCTCAGTGGAAGAAGGCAGACTTTTAGCATGTGATATACCATGTAAGCACATGCCAGTAGCCAAGAGTGATCTTATTCTCTACTGAATGAACGATGCTAGAATAGTTACGGTTTTTTTCAAAGTCTACCATTCTTCCAAAGTGTGACAGCATAAAGAGTTATATCTAAACTTATTTATAAATGGAAATTTGTTTGTGTGTGTGTCCGTTACCTATAGACTCCAAAACGGTTGAACCGATTTTCTTGAAAATTTACACAGTTGTACTATAGATGTCTGCAAGTGTTCTTAGCTAGGTTTTGTGTTGAGGTACCCTTGATAAATATCGAATTATAGAAGGACTTGTCCGATTTTAATCAAATTTGATACACTCATAGACAAAGACATAAGAAACGATATTCAGAAGTTTCAAGGTTGCAGTTCTTACAATAGTGCAGAAAATCGATAATATATATATATATATATATATATATATAAAAAAGCAAGATGTTTGTGTGTGTGTCTTTATCTGTATGTCCTTTATACACATCCACAATTTTTATCTGATTCTCACCAAACTTCGCACAAATTTTCTTTCGGCTAAGTCTGAGCTCCAGAACCATGGATTAGTTTTAAAGCTTTCATTACACCCGAGCAACACCAGGCTATATTGCTAGTGTGTGTGTGTGTATATATATATATATATATATATATATTTTAGATGCGATTGGTAAATTGTCGCAGTTATTTTATTATTTCAAATATTCTTTAGGCTGAGTCTGAGCTCCAGGACCTTAGATTAGTTTTAAAGCTTTCATTACACCCTAGCAACACCAGGCTATACTTCTAGTGTGTGTGTATATATATATATATATATATATATATATATATATATTTGTGGTGTAGCTGACCACACATGGAGGGAGAAATGAGATCACTGCCCCTTATGAGATGAAGTTGAAACTCCAAATCAACACATATGCTAGGCCTCAAAAGTCCCGTATGTCAGTCAAGCATGGAAATGAATACAATATCGGAACCAGTAATACAGAGTCCTACAGAAAATCATTAGCTTCAAAAATTGCAATATGAACTCTGGTAAAAAAAAATGAATACTGGGACATTAGTGTAGTCTAGGACTTCTAAACCTAATGTTCTCAAAAACACATGGCCCAAAGTGTTGAGAGTTCAATACCTGGCGACAGCAGTGGTGAACAAATAACTTAGAGAGTTGAGTTAACGGGAGATAACTACATGGCATTGTAGATAGAATGAGATAGATATACCCCAGTGATTGACACTTAGTAAAATTCCTGAAGAAGGACATGACATCTAATATTTGAAGTGTCGTAAACATTGTAAATAATATATATATATATATATATATATATATATATATACACACAGTAAAAACAAACTTCAGATATTGAAGGCCATCTATATTAAATTGAAACAAAAAAATCATTTTAATAAAATCACATTTCTATTAGACATATAGCTCTAACATTCTGGTCTCTCACGCAGTGTGATGCCATAGAACTGCATCTGCTATTGTTGCCTGGCAATGTTTTATGTCAAAACAAGATAAAACCATCTTCGATGGTGGATATCTATATTAACGTTCCTGTAACCTCTCTGAAGAAGGCTCATGTGAGCTGAAAGCTTAGAACCAGCTCAATAAAAAAAAAAATATCCAAATGCTGAATAATTTTTGTCATTATTTTCACATGAAATTAAAGCTAAAATATGATGTTTGGAATGGCTCATGATTAAACATAATAGACATTCATTGTCTGTTATATTTAACAGTATATGTTTAGAAAATATATGTATGCATATATATATATATATATATATATATATATATATATATATATATACACACATACACAAAAGCTAGTGATTAAAAACACATTCTAAAGAGACCACTCCAGACAGGAGAAAAAAAAAACTTATCGTGCTTTCGTTATTTTCGGCATACAAAAATATAAAGAATTCAAGAATTAATCACCAAAAAAATATTGACAATGTTGACTTTGAGGCATGTATGAAAAATTTCACAGAGAAGTGGGTGATATAGACACACTTGGCCTTCAGATCATCTTCGATCAAAATATTAAATGGAAAAATACAGTACTCAGAAATTGATGGCTGTCTCTTCTCTCCCCCCACCCAAACAGATCCAATAAATATCAAAGTTTGAATCTGGATGTCTATGAGTCAGGTTATTCAGTGTTTTTGTTTTCGGCTTGAAATAATGTATAATTTACCTTATTTCATCTTGGGCCTACTTACTTACTCCAGGCTACATCATCATAAACTGTCTGCTATGAACTTAAGAAAAAAAAAACAAAAAGAAGTAAACAGTTTTGGTCAATGATACTTTGGTTTTGATAAAAGAATCTTTATCTTGCATGAGAAAAAAAAAAAAAGAAATTACTTGGTCAGATTCAAAAATAGATTCTTTTTAATGAATAAACAGAAAAAAAAAGTCTTCTATGCCAAAACTCAAATCATACTTCTTGCAAAGTTTTTTTTTTCGATTACTGATGATTAAAGATTAAATGAAACAATCTATTGAAAACTCAGGACAGAATTAGTTTATAAAACTCGAGTCAGGCAGTGAAGTCTGATTAAATAATTATAGAAATCACTTGGAGCAAAAAAAAAAAAAATTTCTACATCAGGACTATGAAAAAGAAATCATGTTAAAAAGAAAAACTTAATATTTTTCATTCTAAAACATACAAAATTATTGTTTTTTTTTATTTTGATTTTCTTGAGGTTTGTTTTCTGTGAAACCTGCAGTTATTCAGAAACACTATCAAACATTTGATTTGGAAATTGAAAAGCAAAATATGTGTAAAAGTCCAAAAGAAAGCAAGTCAGTCATTTAAAAAATGGTTTCACTATGAAAAAATAAAATAAAATAAAATAAAAAAAACAATAAATGAAAAAAAAAAAAAAAAAAAAACAAAACAAAAAAACCATCCTGATTTGGAAAAGCAACAGATGCATGCAACAGGCAAAGTGAATCAAAAACGAGAAATGATGCCAATTGAAAATTTTGGCCAAAGATTGCAGAAAATTATGGGCATGAAATAAGATTTAAAAATGTTAATAAAATATGGAAAGATCTTTGTGTGGAAAGATTAAAAAAACAGACATTTAAAAAAAAACGTTTCAAATATTTATTCTTTTTTTATTCATATTTTTCTTTTCACTTCTCACTGAGCTTTTATCCTGAAATCGCAGTCAAATTACAAAGAACAAACCTAAATACTAACTCTGGGGGATCGTCTGCTGATTTTTTTTCTTCCATCCCATTGTTCTGTTTTGCTTTCAAAAGGTCAAATTCCATATGAATGAAGAAATCTAAAGAAACTTATTCTGTTATCTTTTTTTGGTACCAGTTTCTTTTTATTTCTCTTTGGTAGTTCTTGAGTTTGTAGAGTCTCCTTATGACATCAGCTAAGATTAATCATTTTTGGGAGGTGTTGACTATCATATTGTTTGACCTTTAGATCATTTTTATTTAAAGAACACATTTAGCATATACATGTGCCAGTCACTAGGCAGGTTGGTTAGTAATCATTAATAGACAATGACAACAAGATGAACGAGGAAAATTGGTTTGATGGCTACATAAAAAAAAGAGGACAAATAAAATAAAAAATGGCAGATCTTGTTAGGTACACAATATCAAATTTATTATTTTCACAATAAAATCTTTATTAACCAATTGATATCAGTTAAGTGCCAACCGTGATATACGCTTGTCTCGAAAGAGACATGACTGATTGGGCAGAAGATTATCCCGCAGTAGGTTGCCATTGCTTTCTGCAGTAGACTGGTTGCCAACCAAGGCTATAGAACCTAATCTGTCCTGCCATTTAACTCATAGGTGGAGGGAGAAGAGAGATTATATTACATTATTATATTAAGTATAATTAGTGGGGGATCAGTTTATAACTTCATAACAATAGAAAACAGAGCCCCCACTTTATACCCAGTATAGGTTTGAATTATGTTTCCAACTATTATACTCAGTCAGTCAGTTAAGTGCCATATGTGATACCCGCTTGGGCGGTCATGTTTCGAAAGAGACATGACTGACTGGGCAGAAGATTTTCTATCCTGTTCTTTAGCTGAAGGGAGAGGAGTCAGATTTATTAGTAATTAGTGGGGGATCAGTTTATTACTTCATAACAATAGAAAACCGACCCCCCACTTTATGTCCAGTAGAAGCTTTACTTATGTTTCCAACTATTATCTTCAGTCAGTCAGTTATGTGATACACGCTTGGGCGATCATGTCTCGAAAGAGACCTAACTAACTGGGCAGAAGATTATCCCACAGTAGGTTGCCAGCTAAGGCTATAGAACCTAATCTGTTCTCTTATTTAACCCATAACTAGAGGGGAGAGATTGATTAATACCTTTTCCAAAAGTATCTGTGTGTAAATGAATGCAGAGAATTCAACTGGAATTAGAGCTCAGCTCCCCGATTTCTCATTCAGAGTCGAGAAAACTCTTTTTTGTATGGGTAGTTATTTGAAGGCTATTACAATGCATTGGGTATTACTTATTAACATTTCAATACCAGAACCTCGTCTTCAGAATGGTGGGAGAGCTTGATTTGAATTTGTCCGCTGCTGGACCGTGTCTTTAAATGTGTGGTCCTCTTTTGCTGCTGCTGTTGTCGTTAATTGTAGTGAGTATGCGTGTGCGATAATAGGATTTGGCTTTGCCGCATCTTTTTTTGTTCTGTCATCTTACTAAAGTCTATTCATTCTTTTTCACACCCAGGAATCCTTTGTGTCTTAGTGGCGTGACTTAGTTTGAAATAATCTAAACTTATTTATAAATGGAACTGTGTGTGTGTGTGTGTGTGAGTGTGTGTGTATCCCCGTTACCTATTGACTCCAAAACGGCTGAACCAATTTTCTTGAAAATTTACAGTTATACTATAAGCGTCTGCAAGTGTTCTTAGCTAGGTTTTGTGTCAAGGTACCCTCGATAAATATCGAAAATCGATAATCAAAAAAAATCGGATTTATAGAAGGAGTGGTCCGATTTTAATCAAATTTGATACACTCATAGACAAAGACATAAGAAAATATATTCAGAAGTTTCAAGGTTGTAGTTCTTACAATAGTGCAGAAAATTGATAATATATATATATATATATATATATATAAAAAAGGCAAGATGTTTGCATGTGTGTCTGTTTATCTGCCTGTATTTTTTCAGCCCTTTTCGTTTAGTTTTTGCTTCGGGTTTCGAGTAGGTATAATTGTAGTTCTTAGTCTCAGCCATGATACCATTTACTCAGGACTTATTTAGCCTTCAAAATTCAGTTTACAACGAAAAACTCTTATTTGATATCGATACTAGGAAATCAAAATTTGACTATCATCCATTCATTTTTCTTTCAGTCTACGGTTTCGCTTTAACTGGAAACAACTATTGCTTTGTAGTCTTTTGTGCCAACGTCCAAAGAGTCTGAGCTCCAGGACCATGGATTAGTTTTAAAGCTTTCATTACACCCGAGCAATGCCAGGCTATACAGCTAGTTCAAAATAAATAAATGCGAAAATTATCTTTCTTATATATCGAATTCATATATGTTTGACTGAAAACTCATTAAATTTTCATAATTACTTCACCTTTTGCAGATTTCTACAGCAACAGTTGTTTTGTTTTTTTTAATCAGTATCACCCCATCCAAGGCAATAAAGTCACTAAGACTAAAGAGGTTACAGGGTGTGAACAAGTTAGCAACAGAAACATTAATGAGGAGTGAGAAGAGGAAAGAGTAATCATAAGGACGGTAGATAATTTAAATTTTTGAAGATCAAAGTTTGCTACAAAGCATGGAGCCTGAATACAGTTCTACAAGCGAGAAGTGCAAGAAAAGAAACTTTTTTTTTTTTAATCATTTCACCCCAAGCAAGGCATTCCACTGCCACTATTGCACGGGGGGGTTACATATGGAAAGCTGATGAGAAAGAGTGGTTAGATACAGGAAATGTCAGAAGGAGGGTGATAGACGAGTAATGATACTGAGGATGAGTGTTGGGTAGATGGGAAGAGTGTTTGAGAGAATGGGTGCAAGTTAGTGTGTTAGGAGGTGTCTATTGACCTTACATTTAAACTTCTGGAGATTGTAGCTGTCGGGGAAGCAAGTATACAAAAGGGAATTCCACAGTCAGGAAGTGCGAGAAAAGAAGCTGTTAGAGTAGAACTTGCAGTTACACTTTATTGGTTTCACTGTAAAAGGGTGGGACCGAGTTGCCAATCTAGTATCTTGTGCAAATTCATACCTAGGGGTCACCAGTGTTAGCATAGAAGCTATGATTACATTTAGCAAGCTCAACTGCAAATTGATAAGAACTGAATGCTAGTCTAGTCAGTCAAGTGCCATACGTGATACACGCTTTGGGCGATCATGTCTCAAAAGAGATATGACTGACTGGGCAGTAGGTTGCCATTGCTTTCTGAGGTAGACTGGATGCTGACCAAGTGTATAGAACCCAATCTGTCCAGCCATTTAACTCATAGCTGGAGAGAGAGAAGAGATAGATTATATTACATTATTATATTAAGTATAATTAATGGGGGATCAGTTTATTACTTCATAACAATAGAAAATCGATCCCCTAATTTATGCCCAGTAGAAGTTTTAATTATGTTTCCAACTATTATATTCAGTAAGTAAGTTAAGTGCCATACATTATACACGCTTTAGGCGATCATGTCTTGAATGAGATATAACTGACTGGGCAGAAGATTATCCCACAATAGGTTGCCATTGTTTCCTGTGGTAGACTGGTTGCCAGCCAAAGCTATAGAACCCAATCTCTTCTGCCATTTAAGTCAGCTTGAGGAAGAAGTGTTGAATTATATTAAATATAATTATTGGGGGGTCAGTTTATTACTTCATGACAAAAGAAAATGGAACCCCCACTTTCTGTCCAGTAGAAGTTTTAATATGTTTCCAACTATTATATTCAGTCAGTCAAGTGCTATACATGATACACAGTTTGGGCGATCATGCCTCGAAAGAGATATGACAATGAGCAGAAAATTATCCCGCAGTAGGTTGCCAGCCAAGGCTATAGAACCTAATCTGTTCTATTATTTAATCCATAACTGGAGGGAAGTAACGGATTAATACCTTTTCCAAGGGTATTTGTGCATAAGTGGATACAAGGAATTCAAACTCGGCAACCCCGATTTATCGTTCTGAGTCAATATCCACTGCACATCTCTAGTCTAGTGTGCTTAAATTCAAAAGTTGAGCTACCATTCCAGAGAGTTTATTCAAAGAATTAGTATGAAATTTTTTATAGAAAGGACACAGAGAGGCAGTAGAGAAGTGACTGAAGCCAAGCTGCCAGATCAGTACCTATGATATTGCTGATTCCTTGGATTTTATCAAGGAGCTCAGCATAACTAGAAGGGGCATGAGATCATATGCGGCAATGAAATGATAAAACGATTATTCCTACTTTATGCTTGTGTCAAACAATAACTTTGCGTCTCCCTTTTATCACTGAAGTTGACATTTTTTTTTTTTGCCAAAGACTCCCATGTAATTATTAAAATAATTCATACTAAGCACTTGATCATATTTTCAGATTATACCTACCACCTATAGCCGTAATTATGGAATCAACACACTTGGAGGATATTCGCTTGGATTTTTGAAATTTATTTAGCAATAAATAAACTAATGAAAAAGTAGAATGAAGAATATTTTGGAAGAAACCAATACAAGAAACAAAATGTGAAATTCATTGACAAAAAAAAAAAAAAAAAAGTGTTAATATTAAATTATTCCTGCTGAGGTTTTATGCCAACCTTAATTCTTCAGGCTTGGATTTCAATAATGTAAAGCAATATTTTTTTATCAAAGTGGTTCCAACATTAATGATTGGTAATTAATATATTTATGCTAAGTGTTACATTCGTTTTGATGTTTGTATCTATCTATATATTTGCAATTTTTTCAGTGTGCTCAGATCTATTCATTTCAGTCTCTTAATATCTAGCTGCCTCATATCTATCTATTTACTTACACAAAAGGTGTCTTTCTTCACGAGAACACCTGTTAGCACCTCAATGTAAATGAATCCATTTGTTATAACATTCAAAATTTATATCAAGATTTCAAACAAAAAAAAAAGGATCAACTTACAAAACTTGCAATATGGCTGAAACTCATTTATTATCTATAAACTTATTTATACTAAGTAATATTTTAAAAAATCATAGATAATATCAAAACAAATAATTTATTAAATGTGGCTTTTATTATTATTTTCTGATTACAGCCGCTACATGGCTTCACAATTCTTTATCAAAAATACAACACATCACAATTGTTAATCATAAAACTCTTGAAAATCTTAACCAACTTCTTTCTATCTCAGTCTATTCATATCTATCTGATACAATTTTAAAAAATGGTTGGTTGGTTTGTTTTTATGGCAAATCAACCTCAGCGGGTCATTTATTGCCAACTAAATTTTATTTATTTATTGCTGGTAATACCTTTTTCTTTCAACAATTTATTGTTGCTTTTTTATATAAGTTTTTGTGTCTAGTAATACTTTTTTCTTTTCGAGTATCAAGTTTCATTGGGATTCGTTTTTAAGGGCAGGGTCCCCAAGTCTTACCCTTGTTATTTAACCCATAACTGGAGGGAAGTAACGGATTAATACCTTTTCCAAGGGTATTTGTGCATAAGTGGATACAAGGAATTCAAACTCGGCAACCCCGATTTGTCATTCTGAGTCCATATCCACTGCACATCTCTAGTCTAGTGTGCTTAAATTCAAAAAGTCGAGCTACCATTCCAGAGAGTTTATTCAAAGAATTAGTATGAAATTTTTTATAGAAAGGACACAGAGAGGCAGTAGAGAAGTGACTGAAGCCAAGCTGCCAGATCAGTACCTATGATATTGCTGATTCCTTGGATTTTATCAAGGAGCTCAGCATAACTAGAAGGGGCATGAGATCATATGCGGCAATGAAATGATAAAACGATTATTCCTACTTTATGCTTGTGTCAAACAATAACTTTGCATTTCCCTTTTATCACTGAAGTTGACATTTTTTTTTTTGCCAAAGACTCCCATGTAATTATTAAAATAATTCATACTAAGCACTTGATCATATTTTCAGATTATACCTACCACCTATAGCCATAATTATGGAATCAACACACTTGGAGGATATTCGCTTGGATTTTTGAAATTTATTTAGCAATAAATAAACTAATGAAAAAGTAGAATGAAGAATATTTTGGAAGAAACCAATACAAGAAACAAAATGTGAAATTCATTGACAAAAAAAAAAAAAAAAAGTGTTAATATTAAATTATTCCTGCTGAGGTTTTATGCCAACCTTAATTCTTCAGGCTTGGATTTCAATAATGTAAAGCAATATTTTTTTATCAAAGTGGTTCCAACATTAATGATTGGTAATTAATATATTTATGCTAAGTGTTACATTCATTTTGATGTTTGTATCTATCTATATATTTGCAATTTTTTCAGTGCGCTCAGATCTATTCATTTCAGTCTCTTAATATCTAGCTGCCTCATATCTATCTATTTACTTACACAAAAGGTGTCTTTCTTCACGAGAACACCTGTTAGCACCTCAATGTAAATGAATCCATTTGTTATAACATTCAAAATTTATATCAAGATTTCAAACAAAAAAAAAAAGGATCAACTTACAAAACTTGCAATATGGCTGAAACTCATTTATTATCTATAAACTTATTTATACAAAGTAATATTTTTAAAAAATCATAGATAATATCAAAACAAATAATTTATTAAATGTGGCTTTTATTATTATTTTCTGATTACAGCCGCTACATGGCTTCACAATTCTTTATCAAAAATACAACACATCACAATTGTTAATCATAAAACTCTTGAAAATCTTAACCAACTTCTTTCTATCTCAGTCTATTCATATCTATCTGATACAATTTTAAAAAATGGTTGGTTGGTTTGTTTTTATGGCAAATCAACCTCAGCGGGTCATTTATTGCCAACTAAATTTTATTTATTTATTGCTGGTAATACCTTTTTCTTTCAACAATTTATTGTTGCTTTTTTATATAAGTTTTTGTGTCTAGTAATACTTTTTTCTTTTCGAGTATCAAGTTTCATTGGGATTTGTTTTTAAGGGCAGGGTCCCCAAGTCTTACCCTTGTTATTTAACCCATAACTGGAGGGAAGGGATGGATTAATACCTTTCCCAAGCTTACTAGTGCTTAAGTGAATGCAGGGTATTCAACTGGAATTCGAACTCGGCTCACTGATTTCTCTTTTCGAGCCAATATCCACTGCACCACAACACACATCTGTCACCCATCTAAGTACTCATCAGGCTCCACGTTTCTTAACTTCGGTGATCAAGCGATTCAACATGATATGCTCTAAGTTTACAAAATGGATTAACTCTGATGTATTTTTAATTTATTTGTTTGAATCAATCTGTTCCTATCTATCTCAGATTATTGATGTTGAAGCAGAAATTATTGTTGAAAGCTTCTTTGAAAACACTCTACACTGTATTGTCCAGCAGGTTTACTTGCCTTTTCTGTAGCTTACCTGAAATAATTCTTTTATATATATATATATATACTGTTAAATATAAGAGACAATGAATGTCTATGTTTAATCATGAGCCCTTCTAAATGTAACGTGTTATGTCCGGATTTAAAGGTGATTTTATTAAGTGGTGGACATAATCCGGACATAACACGTTACATTGCATTTGAATACATGGTCCTGTTCTCATTTCGCGCTTTCATGCGGTGTGACGTCATAGAACCGCATTGCAAATTTGCGAACTGCGTTCGTTATTTTTGGTAACTATTGCCGTTGCCTAGCGGAGTTTTATGTCAACACAAAATAAAATTGTCGGTGATGCTGGATGTCATTATGTTACCGTCGTAATAAACTCTCTGAAGATGGCTCATGTGAGCCGAAAGCTTAGAAACAAATTAATACAAAATTATCCAAATGTTGGAGAATTTTTGTCTTTATTTTCAACTGAAATTAGAGCCAAAATACGACATTTAGCACGGTTCATGATTAAACATAATGGATATTCATTGTCTGTTATATTTAACCGTATATGTTTAGAAAATTATTTGCTGCATCGATACACTATATATATATATATATATATATATGCATAAATGTAAACTTATCACTATACTCGTTTCAAAAAACCCTCCGAGTATATACACGGAAGGAAAAAAAGAAAGAGCTAAGCACGTGAACACCAGTCAAAGTACGTAGCCCAAAGAAAAAAAAAACCCAAGATGAGTTATCTATAACAAAAAAGTGCTCAATACATAAACAGAGCAGACAAAGTAAATAACGTAAAGAGCCAACTAACCTACCTAGGTTTCAACTAACCGGATCTTCAGGAAATGCTGGGTCTTCCCTGAAAATCCGGTTAGATGAAACCTAGATAGATAACCTAAAGAGCCAATAAACCTATTTTATATGTATATATTTCTTTATCTGTAAATTCAGATAAAACTTTGCTGGGGGGGGGGTGTGGAATAACCATTTTGAATATGTCATTTAAGACATGCATTCTTCAACCCCTTATCAACAGAGAATGAGGAAAAATTCTAAGCCCAGAGATTAACTTAGGTAAAAGAAGGGGTTGGGAGGTTTGGGTTTATTAGGGTAGGGCTAGGGGAAAATTTAGTAGTAATTTCTCTTTGGTAGTGGGAGGTATGTGGTGGGGAAGTAACTGCTTGGCCAAATTTAAAAAAAAACAAAAAACAATGAAATTATTTGGAAAAATAGGATGTTGTAATTTATACTTATTTCTATGGCGACACATACTCATGATCTCCTAAATAAACGAAGGGAGATCATATTTTGGTATTGAAATTTTAGTGTCAAACATAGATGTAATCTATCTCTTAAGCTATATATATATATATATATATATATATATAAGTGAAAGAACAGGTTAAAACCGACTGTCTGTAACATTTACTTTTATAAAAATGGTCTCAATACTAAGTAAATCTTATTGTAATACTCGCAGTTTAGCCCGGTAACACTCGGGTAGTTTAAGGAATAATAAGAATAAAAAACATATGATGAATTTACATAGAAAATACTTACACAAGTCCACCCTCATCACTTTTAGATATAGATAATATAAAGCGGAGTGATATATATTTTTCTACGCCTAATTTTGGCTTTCTAAAAAATTTCAACCTACATCTGAGCGCAACTCCCGTCGAGCTAGACCGCAAAATGCAGACGCTAAGTGGAACCTATCAAACAAACAAATCCTTACACGACGTCCACCCTCGTCATTTTTATAGATTAAAATTTAGAAAGAAAATTGCAAATAATTTAAATTACTTGGAAATTAAGGGTCATTTAAAATAAAAAGAATATTAATATTTCCTTGAAGTTTGTTTTCCGTTTATAAACTTTGAGAGAGTGTAAAAAATTAATAGTCATTCAAACAAAATACAACGAAGAAGGGATATATGATTATCTTAATTAACATTTCGAAAGAAAGTTGCTAACAGATTTTGTTTTTTTACGAAATATCAACCACAATGGGTCATTTAATACCGACGTAATTTTTACAATAGATTTTTGTATGAATAATACATTCTAGTAGTTTTTTTGTTGTTGAAAGTCAGGTGTATTGCCGGTAATAATTTTTTCCTGCAAGTATTTTTGTTGGTAACATTTTTCCTTCCGAAACTTATTTCTATTGGTTATTTTTCATCGCATTTTTGGGGGGTAACTATTTACCCATTGCCGGGGACCTGCTCCCGAACGCAGTTTTACGGTCATACCCAGGACCAGCTAAGAGTTTAAATTACTTGAAAATTTTTGATTCATTCAAAATACAAACAATATTAATCTTTAAATGAAGATGAGTTTACGTTTAAGTTATTCATAATAAAAATTTAGAAAGAAGATTGCTAGCAGTTTGAATTACTTGGAAATTAACAGCCATTCAAAATACAAAGAACATTTAATCTTTATGAAGTTTCGGTCCCGTGTAGCTTATTCATAATTTATGTCTTGAAAGAAATTTCAATTACTTGGAACTTGAGAGTCATTCAAAGTACAAAAACCTTCCATGAAGTCGGGGTCCAGTTTATCTTCTTCATAAAAAAATCTTTTGTTTAACGGCACATCAACCTCAATGTGTCATTTAATACCTACGATTTTTTTACAATAGATTTTTTTGTATGAAGTGAATCAATGTAATTTTTGTTTTTCGTTGAGAGTCATAGCGTCAATTTATCCCTCTCACTGACGAGAGAGAAAAAGTATTTTCTACCACTAAATGAGCCTGTTATAACAATTTTAAAAAATTTGTAAAAATAATTAAAAAATACTATGATCTATCCCCTTAATGATAGCATAAACATTTTGCCGAGAAAACTTTGTTTTTACTTAGTTTTAGGCCTTTTCCGTCAGACTATGCTGCTTTTTCCAGCGAAAAATTGACGATACTGGGAATATATTTTTCCTTGAAAAAAAGTTTTGGCGTTAAATAATTTCATAGCATTTTACATGAAGTCGGCGTCCCTTTTATCGTAAAATTAAAATTTGCTAACAATTTAAAATCATTCTAAATACAATGAATATTAATCGCTACATGAAGTTTATGTTCCGTTATCTTATAATTAAAAAGAAAATTAGAAACAGTTTAAATAACTTGGAAATTAAAGAGTCATTTAAAATACTAAGTAGGTTAATCTGTTTATTCG
The DNA here is from genome assembly GCA_037127315.1 of Ascarosepion bandense. Taxonomy (NCBI): domain Eukaryota; kingdom Metazoa; phylum Mollusca; class Cephalopoda; order Sepiida; family Sepiidae; genus Ascarosepion; species Ascarosepion bandense. Next base: position 198,550 of record JBBBDQ010029870.1, read on the forward strand.
GGGACCGTTTTTTAATATTAATCAGTAAAAATGTTCTTACCAAGATATTAAAAAAAAATTGGCAGAAATTATTTTTAGAATAAGTTCACAAATTTTCATCAAAATAAGACAAAAAAATATTCAATCATCATAAATACTAATTGAAATATCATAAACTTTAATATAAACTATTTTCAGTTTTTATCGTGTGAAGCAATTTTCCTGTTTCTTCATAAAAAAAAATTGGACAAACATAATTTCAAACGGCAGATAAATAAGTTCCAAACAATATAATTTCTGTCTTAAATACAGTAATGTATTTTGCTTACTGGAATTTCTAAATTTAATCAGATTTTTTTCGTTATCGTTTGTCTGTTAAAAAAAAAATTAATGGTGAGCTACGTACTTCCCAAACATTAGTCAAAAAAATGAACAAGATATTTCTCCAAATTTAATAAAAACAATCTTTTATGGTAAAAATTTTGAAGTTCAATTATGAATATACTTTCATACTATTCGGGTAATACAAATTAAAACTACCATGATTTTCAGCACCTACATTCACAATTAATTAAATTGAGGAACCGAGTAATAAAAAAAAAAAAAAAAAAAAAGAAATACTTAATCGTAAAACGATATTTCTATCAATTTCAGAGACTTTTCAATCTTCAAACTTTAGTTGACGTTTCGGTTTAACATATCAATCAGTTTAAGCTCCATAATTTTAATTTTGTTAAAACAATATGGCAGTTATTTTGCGTGAAAATGAAAAGACCTTACCGTAAAGTTGGTGCAGGAAAGACAGAAATGAAAAGCGCGCGAAACTCACAGACAAACTAAATCTGATTGGCTAATGCAATTCTAGACGCCATTTTGTTTTTATTATGTATTTAATCTGTTAGGCATCTCCCTGGATTAATTGCATGCCTGTCCTCGGACGTAGAAGCATCGCAGAGATGATTTGGGTCCACCACAAACCCTGGCAGGGAATATGTGGTATTATGGATGAACTCATTCTAATAAACATTAAATAATCTACTTTCGAAATAGTAGTTCAAATGCAAAACCTGGGTAAAAGGGGCCTGTCTCTGGTCAACACTGATCTTTAAGCACGTCCATTTAAGGTATCGAAAACTATATTTATTAATGGATTCGTAAAAAACCGAATCCATTGATGATTTGAAAATATGAGCCGAGATAAGTAATTGTCGAAAAATATTGATTTTCATAATATGAGGAAAATAAAAAATGATGCGTGAAAAAGAATTGCCAGAAATTTTCCTTTCTTTCTTCACGTCTTTTTCTCCGACCCTCAATGGGTGACGTAAAGGAATTGATTTCATGTTTCAACAGTTATATGACTGAAGGTAAAAAATATCCATGGAGAGAAAGCTTCCCTGATACTCCTCTCCAAAATCGAATCCTCGGTCAAGATGCGATGTAGGAAAGCCAACCTCGACGCGTGTCGGTGACATTCCAGGTGTGGCATTCCCAGTTTCCCTTTGACACGAACGTTTGGCGCAGACTTCTTTGTTGACCTGATGCTTGCATCCTCCCCACAAGAAGTCGAACAACAAGCGCCTGATCGCCTTCCTACGGTCTTTACAAAGAGGGAGATTTTCTACAGCGTGATCACATCCATGGAAACCCAGTCGGAACCATTTGTTGTAGACCTATGTCAAAATCTATACAAGGATATGCCACAGACTCAAATACAATTCATAGAGTAGACTATGAAGTCCCGGAGACTTGACCCTGCCGAATGTCTTCAATGACAAGTGAACTTCTCCCTCCGTGATCTCTCTCTCTCGCAGCTAGCTGCTTCTGACGGCACAAGTCAAGAAAAGTGAGCTAAATAGCTAAGAAACTTCTTGCGAGATGCAGTTTCAAATGAGGGTATTAAAACTAACGCTGAAAAGCTAACGATTTTGCTATCTTCATATACAGGCAGTCCACGTAGGAAAGGTATTAGTCAGTTTCTTCCCCCAGTTATGGGTTAAATAACAGGACAGTTTGCAAACCAGTCAAACGCAGTCAGCAGACGCTAAGTCGAATCTATCAAACAAACAAATACTTACACAACGTCCACCCTCGTCACTTTTATAGATATAGATAAGATAAAGTGGGGTGATCGATTTTATCTTATAATCAATACATAAACTGATCCCTGACTTTGTGAGGTGATAATATATATTTTTCTACCCCTAATTTTGGCTTTCTGAAAAATTTCAACGTGTCGTTAGCGTACTAAAATTTTGATATACATTTGAGCGTAACTCCCGTCGAGCTAGACTGCAAAATGCCGACGCTAAGTCGAATCTATCAAACATATAAAATACTTATACAGCGTCCACCCTCGTCACTTTTATAGATATAGATTTTCTATTTCAATGGTTTATAAATTAAGCATTTTGAGTTAAATACTGATTCTTATGTAATATGAAGAGTCCTATGTTAACAGTCTTTTCTCTTGCTGGTGGAACTCTCTTCTGGCTTCTTGCTTTCCACTCAACTTTGATCTTCAAAAATTTAAATGCAATGTCAATCATTATTTACTGTCTTCTTGATTCCTCTTTTTTTTATTGTTCTCTCTCCTTAATTACGTTTTTCCTCTTCTCATATTATTATAAGTCCTATGCTAACAGTTTCTTCTCTCGCTTGTGGAACTCTCTTTCGGCTTCTTGCTTTCCACTCAACTTTGATCTTCAAATATTTAAATGCAATGTCGATCGTTATTTACTGTCTTCTTCATTCCTCGTCTTTTATTGTTCTCTCTCCTTAATTATGTTTTCTTCTTCTCATATTATTATAAGTCCTATGTTAACAGTTTCTTCTCTTGCTTGTGGAACTCTCTTTCGGCTTCTTGCTTTTCAGTCAAATTTGATCTTCAAAAATTTAAATGCAATGTCAATCGTTATTTACTGTCTTCTTGATTCCTCTTTTTTTATTGTTCTCTCTCCTTAATTACGTTTTTCCTCTTCTCATATTATTATAAGTCCTATGCTAACAGTTTCTTCTCTCGCTTGTGGAACTCTCTTTCGGCTTCTTGCTTTCCACTCAACTTTGATCTTCAAATATTTAAATGCAATGTCGATCGTTATTTACTGTCTTCTTCATTCCTCGTCTTTTATTGTTCTCTCTCCTTAATTATGTTTTCTTCTTCTCATATTATTATAAGTCCTATGCTAACAGTTTCTTCTCTCGCTTGTGGAACTCTCTTTCGGCTTCTTGCTTTTCAGTCAAATTTGATCTTCAAAAATTTAAATGCAATGTCAATCGTTATCCTCTGTCTTCTTAATTCCTCTTTTTTTATTGTTCTCTCTCCTTAATTACGTTTTTCCTCTTCTCATATTATTATAAGTCCTATGCTAACAGTTTCTTCTCTCGCTTGTGGAACTCTCTTCCGACTCCTTACTTCCTAATTAACTTTGACCTTTAGTCTTCAAAAATTTAAATGCAGTGCCAGTCATTATGATTTCTCGTTTTACTTACTGTTTTTTTTTATTGTTACTGCTACTTAGTAATATTCTTTCTCCGTTTCTCTCCAACTCAGTAACCGCTTGCATCTTAGTGGCTTTATTGCCATTTTTGTGTTGAAATGATTAAAAAAACTCAACCATTTTCTTCAATGTTTGTGAAAAATATGTCTGCATTACTAGCTTCCGAGAGACTATTTTTCTCTGCATTTGAAATATCAGTTACTGTAATCTTGGATGTTCAGCTGTGTAATGGATAACAGCTCAAAATTGTAAATAGGAGAGCCGTGTTCCAATTCTGGTTGAATTCGTCATATCAACTTATGCAAATACACTTGGGAAAATATGAATCCACCATTTCTCCCTCTCAGCTACAGGTTAATTGTATCAATAAATTCTTCAGTCAGACAGTTAAGTGCCATATGTGATACACGCTTTGGGCGATCATGTCTCTAAAGAGACATGGCTGACTGGGCAGAAGATTATCCTGCAGTAGGTTGCCATTACTTTCTGCGGTAGACTGGCTGCCAGCCAATAAAACCCAATCTGTCCTATTTTTTAACCCATAACTGGAGGGAAGAGATGGATTAATACCTTTCTTAATGGTATTTGTGCGTAAGTGAATGCAACGAATTCAAATGGAACTCGGCTCCCTGATTTGTATTTTCGATTTGATATCCACGACACCACAACGCACATTCCTATCAATAAATCCTTACTATTTCTAAAAAATTCTTCAAATCTAAAAATATTTTCTGGCTTTAAATAACCTTTGATAATAAAGTTTTTAAAAAATTTCTTTTAAAAATCTACTCTCAGCATTTTCTTTTTATTTCTCTTCTGTCAAATTTGGGTTTTAGAATTAATTCTTGTATGTTTCTTCCTGATGATATTTGTTTTGATTTTCTCTAAAACGTATTTTCTAAACAGGATAATGTCCTCCCCACCTATGGGTTAATTAGTAGGACTTGTATCAGTAAGTCCTTATGATCTCCAAAAAGTTCTTGCAATAATTCTTACAAAAAGTATTAAAAAACAAATATATAAGATACTTTGCAGCAGGTCATAGTTAGTCAATTCAAAAATACCAGTTCATCTATGTAAATCTATGCCAAGTGTTTCTCACAAGAGCTAAAAAGAGAAACAAAATGTCTGGAGATCAAAAAGTTTTACAAGTAACTAAAAGTACATGCATGCTTCTTAAAATGTCTAGAGATAAAAAAATTATCCTTTTTTACTCTGGTTATATGCATTGCAGCGCTGTGGATATCAACTTGGAATGACAAATCGGGGAACCGAGTTCAAACTCCAGTTGAATTCTTTGCATTCACTTAGACACAAATACCTTTGGGAAAGGTATTAATCCATTTCTTCCCTCCAGTTATGGGTTAAATAATGGGACAGACTGGATTCTATAACCTTGGCTGGCAACTAGTCTGCCATAGAAAGCAATGGCAACCTACTGCAGGATAATCTTCTGCCCAGTCAGTCATGTCTTTTTTGAGACATGATCGCCCAAAGTGTGTATCACATATCGTATGGCACTTAACTGACAGACTGATATAATAGTTAAAAACATGATTTAGACTTCTATTGGGTATAAAGTGGGGGATCAGTGTTATATTGTTAAGAAGTAATAAACTGATCCCCCACTAATTACTACTTAATAATATAATCCATTTCTTCCCCCTCTAGCTATGAGTCAAATAACATGACAGATTGGTTTCTATAGCCTTGGCAGGCAACCAGTCTACCACAGAAAGCAATGGCGACCTACGGCAGGATAATCTTCTGCCCAGTCAGTCATGTCTCTTTCGAGACATGATCACCCAAAGCGTGTATCACGATCACGTATGGCACTTAACTGACTGACTGAATAATATTTATGAAATGCATGAAGTTACCATCTATGGTAAGCATGTTCTTTTCAATCAATATTTCAAATAAGTCAATTTAATATGAAAAGGTATATTAAAAAACTCGGTATAGAAATCTTTGTCATAAAAATACAAATGAATTGCAGCTTTAAATGTTACCATAATTAAAGTTTATTTACCATATCAAGTGAGATTATGATTAATTACTAATTGCTACTATATATTAATTTGCAGTTGCCCTCCCATGTGGTTCATTTACTAATTGAACTAACACCCTTGGGTGTATTAGCTGAATGCATCTTACCCTAACTGGTTGATGGCACTCGGCCTAATCTAATATATGTCCAATATTTCACTTTGAAGATAACAAGCAGAGTCTCAGATTTGTGATTAGATTAATTCGTATGTCCATATTAGAAGTGCTACTCCCCCTGATATGTCCAGTGAAATTATAGCAAATTGCTAAGTAAGTGCATTTATCTAATAATTCAATTAATTGATGGTGTTAACCCATTAAATACATTTGATTCTGAAAATCAGGGTCAGTCACAAGATTTGAAAAGAATGAAAGTTTCTAGAACGGTTACAGTAACGGTCTTGAGAGATTTCGTTTTTATAATTATAAAAGAGTAATTCATGGATGTGTTGGTGGCGCAGTGTTTATCAACTTAGAAACAGAAGGAGCTGAGTTCAAATTCCAGTTGAATTCCTTGCATTCACTTACACACAAATACCCCTAGGAAAGATATTAATCCATCTCTTCCCTCCAGTTATGGATTAAATAATAGGACAGATTGGGTTCTATAGCTTTGGCTGGCAACTAGTCTATCGCAGAAAACAATGGCAACCTACTGCAGGATAATCTTCTGCCCAGTCAGTCATGTCTCTTTCGAGACATGATCGCCCAAAGCGTGTATCACGATCACGTATGGCACTTAACTGACTGGCTGAATATAATAGTTGGAAACATAATTAAAACTGCTACTGGGCATAAAGTGGGGGATCAGTTTTCTATTGTTATGAAGTAATAAACTGATCCCCCACTAATTATACTTAATATAATAATGTAATATAATCTATCTTTTCTCTCTCCAGCTATGAGTTAAATGGCGGGACAGATTGGGTTCTATAGCTTTGGCTGGCAACCGGTCTACTGTAGAAAGCAATGGCAACCTACTGCGGAATAATCTTCTGCCCAATCAGTCATGTCTCGAAAGAGACATGATCGTCCAAATCGTGTCTCACATATGGCACTTAACTGACTGAATGAATGATATTTATGAAATTTATGAAGTTACAATCTATCGTAAATATGATCATTTCAATCGATCACATGGATGTGTGGGTGGATTAGACGTTATCTACTTGGAAACAGAAAATCAATTTTGTTTGAGTTCATTACATTTACTTTCACACAAATACCCTTGGAAAAGATATGAATCCATCACTTGTCTTCCCAGCTATGGGTTAAATAGAAGTCCTGACAAAGCTCTATTGCTCTGAGAAAGCAATCAGTCTCAGAGAGTGAAAACTGAACTTTTCTTCTGTTCTATAAATATTTTCATGGCTTCTGCCCCGACGAACTTAAGTCACTGGTGCCCCTGACACATGAGTTTATTTGTGTAACCTGACTGGCAACTGGGTCCCACCCATTCACAGTTAGATCAACCAAATGCAGACGACAATTCTACTTCAGCAGCTTCTTTTCTCGCACTTTCCCGCCTGTGGAACTCTCTTCCGTATTCTTTGCTTTCCTGACATACAACCTCCAGAAATTTAAATGCAATGTCAATTCCCATCTCTTAAACACTTGAATCCAGTTCTTTCTATATCACCTTGCATATCTTTTTCTTTCTCTCTACCTTCGCAACTATCAACACATCTGTATTCCCATCCTTTCTTGCTCCTTTCTCTGACACCCACTGTAACTGGTTTGTCTTTTTCTTTACTCTCCTCCTATCTAATCTTTTACTCTTATGTAGGCACTTGTGCATCAGTGGCATTACCACCTTTCATGGGGTGAAACGATTAAAAAAGAAAAATCTAGCCTGGAGACAGATGGATTTAGTCAGGCTCATCTTACCCTAGACAAGTGGTTCCTAATTTATAAATTCCAATGTCAGTTCATTCTGGGCTGAATGATAGAGACACAAATCCACCAACACATACCAACCAATATTTTCAAGGGAAAGGTGGGCAATGCGTTTAACTTGGATTAGTGAGGGGGGTGCAAGATTTGCAAAGAATGAATGAAGACCGAATACATGGTCATCAGCAATAAGAGCAACCCCAAAATGCCAAATACAGGCAGGGGATACTAAAATCAAGCAGGTACAAAACTTTAAATACCTAGGAAGTGTTCTAACAGAAGAAGGAACGTGCGACAGAGTGATCCGAAGGCGAATTCGCATGGCAAGAAGCGCGTTCCAAAAGCTGAGTAAAGTATTAAGAAACAGGACAATTTTGCTAGAAACAAAGAAACGAGTACTGGATTGCTATGTGATGTCAGTTCTTCAATATGGCAGTGAATGCTGGACAATATCATCAAAGATGAAGGAAAGACTTGAAGCAACTGAAATGTGGTTCTACTGAAGCATACTGGATATAAAGTGGGGGATCAGCTCCATATTACAATCAATATATAAACTGACCCCTCACTTTGTGGTCATAGCAGTTTCTATACATTTATATTCCTGTGATCCAAAGGCACAAGGATGCATTCCAGGAGCTGAGAAGAGTATTAAGAAAACGGACAATTTGGCTAGAAACAATGAAGAGAGTACTGGATTGCTGATGCAGCTGAAATGTGGTTCTACAGAAGGATACTGTGGATATCATGGACAGAGCATTTGAGCATTGATGAGGTTTCAGAAGGGTTAGAAATGAAAAGGAAATTAATAGTGAGCATCAGGAAGAGACAGTTAAAGTTCCTGGGACATGCAATGAGGAAAGAAGGCTTGGAGAACCTGATACTAACAGGCCAGATAGAGGGAAAAAGAGACAGGGGAAAGCAGCGGATGACATATTTGAAGGGCCTAATCAGGTGGATGACAGAACGAGCCTTGTTTGGTATAACAGGAGAAGAGCCACCAGGGATAGGAAGACGTGGCAGGCCATGATCGCCTACGTCCTGAAAGGACAGGGCACATAGAAGAAGAATATATATGCCAACTGTTTATAAGAAATTATAATGTGGATATAAAATGGGGATCAATTCTATATTATAATCAATATATAAACTGATCCCTCATTTTGTGGCCATGCTAGTTTCTATACATTTATATTCTAGATTTATGGTCTTGAGCTAGTGGATGACAGCGTGGGGTTTGGGTGGTGTAACAGGAGAAAGATTACTAAGAGCCACCAAAGATAGGAAGATGTGGAAAGCCATGATTGCCTATGTCTTGAAAGTACAACCCACATAGAAGAAGAATATTTATGCCAACTGTAAATATGAAATCATAATGGGGATATAAAATGGGGGCTCAAATCTATATTATAATCAATATATAAACTGATCCCTCATTTTGTGTCCATGCTAGTTTCTATACATTTATATTCTAGATTTATGGTCTTGAGCTAGTGGATGGCAGAGTGGGGTTTGGGTGGTGTAATAGGAGAAAGCGTGCTAAGAGCCACCAGGGATAGGGAGACGTGGAAAGTCATGATCACCTATGTCCTGAAGGGACAAGGCACATAGAAGAAGAAGATAGAAGAAAAAAGAATCAATGGTTTAAGAAGAGACTTTAGAAGTATACAGTTTGAGGATACTGGAAAAGGAACCCAAAGATGAATCTTAAGCAGAAGACAGCTGTTAAACTTTTCATCTTTTCAATTTCTCTCACAAGATTAGGGTTCAACACATGGATGTTAAGACAATTTCTAACTTTATTACATCTTGAGAGGAACTCTTTAAGCAGGTATTATCATGAAATCATCTCTTTGATAAATCGACATTGATGAGATTTGAAACTGGGTTGCTGTTGGAGTTTTTGGGTACCCTTTTAGAGTGGATGTGCATTGTGGTGCACTGGATATCGGCTCAGAACAAGAAATCGAGGAGTCGACTTCGAATTCCAGCTGAATTCATTGCATTCACTTACGCACAAATACCCTTGGGAAAGGTATTAATCCGTCCCTTCCCTCCAGTTATGGGTTAAATAACAGGACAGATTGGGTTCTATAGCTTTGTTTGGCAACCAGTCTGCCGCAGAAAGCAATGGCAACCTACTGCTGGATAATCTTCTGCCCAGTCAGTTATGTCTCTTTCAAGACATGATCGCCCAAGCGTGTATCACATATGGTACTTAACTGACTGACTGAATATAATAGTTGAAAACATGATTAAGGCTTCTACTGTGCAAAAAGTGGGGGATCTGTTTTATATTGTTATGAAGTAATAAACTGATCCCCTACAAATTACTACTTAATAATATAATACATCTCTTCCCCCTCTAGTCATAAGTCAAATCATAGAACAGATTGGGTTCTATAGCCTTGGTTGGCAACCAGTCTACCGCAGAAAGCAATGGCAACCTACTGATGGATAATCTTCTGCCCAGTCAGTCGTGTCTCTGTCGAGACATGATTGCCCAAGCATGTATCACATATGGCACTTAACTGACTGACTGTATACCAGTGAGCCAGCCATGAGCTGACTTATTTTATAGATCACCAATAGAAGGGTTAATCAATCTGAAGGCTCAAAATATTCAATGTGACATGTATAAAAAGCGACCATATTTTCCCGAGTATTTGCGATAGAGTCAGATTCAGTAGAGTGTCTGAATCATGAGTTAATCTTTGACGTTGTTTCATTGAACAGATTACGTACTGCACTGCATTCCATATTCATAAACTATGGTGAACATGGTCAACACAACCTACTTAGCGAACTAGTGTGAATGGATGACGAATACTGGCATAACTTCTAGGGTCCTCAGAATAGTCTCGCTGTACAAATTGAATCGATCCGGTGAAAAGACACATCCTTGTCTTACTCGAAAAACGAAAAGTGACCCGCATCTACCAGAGAACTGACATCTTTATCACCCAAAGAGGGAATTAAACTAAAAGACGTGGGGCAGAAATAATGGGCTAAGAAAGCACATCAAAGCAAATGCAATAGAAATAATTATAAAAAAAGTTGGAAGCCACATGAATGTTAGGAATTTTTGGGTAGTTATGCATACAACTGAGCCAGCAATAAACTGACTCATTTTATAGTTCACTAATAGAAGGCTTAACCAATCAGAAGGCTCAAAATATTCAATGCAATATGTATAAAAGGCGGCCATATTTTCCCACGTATTTGAGATCTGATCAGGTTTATTATAAGTGTGTCAGGGTCGACGAAAGTGAATAGTTAAGTTAAAGGAGGATAGATGATGACCAGCCTACCCCATCCCCGTTTTAGGCCTTGTGCCATTTTTTTTTTTTGTATTTTATGCAAGAATAAATAATGAGATCTGATCCAATTCAGTAGAATGTCTGACTCCTGAGTGTTAATCTTTGATGTTCTTTCATTGAACAGATTACGTACTGCACTGTATTCTGTATTCATAAACTCTGGTAAACATGGTCCACAGTATATGTTCTAGCTACTCGACAATCCATTCATCTGAAAACTGATTCTGAGATTGAAGTACAGCCTTAAGACCTTGAACATTTTAAAAGGAATTTGCCATTCATGTATTTAAAAATATATTGGATATGTTAATATTTAAAAGATGTCTTATATAGGCTTTTAATAATTTTGAAGCCATTTATACATCAACATTTGATTAACAATAAATTTCAATATTTTGATGTTTTTGCATGAAAATGATGCAAACAGAAATTCTAAGTAATTGTTTACACGTGGGTGAGTTGTTGGGTGGGCATACGTGTGTCTGAAGGCAAAGAGATTCGGAAGAAAAATATTCATGCTGTATACATCAGTTCACGTGTATATTCATATGTACATAAAGATGCCTTTACAATACGGATTTCTTTATAAATATTGCTGATATTTACAGTACTGTGCAAAAGTATTAGGACAAGAGCTATTTTATCTTTTATAAGGCATATTGGCAGAAAATAAATAATTCAATTAAAGTAATTTTATTTGTTTTACTCAACAAATGCTTTAACAAGAAAAAATACTTGTTTCAAAATAAATTTAATAATTAGTATAATAGCCTTTCGCTTTGAAATAATAAAATAATTGCGACAATTTACCAATCGCACCTAGTATATATATATATATATATATATATATATATATATATATATATATAGTACTGTGCAAAAGTATTAGGACAAGAACTATTTTATCTTTTATAAGGCATCAAAATAAAGTTTAAAATCACTCCTGTCCTAATACTTTTGCTCACTACCGGTAGTTTTGATAATATTACTAATAAGATCTTGATTATATTTGGAATCATACAGCTTGATTATATTAGTAATGATATAGTTTTCATAATATTAGTAATGAAATTGCTTTGATAGCATTAGAAAAGAAATTGCTTTGTTAATATTAGTAAAGTAATTGCTTTGATAATATTAGCAATGACATCTCTTTGATAATATTAGTAATGACATCTCTTTGATATTATTAGTAATGACATCTCTTTTATAATATTAGTAATGACATCTCTTTGATATTATTAGTAATGACATCTCTTTTATAATATTAGTAATGATATAACTTTGATTATATTAGTAATTAAATTGCCTTGATAGTATTAGCAATGATATTGCTTTGATAATCTTAGTAATGACATTTTCTTAATGATATTAGCAATAACATAGCTTTGTTAATATTATTAATTAAATAGCTTTAATAACTAGCATCATAGCTTGGCGTTGCTTGTGTTTTTGTTGACTAAATGAATTTAACATAAAATAAAAATTATTTATTTTGTCAAAGCTTTATTTTTTTTAATTTTATTTTCTGAAGTATGATATATGAAATCTGCGAAAAAAAAAAGACTTAAATAATTAAGTTAACCATTGGCACTTTTTTTTTACATCGTTTGTTTTTGTCTAAAACCACTATTTTTAAAAAATATTTCTTTTGTTTCAAAATTACAGGGAAAAATATTCTCATTTTTTTGTTGACCAAATGAATTTTTAAAACGTCGAAATAAAAATTAAATATAAAGACTCATTTTCTTTTAATAAAAAAATATTTTAGTCACGTTTGACACGTGTGATTTGATTTCTGTGATGTATTTCAGCAACCATCTTAGACCTTAGATGTTTTACAGAGCAAATGTAAACAATCGGCTCCATTGGCCAAAAAGTGCGAAAGGGGAAATTGCTGAACTTAAACTCATAAAGTATGTGTCGACCTGGCTTACTTGTAAATATGTGTCCCTAGAAAGTTTGAATGGCGTAGCTTAAAAAAATGTAGGTGTGCATAGGGAACAGTCACACACAGACTCACAGATTGCCTTTTATATATATATATAGATAAACTCAAAAAGTATGTGTCGACCTGCCTTCCCTGTAGATATGTGTCTCTAGAAAGTTCGAATGGCGTAGCTTAAAACAATGTAGGCATGCATAGGGAACAGTCACACACAGACTCACAGATTGCCTTTTATATATATAGATATATATTTGTTTTTTTTTATAATTTGTATTTAGTTAATTCTTTTCATAAATGTGAGGAATTGTTTTGATATCTTCAACCCTGAAGTTGCTAATACTACTACTACTTCTATTGGTAGGAGTCATAATACAGACAACCTAGACTTATATATATATTATGGATTTTCTGCACTATTGTAAGAACTGCAACCTTGAAACTTCTGAATATCGTTTCTTATGTCTTTGTCTATGAGTGTAACAAATTTGATTAAAATCGGACCACTCCTTCTATAACCCAATTTTTTCGATTATCGATTTTCAGTATTTATCAGGGGTACCTTGACACAAAACATAGCTAAGAACACTCGCAGATGCTTATAGTACAAGTGTGTAAATTTTCAAGAAAATCGGTTCAGCCGTTTCGGAGTCTATAGGTAACGGACACACACACACACACAAAAAGTTCCATTTATAAACAAGTTTAGATATATTTTTTTTATATTTTCAAAATCGGGTATGGTTAGTAGTGGTTTGATGGTTAGTGTCTCAATTTTTTTAAGTAGGACTTTGGAAGTCACGAGAATTAACTCAGCTGAGAAATTATTTTTTATTGGCAAAATAACTTGTAATGTCTCATTCTGTAATAAGCGCGTAAAAACTAAGGCTCATTTGTTTAAAATAAGAAATAAAAAAAATCACTTGAAATACGCATCATTTAATCAGTAATGAATTTGAACACTCTCAGCTACTGGCGCATGTTACATTGTATATAACACGCTAAAAGTCCGCCTTCTTCTACCGAGCGCCCATAGCTCAGTGGTAGAATCACCGACTGATGTCACTTAATAAAGCTGAGAGTTTGGGATTTAGCTAGAAACGTGTATTTCTTAAATTTAAAAGATGAATTGAAAAAAATATTTTCCACACTCATAGCGACATCAGATTTGTCTTTTCTTCACAAAAGAAAGGCAAACAAAAACACCACACACATCAGCGACACCATTTTGCGTTTTCTTCAAATGTCTAACTGTACAGATGAGCAGTGATACAGCAAAACAGATCTGTCTGCGGATGACTATATATATAGATATATATGGTGATACCGAGCAAAAGCGATGGACCGGATGTTTGCTCTCTCATGACAAAAAGGCAAATGACCAAAAGTCGTCGTTGTGCATCTGGGTCCGCGCAGATATTCCGGTTGAAAAATAAAAATTAATCAAATATTAAATTTCCATTTTGTGAGCCTACGCGAATTTTATTTATCAGCCAATGGGAAGCCCAGAATCAAATTCAAGTGTGTAATCCCAAACGAGCTGCTTTTGATCCAAAAGGCAGATATAAAAAGCTGAGACAGAAAGCACACAGCGGACAGACCGATGGAGACAGACACCAAGGAGAAGAGTGTAATCAATATCCCCTTGACTTAAGTCAAGTGGCTACTATGTTCACCTCCCTTCACCTCTCCTTACTTTCTTCCCTGTCTCAAAAGTACTTACTGACCTAAGGAGCGAATACATCAAAGATGCCTTCACACTTTAAGTATCGAATTCTCCTTGTCAGCTTTCTATTGCCAAAATGAACAACATTCCTAAGCCTTAAATCTCTTTCAGCTTATTATTTGCCATGAACATTTAACCTCCGTTGGATCTATATTCAAGTATTGCTTTAATTGTAAAACATTAATTGATATGTGTATATATAAATGTTATCTTTCAACTCAAATTGCCTTTATTGATTTTAATAATCATTTTATGACTTATAGTGGGCTATCTACCACAAGGCCAAATTCTGTTAACCTGCAATGGTATACAACTACCCTTCACTAGAACTGACTCCCACTACAACTAGAAATAATAATAGGTAACCCGTTATATATATATATATATATATATATATAGATATATATATATATATATATTTTGATATGTTCAACACTGAAGTTGCTAATACTACTACTACTTCTATTGGTAGTACTCATAATACAGACACTCCCCACAAAAAAAAAGGTACAGAGGTTCTTTCTTTTATTTCCAAATTTAAAGCTTTTTCCTTTAAGGTATTTTGCTCGGTTAGGAATCTTTTGGTGGGTATGTATGAAATTTATTCCTTTAACCAATTCATCTGAAAATACTTGAAGGTGGTAAAGGTGAAAAATATTTATATCATCTCTAGGAGTATTAAAAAGAGAGAAATCTCATGTCCGAAGAGGGAGAGAGAGAGAGAGAGAGAGAGAGAGAGAGAGAGAGAGAGCTTTTCTGTGTAGCCTGTCTATATTTCTCTTCTCTTGTTAATGTTCTGTTTCTCTTTCATTTTCCAACAGCATCTTCCTTCCCCCTTTCACCACCCTACCTTAAGCCTAGACGTTTGCCTTTTATCATCAGCTTGCTTGGTGCCACCCTTCCTTAATCTGACCTTGTTACCATGTTTGCATTACTCAACCGTGAAGCCCTTTGCTTTTTGCTTTCTCCTTCACTTTCTTGTTCAGCTTGGGGTTCTGGAAAGAAAACGCCCATCAAAAAATAAGAGATGATGATGATGACGACAATGATGATGTTGTCTACATGGAGGAATCAATAAAACATTTTTAAAAAGTATTTTTCTACATTATCTTTCTTTTTCATTGCTATTAATCCAGCAGCTACCAAAATATCCTCTTCTATAGCTTCAAATATTTTCCACTTGCTATTGTCAAAGGAAAAAAAATAACAAAATATTTAATGGGTTTCCTTGAATCATCCAATGTTCAACCCATACTATTGGTTTTATTTAAATTTCTATATTACATTTTATGTACATATTATTAGTAACAATTTCTACGTAATATGTACTAAATGTTTTTTATAATAATATTTACATAACTGTAATAATGAGATATATTTTACAATATCTGTAATGACAACTATTTGATAATATTAGTAAAGAGATGTCATTTGATAGTACTTATAATGGCATCTCTTTGATAATATAAGCAATGATATAAATTTGATAATATTAGTAATGAAATAGTAATGATATTCAGATTAATATAGATTTGATAATATTAGTAATGATATAATTTTGATAGTATTAACAACAATATAGCTTTCTTAATATTGTTAACCAAATAGCTTTGATAATATTAATAATGAAATATTGATGATATTCAGAAAAATATATCATTGATTAGTAATGACACTTCTTTGATAATATTAATAATGTTATAACTTTGATTGTATTAGCAACAATATGGCTTTCTTAATATTGTTAACCAAATAGCTTTGATAATATTAATAATGAAATACTGATGATATTCAGAAAAATATATCATTGATTAGTAATGACATTTCTTTGATAATATTAATAATGTTATAACTTTGATTGTATTAGCAACAATATGGCTTTCTTAATATTGTTAACCAAATAGCTTTGATAATATTAATAATGAAATATTGATGATATTCAGAAAAATATATCATTGATTAGTAATGACATTTCTTTGATAATATTAATAATGATATAACTTTGATTGTATTAGCAACAATATGGCTTTCTTAATATTGTTAACCAAATAGCTTTGATAATATTAATAATGAAATATTGATGATATTCAGAAAAATATATCATTGATTAGTAATGACATTTCTTTGATAATATTAATAATGATATAACTTTGATTGTATTAGCAACAATATGGCTTTCTTAATATTGTTAACCAAATAGCTTTGATAATATTAATAATGAAATATTGATAATATTCAGAAAAATATATCATTGATTAGTAATGACATTTCTTTGATAATATTAATAATGATATAACTTTGATTGTATTAGCAACAATATGGCTTTCTTAATATTGTTAACCAAATAGCTTTGATAATATTAATAATGAAATATTGATGATATTCAGAATTATAAAAAAGTTTTGTGTACATCAATGAATTTCTTTAAACATAATCATGATGGCAAAATTTGGGTAATAAATAAAATCGTAAGGAATTCTGTTCAATGTTTTTGTTAGATTATTGGATACTGCTGAAGATTATTGGATTACTGCTGAAGATTGTCAGAGATGTTATTGACAAAAACAAACTTTGTTCAGATTAAAGATTACAACACACAATATATCGCGATACAATTTGATTGAAATAATAACAAAAAAACAGAGCTAGTTTAAAATAATTAATGAAAAATTAATTTATAATAACAATAGTTAATCACAGAACTTTACACAGTAGATAACAAAAACTAATTTTATATACATTATCATGGTTCTCTGTGAGTTTCTATGCCTTGTAAGAGGAAGTAATGTTTGCCATTCATTTAAACAAACCTGTATTTTACTTGCTGCTTTCTACTGTACCTTTGGACCACTGAAAATCAGATTCTTCAAACTTTTCTCATTATGAGTCCCGAAAAATTTCTGATCCTGAGTAAATTTTTGGCTACCATTTTACTGCAAACGTCATCTTTGTTCACATTCCCCATCCATGTTATTCTCAGAATTCTTTTGTAAAGCTTCACTATTGAGGTCTCAAAGATCCTTCTTATTTTTGAAGAAATTGTCCAGCATTCACTGCCATATTGGAGGATTGATATTAAATAGCAGTTTAACACTCTTTTCTTTGTTTCTCTTGTCTCATGTCTCTTCCTTATCTATGAGGAAATTGTCCAGTATTCACTGCCATATTGAAGGATTGATATTAAATAGCAGTTTAACACTCTTTTCTTTGTTTCTCTTGTCTCATGTCTCTTCCTTATCTATGAGGAAATTGTCCAGTATTCACTGCCATATTGAAGGATTGATATTAAATAGCAGTTTAACACTCTTTTCTTTGTTTCTCTTGTCTCAAGTCTCTTCTTGGTCTATGAGGAAATTGTCCAGCATTCACTGCCATATTGGAGGATTGATATTAAATAGCGGTTTAACACTCTTTTCTTTGTTTCTCTTGTCTGAAGTCTCTTCTTGGTCTATGAGGAAATTGTCCAGCATTCACTGCCATATTGAAGGATTGATATTAAATAGCAGTTTAACACTCTTTTCTTTGTTTCTCTTGTCTTAAGTCTCTTCTTTATCTACGAGGACATTGTCCAACATTCATTTGCCTTATCGGAGGATTGATATTACATAACAATTTAGCAGTCATTTCTTTGTTGTTCCTCTTGAAATTTTCTGTTTTCTTAATATTGTGCGTATTTTCCAATTTATTTTTGGATTTCTGAAAACTGAGACTGTTCTGAAATACTCTCAACTTCTAAGGGGTTTTGAGCTGGTTGATAACTTTTCAGCAACCATTCATACCACAACTGAATTCTCCTTTATTTTTCAAATAACTGTCTTAAAACAAATTCTTTTCAAAATTAAAGATTAAAAATTCCTTTGTGATTCAAGATCTCAGTATTTCATCTTCTTTGATTTGATTTTGAAAAGTGATTAAAAAAAAACACTGAAAATAATTCTGTATATTCCAAAAAATATTTTAGTTCATTAAATTAACTTTGAGTCTTACAGACTTGTTTATTTGGATATTTCATTTCACCAACAATTAAAATTTAAATTATGGCAGCTGTTAAATATATCACTCTACAAACCAGTTATTCAAGATTTCAAAATAAATCTTTTTTGCAAACACAAGATGAATTTTCTAAACATTATACAAGGTAATGATACTTCATTTTTTTTAATATGCAAGGTTAAACCCAAAACCTTTCTTTAGCTTGTGTACAAATCCTCAGCATCCTTCTGTGGAACCATATTTCTGTTGTTCAAGGCTTATTTTCGTCTATGAGGAGATTGCCCAGCATTCGTTGCCATATAGGAGGACTGATATTACATAACAGTTCCGTACTCTTTTCTCTGGTTCTGCTGCTTCAAGTCTCTTCTTAATCTGTATGGAAATTGTCCGGAATTCGCTTCTATATAAGAAAACTAATATTCCATAACAGTTCAATACCCTTCTTTGTTTTCATCATTAGTCGGCAGTTTTTATTACAAAATTAGATTAGTCTTAGTTTTTCTTCTTTTATAACTTATATCTCTTCAGAAGGTAGGCGATCATGTTCCTCCTCATTTTCCTTTCTCTCGAAGCTGTAAATAAATTTTGTCTTGTTATTTCTTCCAAACACTGCTCTAGCATCCATTTGCTCAAGCCTATCAAGTATGTCGCACTCTGTTTTCCCTAGTCCCTCTTTCACTCTATCAGCCTTTGAGAATCAGATTCTCCAAGCCTTCCTTCCTCATTACATGTTCAATAAAATTCAACTGTTTCATCCTGATGTAAGTATAAGTTTTCTTTTCGTTTCTATTCTCTCCAAAACCTTGTCGTTGATCACCTGTTCAATCCATAGTATCCTCAGCATCCTTCTGTAGAACCCTTTTTTGGTTGCTTCCTCTTTGAAGAGATTTCTCCCAGTCTCTCTTAACCTCTATTTATTCTGTGAGTATCAAATTCTCTGAGCCCTCCTTTCTCATTACACATTCCAGAAAATTCAACTGTTTCTTCCTGGTGTTAAGTATAAGTTTCCTTTTTGTTTCTATTCTCTCCAAAACCTCATCATTGCTCACCTGTTCAGTCCATGGTATCCTCAGCATCCTTCTGTAGAACTACATTTTGGTTGTTTCTTCTTTGAACTGACCATTAAGACCTATTTTTTCTGGATTTATATTAAGATCAGTGAGTCAAGTATCAAGTGTACAGGATTGTCATTCACTTTGATACTAGATCTTTGATCTTTGTTTAGATCACCCAGTTCACACTCCACCCACTTCTATTGAACAGGTGAAGAGGCTCATCCCTTGTTCCCTGTTTAGAATGTGGTTTCTGGTTTTCTCTTTTCCAATCTTTTCACTCCTGTTTTTTTTTTTTCAATTGGAGTAGATAGACTAAACTATCGCGCGGTTCACACTCCACCCACGTCTATTGAACAGGTGAAGAAGCTCATCCTTTGTTCCCTGTTTAGAATGTGGTTTCCGGTTTTCTCTTTTCCAATCTTTTCACTCTTACATAGCCCCCTGCACATCAGTGGTGTTACTGCCTTGCTCGGAGTGATATGATTTTTAAAAAAAACAAAACTACTAACCAGATAAGACAAACTTTTTATGCAAACCCTGTGTATGCATGAGTTGGGTAAATTTTGATCCTTGGCCCAAATGTAAATGCTTGGGTTCCTACATTCAAATCTTAGTTATGCCCATTTAACTAAGCTTTCTTTTCAAGGACATATGATCCACTGGATAAAAAGTGTTGGTTGGATCCAGTGATCTGACCCAAAGAGTTCTGAGTTCAATACCTGACAACAGTAGTGACAGTAGTGCTGAACAAAAATTAGAGAATTGAGTTAAATCGAGATAACTAAGAAGTGGCAATTTTTTTTAATCATTTCACTCCAAGCAAGGCAGAACTGCCACTGATGCTCAGGGGGTTACAGAAGAGGTGAGTGATGAGAAAGAGGAACAAGTTACAGTGAAGTCAGAGAATGGGTAAGAAAAGGATGAGAATACAGGAGTGAAGAGAGCTGCATGAGAGTAGAGTGGAAAGGAAGAAGAACATGATACAACGGTTGTCAGGGAAAGGATGCAAGTCAAGGAGATAAGAGATGGCAATTGACATTAAGAGGAGAGTGATGAGAAAGAGGAACAAGTTAAAGAGAGTGGGTAAGAGAAGGATGAGAACACTGGTGTGAAGAGGGCTGCATGAGAGTAGAGTGGAAAGGAAGAAGAACATGATACAACGGTTGTCAGGGAAAGGATGTGAGTCAAGGAGATAAGAGATGGCAATTGATATTAAGAGGAGAGTGATGAGAAAGAGGAACAAGTTAGAGAGAGTGGGTAAGAGAAGGATGAGAACACTGGTGTGAAGAGGGCTGCATGAGAGTAGAGTGGAAAGGAAGAAGAACATGATACAAGGGTTGTCAGGGAAAGGATGTGAGTCAAGGAGATAAGAGATGGCAATTGATATTAAGAGGAGAGTGATGAGAAAGAGGGACATGTTAGAGAGAGTGGGTAAGAGAAGGATGAGAACACTGGTGTGAAGAGGGCTGCATGAGAGTAGAGTGGAAAGGAAGAAGAACATGATACAAGGATTGTCATGGAAAGGATGTGAGTCAAGAAGATAAGAGATGGCAATTGACATTAAGAGGAGAGTGATGAGAAAGAGGGACATGTTAGAGAGAGTGGGTAAGAGAAGGATGAGAACACTGGTGTGAAGAGGGCTGCATGAGAGTAGAGTGGAAAGGAGGAAGAACATGATACAAGGGTTGTCAGGGAAAGGATGCGAGTCAAGAAGATAAGAGATGGCAATTGACATTAAGAGGAGAGTGATGAGAAAGAGGAACAAGTTAGAGAGAGTGGGTAAGAGAAGGATGAGAACACTGGTGTGAAGAGGGCTGCATGAGACTAGAATGGAAAGGAAGAAGAACATGATACAACGGTTGTCAGGGAAAGGATGTGAGTCAAGAAGATAAGAGATGACTTTGCATTTAAATTCTTGGAGATTGTAGTTATCAGGGAAGCAAGTACACGGAATGGAATTCCACAGGCGGGAAGTGTGAGCAAAGAAGCTGCTAGAGTAGAAATTGCATTTACATTTTATTGGGTTCTGGGCATGACGGTAAACTGCATCCGGCAGCAAGCCTCTGATTAGAAGGTTGTGGAGAGCATGGCATCACCTCTTAATTGCTGTTGTTTCCAGATCCACCCTGACCCAGAGTGGTAGCACCTGTTAGGGTCCCAGCTATGGGCAAATAGTTGACCCCCCAAACTGGGGTCAAAACATTGTGAAAGTATAAAAATAGACTTTTATACAAAGACGTATATTTTTGATGGGAAAATATTACCAACAATACATTTTTAAGAAAAAATTATTACCATAACACATTTTTGAAAAAAATATATTCTCAGCAACGCATTTTTGAATACAAAACTAGAAGACATTTTCAATTTTCTAAAATAAAAAAAGAATAAAATCAAAAAAAATTTTCATTAAAACCTAACTAAATCAGCCTTTTTCACTATAACTGAACATTGAAAAAGAATACCTTAATACCCCACCTTTTTGGCATTAAATAGCCCACAGAGGTTGATATGCCATTAAACAAAACTCAAACTCAAACTACATTTTATTTGTTTCACTCAAAAAGAGCAGGACCTAATTGCTAGTCAAGTAGCTTGAGTAAATTCATGCAGAGGGGACACGAGGGAGCTAGAGGAAAGCCACATTACGTCGATGAGAAAGTTACATTACAGATTCTTCGTTGGATTTTGTCAAGAAACCCAAAAAGAATAGCAGGGGCACTTGACACAGGGAACAAAAACAATCTACCCCAGTGGCTGAAATAAAGAATTTGGTTCAAATCTATATTCATTTGAAAATTGTTGGAGCCTACAACAGTCAAAATGTTGAGAATATGAAAATAAAAATGAGAACAACAGTCTAAATAATGCAATTACCCCAACTTGGCACCTCAGATACAGTCACATTCTCACCGGCGAAATGTGGCTTCCCTGTGTCTCTTCTTCAAATACTTTCACAGCTTCTGCTTCGATGAACTTAGCTCACTGGTGCCCCCTATACATGAACTTATTCAAACCACAAGATTATCAACTGGGTCCCACCCTTTTACTGTGAAACCAATAAAATGTAAACGCTAAATTCTACTCTTCAGATTCTTTTCTCGCACTTCCCGCTTGTGGAATTCCCTTTCGTTTACTTGCTTCCCCGACAGCTACAATCTTCAAGAATTTAAATGTAAAGTCAATAGTCATCTCCTATCTCACTAACCTGCATCCTCTCTCTCTCATGCTCCTTTCTCCATCCATTCCACTTTCATCAGTATTCTCATCCTTCTCTTACCCTCTTCCTGACACCCCCTATAACCTGTCTCTCTTTCTCATAACTTTCCTCCTATGTAACCCCCTGCAAAACAGTGGCAGTAAAATGCCTTGCTTAGGGTGATATGATTATACAAAAAAAATTTCTATACTATTATAATGTGGCTATAAAGTGGGGAATCAATTCTATATTACAATCAATATATAAATTGATCCCTCACTATATGGCCACTATCATATTACTCTTACCCACTTCCTGACACCCCTTATAACCTGTCACTCTTTCTAATAACTTTCCTCCTATGTAACCTCCTGAAAAACAGTGGCAGTAAAATGCCTTGCTTGGCGGCGACATGATTCTAAAAGAAAAAAAAGAAAAATACCTCATCCCAGAAATATAGACAACTCAGAGTGTTTGGCAGTAAATTTTAACAAGGATGTTGCGCCCAAGATTTGCTTCCTTATATCTTTGGGACGACTACATCTGCATTGTTGTTGAGAGGAACGCCTTTCAGTGGCCACACAGTGCCAATGAAGGCTGTCATTATGGACTAGAGCAGGTCAGTTTTGGAACCCTGGTATTGCACTCAAATTGGAAGTTATGGCTTCACCTGATAAATAACAAAACAAAATATTTTTACAGATAATTTCCATTTTTTGTGAAAACAAATTTAAATATATATTTTGGTGATTAGTGAAAGTCTTATCTAATCTAAACTTATTTATAAATGGAACTTTGTCTGTGTGTGTGTGTGTGTGTGTGTGTGTGTGTGTGTGTGTGTGTGTCCATTAGCTATAGACTCTGAAACAGCTGAACCGATTTTCTTGAAAATTTACACAGTTGTACTATAAGCATCTGCGAGTGTTCTTAGCTATGTTTTGTGTTGAGGTACCCCCGATAAATATAAAAAATCAATAATCAAAAAAATCAGGTTATAGAAGGAGTAGTCCAATTTTAATCAAAGTTGATACACTCATAGACAAAGACATAAGAAACGATATTCAGAAGTTTCAAGGTTGCAGTTCTTACAATAGTGCAGAAAACTGATAATATATATATATATATAAAAGGCATGATGTTTGTGTGCGTGTCTGTTTATCTATGTATGTCTGCATTTTTTTCAGCCATTTTATTTAAGTTTTTGCTTCAGGTTTGGCTCTAAGTAGGTATAATTGTAGTTCTTAGTCTATGCCATGATAACATTTACTCAGAGGACTTATTTAGCCTTCAAAATTCAGTTTACAACAAAAAAACTTATTTGATATCGATACGAGGAAATCAAAATTTGACTTACATCCATTCATTTTTCTTTCAATCTACGGTTTCGCTTTGACTGGAAACAGCTATTGCTTTTTAGTCTTTTGTGCCAACGTCCAAAGAGTCTGAGCTCCAGGACCATGGATTAATTTTTGTAAGAACTGCAACCTTGAAACTTCTGAATATCATTTATGTCTTTGTCTATGAGTGTATCAAATTTGATTAAAATAACCTGATTATCGATTTTTGATATTTGTTGGGGGTACCTCGACACAAAACTTCACGAAGAACACTCACAGACGCTTATAGTACAACTGTATAAAATTTCAAGAAAATCAGTTCAGCAGTTTCGGAGTCTATAGGTAATGGACACACACACACACACACACACACACACACACACACACACACACACACACAGACAAATTTCCGTTTAGATATACACTTTTATCTATTTTTTATTTTTGTTAAAAAATTTTATTCATTGAGTAGATTTTTTTCTTTTACAACTTTTTGCACAGTTTTTACTTATGGAATGTAGTAAAATATATATTTTGCCTGTGGTGATTCATAATTAGAATTCTGGTTTCAATATATTTTCAATTTAATGCGTGTAATAAAAAAGATATTAACTTTATGTGGATTTATTCATGAAATAGTAAAATTTTAAAGACATTTTGTAAGCAAATAACTTGAAATTAGTGACTCCTTTACAAGCTTTTCAGACGCCTTCTAAAACGCTATGCTCAAAAATTTATGAAATCTTTGAATAGAAATTTTGGTATCAGTACTTACCACATTGCAGATGTGTGCTGTGGTGCATTGGATATCGGCTCGGAACGTGAAGCCGGGGAGCCGAGGTTCGAATTCCAGTTGAATTCATTGTATTCACTTACGCGCAAATACCCTTGGGAAAGGTATTAATTTGTCTCTTCCTTCCTGTTATGGGTTAAATAACAGGACAGATTGGGTTCTATAGCCTTGGTCGGCAACCAGTCTACCGCAGAAAGCAATGGCAACCTACTGCAGGATAATCTTCTGCCCAGTCAGTCATGTCCCTTTTGAGACATGATCGCCCAAGCATGTATCACGTATGGCACTTAACTAACTGACTGACTTACCACATTAAACCCTATCTTTCACACCACGTGCAATTTTGAATTTTTACAAGAAAGTGAAAAATCAACTTGTCTTACGGTGGATGTAATGGCCACTGAACAAGAATCAACAATTCTGGGTTGGCGGGCATTTCAGGGTTATCCTTATGGTCATTTCTCTGTTGGCCACAAAATGAGGGATCAGTTTATATATTGATTATAATATAGAATTGTTCCCCCATTTTATATCCACATCATAATTTCTCATAAACTGCGTATATATTCTTATTCTATGAGCCTTGTCCCTTCAGGACGTAGGTGATCATGGCCATCTACGTCTCCCTATCCCTGGTGGCTCTTAGCACGTTTTCTCCTGTTACACCACCCAAACCCCGCTCTGCCATCCACTAGCTCAAGACCATAAATCTAGAATATAAATGTATAGAAACTAACATGGCCACAAAATGAGGGATCAGTTTATATATTGATTATAATATAGAATTGACCCCCCACTTTATATCCACATTATAATTTCTTATAAACAGCTGGCATATATATTCTTCTTCTATGTGCTTTGTCCTTTCAGGACGTAGGCAATCATAGTTCTCCACATCTCCCTATCCCTTGTGGCTCTTAGTATGTTTTCTGCTGTTACACCTCGCAACTCCCGTTACTTCATCCATCTGATCAGGCTCTGTTATCTGCTGCCTTCCTCTGTCTCTTTTTCCTTTTATCTGGTCTGTTAGTATCAGATTCTCCAAGCCCTCCTTTCTCATTGCATGTCTCAGGAACTTCATTTGTCTCTTTCTGATGCTCACTATTAATTTTCTTTTTCGTTTCCATCCTTTCCAAAGCCTCTTCGTTGTTCACACACTTGGTCCATGATATCTGCAGCATCCTTCTGAAGAACCACATTTCCGCTGCTTCAAGTTTTTTCCTCGTCTTTAATTGAGTTTTGAAATGTGAAATATTTCAGTGTTGAACAAATATGTGTTCAAATCTTTGTGAAAATAGACTCTTTTTTTTTCTGTTGAACATCTCTGTTTCTCCTAAAGATTTGTTCTCAGTTGCTTAGCACACCCTTTACATAAATATGTGTGTGTGTGTGTGTGTGTGTGTGTGTGTGTGTGTGTGTGTGTGTGTGTGTGTATTATAATGATACATATTTCTCTTTGTGTATCTTTGATGATAAAAACTTGTTTTATCAATTCCCATATTTCTTGTCTTCTGTTTTTGCTTTGTTTCTCGTCAAGGGAAATTAATATTCATTCTTTCCTAGATCAACATATATCTCAACTTTAAACTGAAAAGAACTTTTTCCCCACCCCTCGTCCTATGATTTATTTATATATCCATAAAAGATACCAAGAAATAAATACTAAAGCCACAGAAACAAAAAGTATATTTTGTGTTTCTGTGTCACTGTGAGCAGATAATCATGGAATAACGTAGACCATCGAATATTTAATAATATTTAATAATAAATGCATTCTTTCTTTTGGATAGTTATTTGCTGAATTTTGATCTCAAAATTTATCAGTATAATGTTCAGTGCGGATATAGAGCAGTGGATGTTGTGGTAGATAAGAAATTCAGAATTAAAATCATTTTGGAAAAACCCAAAGTAAAATTGCACACCCACAAAAGGTGATTCAAATGGCTATTCACAAGTCAGTGCGAAAAGTAAAATCCTGAATCCCGATTGGATTAAAAACAGCAAATTCATATATGATGCATTTTCACACCTAGATGTGAAAAGGCTCACTGGAGCCAGCATCATAAGAAATTTCACTATTTAAACCAGTCGACATGTGAGCGGTTAGTTGAAGACCTTGTGACAATGTAACAAAAAAAAAATTCAAGAAGCCGACCAGGACGCAGGGCACAACACAGTTTCATTCAACCTCTTCTTCCAATTTTCTTTACTTCTTTTTCAATTCACACCACCAGAGAGAAGAAATAGAAGCATTAAGTATAACTTCTTTATTTTTTTGCCCTCTCTTTATCTCAACCTGTCATGACCTACCAAAAAGAGGAAGGAACAAAGACTTTACATTATGCAACTACACAACCATGAACTCTAAACTTCTGCGGACATTTTAAATACCTACTTTACTACTACAAACTTTTCTACAAATTTTGATACCCATAACCTTATCATTGAATATGAACTCTACCCTTAACTTCTTATTAATGTTTGTAATTGCACAATTACTTCTACAACTTGTGTTAATAAATTTTTATTTTAACATGAAAAATGTATATTTTATTCTTACACTATTCCTCACAATTCCACATATTCCAACCTGCCGACAACCAACCTTCTGATAACGATAAAAACCTGATAATTCTGATGATGATAATTCTGGATAGAACTTGTAAGCTGTAGGGAGCTCAGTCAAGTGTGACACAAGGCATAAGCAAAGAAACATTAACTAACTCCCTTTGTCTACAATATCAGCTCAGAACGAGAAATTGGAAAGGTATTAATCCATGCCTTCTGCCTGCAGATTAAATAGCAGGATAGATTGGTTTTTGTAACCATGGTCGACAACCAGCATACTGCAGAAAGTAATGGCAAATCTTCTGCCCAGTCAGTCATGTCCCTTTCGAGACATGATCGCCCAAAGCGTGTATCACATATCACACTTAACTGACTGACTAAATAAATACTTAGAAACATAATTAAAACTTTTACTGGGCATAAAGTGGGGGTCGGTTTTCTATTGTTATGAAGTGATAAACTGATCCCCCATTAATTATACTTAATATAATAATGTAATATAACCTAGCTCTTCTCCCCCTTGCTATGGGTGAAATGGCAGGACAGATTGAGTTCTATAGCCTTGGTAGGCAAACAGTCTATTGCAGAAAGTAATAGCAACCTACTGCCGGCAAATCTTCAGCCCAATCAGTCATGTCTACTTTAAGACATGATTGCCCATGTATGTGTCACCTATGGCACTGAATGTGAATCTTTCAAAATGAGTAATATTTATTTTTTTAATCATTTTATCACAAGCAAAGCAATAAAGCCCCTAAACATAAGCGGTTAGGGTTTCAGCTGGAAAGAGTTAACCTCTAAACTAGTGTCAATAGTAAAAATACCAGTAGTACCTTAAAAAAAAATTACTAGCAATACACTTGACTTTCAGCAAAGCAGTCAGTTAAGTGCCATACATGAAACACACTTTAGGCGATCATGTCTTGAAGGAGACATTGAGACATGACTGACTGGGCAGAAGATTATCCCACAGGAGTTTGCCATTGCTTTCTGCAGTAGACTGGTTGCCAGCCAAAGCTATAGAACCCAATCTGTCCTATTATTTAACCCATAACTGGAAGGAAGAGATGGAATAACACTTTTCCCAAAGGTATTTGCGTGTAAGTGATTGCAAGGAATTAAGCAGGAATTCAAATTCGCCTACCGATTTGTCTTGTCATTCTGAGTCATTATCCATTGCACCACAAAAACGTCCCTTTCAACGAAAAACCTCTTTAAAAAAATTAATCATTGAAACCTGATCTACAAACTGATTTCTTACTAAAGAATACATATTCTAGTCATACGAATCTATCTGTGCAATGAAACCTGATCTACAAACTGATTTCTTACAAAATACATATTCTAGTCATACGAATCTATCGTCAAAATGAAACCTGATCTACAAACTGATTTCTTACAAAGAATACATATTCTGAATCATACGAATCTATCGACCAAATAAACCTGATCTACAAACTGATTTCTTGAAAAATACATATTCTAGTCATACGAATCTATCGTCAAATGAAACCTGATCTACAAACTGATTTCACACCAAAAAATACATATTCTAGTCATACGAATCTATCCAATTCAAAATAGAAACCTGATCTAGAAGCAGTTTCTTACAAAGAATACATGTTCTAGTCATACGAATCTATCGTAAAATGAAACCTGATCTACAAACTGATTTCTTACAAAAAATACATGTTCTAGTCATACGAATCTATCGTCAAAATGAAACCTGATCTACAAACTGATTTCTTACAAAGAATGCATGTTCTGATCATACGAATCTATCGTCAAAATGAAACCTGATCTACAAACTGATTTCTTACAAAATACATATTCTAGTCCATACGAATCTATCGTAAAATGAAACCTGATCTACAAACTGATTTTGCTTACAAAAAATACATATTCTAGTCATACGAATCTATCGTAAAAATGAAACCTGATCTACAAACTGATTTCTTACAAAAAATACATATTCTAGTCATACGAAGATCTATCGTCAAAATGAAACTACAGTTCACAAACTGGTTATACCAAAAAATACATATTCGTCATACCGAATCATCGTCAAAATGAAACCTGATCTGCAAACTGATTTCTTACAAAGAATGCATGTTCTAGTCATACGAATCTATCGTAAAAATGAAACCTGATCTACAAACTGATTTCACCAAAAATACATAGTCTAGTCATACGAATCTATCGTCAAAATGAAACCTGATCTACAAACTGATTTCTTACAAAAAATACATATTCTAGTCATACGAATCTATCGGTAAAATGAAACCTGATCTGCAAACTGATTTCTTACAAAGAATGCATCTTCTCAGTCATACGAATCTATCGTCAAAATGAAACCTGATCTACAAACTGATTTCTTCAAAAAATACATATTCTAGATCATACCAGAATCTATCGTCAAAATGGAAACCTGATCTCTAAAACTGATTTCTTACAAAAAGTATATTCTAGTCATACGAATCTATCGTAAAAATGAAACCTGATCTACAACTGATTTCTTACAAAAAATACATATTCTAGTCATACGAATCTATCGTCAAAATGAAACCTGATCTACAAACTGATTTCTTACAAAAAATACATATTCTAGTCCTTACGAATCTATCGTCAAAATGAAACCTGATCTGCAAACTGATTTCTTACAAAGAATGCATGTTCTAGTCATACGAATCTATCGTAAAAATGAAACCTGATCTACAAACTGATTTCTTACAAAAAATACATATTCAGTACTTTGAATCTATCGTCAAAATGAAACCTGATCTACAAACTGATTTCTTACAAAAAATACATATTCTAGTCATACGAATCTATCGTCAAAATGAAACTTCTGATCTGCAAACTGATTTCTTACAAAGAATACATCGATGTTCTAGTCATACGAATCTATCGTCAAAATGAAACCTGATCTACAAGCTGATTTCCCACCAAAAAATATATTCTACAGTCATACGAATCTATCGTCAAAATGAAACCTGATAAACTGATTTCTTACAAAAAATACTTATTCTAGTCATACGAATCTATCGTAAAAATGAAACCTGATCTACAAACTGATTTCTTACAAAAAATACATATTCCTAGTCATACGAATCTATCGTAAAAATGAAACCTGATCTACAAACTGATTTCTTACAAAAAAATAAATATTCTAGTCATGAATCTATCGTCAAATGGCTCTGATCTACAGAGCGATTTCTTACAAAAAATACATATTCTAGTCATACGAATCTATCATCCCAATGAAACTGATCTACAAACTGATTTCTTACAAAATACATATTCTAGTCTTTGAATCTATCGTCAAAATGAAACCTGATCTGCAAACTGATTTCTTACAAAAAATGCATATTCTAGTCATACGAATCTATCGTCAAAATGAAACCTGATCTACAAACTGATTTCTTACAAAAAAAATACATATTCTAGTCATACGAATCTATCGTCAAAATGAAACCTGATCTACAAGTAAGTTTCTTACAATGCCTTCTGTCCCTATTACGAATCTACTCATCAAAATGCTGAAACCTGATCTGCAAACTGATTTCTTACAAAGCATGCATGTTCTAGTCATACGAATCTATCGTAAAAATGAAACCTGATCTACAAACTGATTTCTTACAAAAAATACATATTCTAGTCATACGAATCTATCGTCAAAATGAAACCTGATCTACAAACTGATTTCTTACAAAGAATACATATTCTCGTCATAAACGTATCCAAAATATCTTGTTAGCATGAAGTAACCCATTGATGTTTTCATGTGCCTTGAAACAAAATTTAACCAAACGAAACAAAACCAACCCACTTGAACATTGTACAATCCTGCTTATTCTTCATTTATTCAGTAAATTGACTCCAAGATTGATCATTTTAATATGATTTAATGCAAAAATAGGTTAAATTTATGCCTCTACATTGGAAAATCTCCTCCTTGCATCAAAATCATTTAACAATTTGGTAAACAGCAATGCACTTAAGTAAATATATAATTTTTTTTATCATTTGTTACTTTTGAAAATGTATAAGCATTTGTTTCGTGTGTTGATTTTAAAAGCATTAAAATCAACATTGATCAAACCAATATACAGTTAATGGAATATTTGTATAAAATCAGAACAACTGGCAGTTCTTTATTTTCGGAATCAAACTGTATAATAGTTATCAATGTGTATTTATTTATATACTTCCTGTCTCATTTGTATTGGGAAAACAATTGTGATGATACCGAGCAAAAGCGATAGACCGGATGTTTGCGCTTTCACGACCAAAAAGAAAATGACCAAAAGATGTTCCGGTCGAAAACTAAAAATGAATCAAATATTAAATTTCCAGTTCACGAGCCTACGCGAATTTTATTTATCAGCCAATGGGAAGCCCAGAACCAAATACAAGTGTGAAATCCCAAATGATCTGCTGTGATCCAAAAAGAAGATATAAAAAGCGGATACAGAAAGCATCGCCAGGCAGACTGACTCGAGGAGAAGAGAGTAATTAGTATCTCCCTTGACCCCAAGTCAAGCGGCTTACTACGCTCGCCTCCCTTACCTCTTTCCTTCTTCCCTGCCTCAAAAACAACTTACTGACCTAAGGAGCAAATACATTAAAGACATTCTTCATTTACACGCTCTCAAATTCCTTAGCATTAATTCTCCTTCAGCATTTTATTGTCATGAACATTTTAACCTCCGTTGGACCTATACTTCATGTATTATTTCAATTGTAGAAACATTAATTGATATGTGTATGTATAAAATGTTATCTTTCAACTCAATTTGCTTTTCTTGGTTTATAAACTTTCTTTATGACTTATAGTGGGCTATCTACAACAAGGCCAACTTCCGTTAACGTGCAACAGTATACAACTACCCATCACTAGAACGGACTCTCCACTACTAACAGAAAAGAATAGATAAGCAACACACAATAAATCCTCCTGCGATCACGATGAGCAGTCCCACCCGTTTACCCCTGGGCGGTTCATGTTTTCTTGAACTCTCTCTCCAAAGTTATTTTCAACTTACCCTCATGGTACTTGTCGACTATCGGACTCGTCCGAGTATTTAGCCTTGAATGGAGCTTACAACCCGATTTAGGCTGTGTCAAGTCAAGACTGTCACTG
Source organism: Ascarosepion bandense (assembly GCA_037127315.1). Classification (NCBI taxonomy): domain Eukaryota; kingdom Metazoa; phylum Mollusca; class Cephalopoda; order Sepiida; family Sepiidae; genus Ascarosepion; species Ascarosepion bandense. The sequence goes on from JBBBDQ010029870.1 coordinate 231,050, forward strand.
GTGTGCAGGTGGTCACAGAGAGAGAACAAGCAAGCGAACAGAGCATTCCGAAAAATATAGTGGCAATGGAAGGCTGACAAGGAGAATTTGATACTTAACTGTGGGTGCGTTGGCCGGGAGGAATGTCCATTTCGAACTTTCTGCAAAATATAAATAAGCTCGGCAGATTTGGGGTTTTTGAATTAATGTGATACTTTGAATATGAGTACAACGGACTTTATAATGTTCATGGCAATAAAATGCTGAAAGAGAATTAATGCTTAGGAATTTGGGAGCGTGTAAGTAAGGAATGTCTTTGATGTATTCGCTCTTTAGGTCAGTAACTAGTTTTTGAGACAGGAAAGAAGGTAAGGAGAGGTCAAGGGAGGCGAACATAGTAGCCGCTTGACTTAGGTCAAGGGGGATACTAATTACATTCCTCTCTCTCTCGAGTCAGTCCATGTGTGTCAGCCTACGTCCGTCTGTCTGGCGATGCTTTCTGTATTCGCTTTTTATTTCGACTTTTTGGATCGCAGGTGATCATTTGGGAATTCATATCCGTATTTGATTCTGGGCTTCCCATTGGCCGATAAATAAAATTCGTGTAGGCTCGCGAACTGGAAATTTAATATTTAATTAATTTTTAGTTTTCAACCGGAACATCTGCGCGGACGGACGACTTTTGGTCTTTTGCTTTTTGGTCGTGAAAGCGCAAACATCCGGTCCATCGCTTTTGCTCGGTATCACCCCAGAAATGAGGGGAGGTTGATTGGATTTGGAGAGGTGGATGTGATCTAGGGAGGTAGTAGATGGCAATTATTTTTATAATTTTGGATTTTAAATTATGTTTTCTCTTTAAGTTTTTTTTTATTTTGTTTACATTTTCTTGTTTTCTTTTTAGTTATTGACTTTTTCTGAGAATTTTTTTAATTTTTTCCTGCTTCCATATTAATATTGTTTGCCTTCTTCTCTCGTCCTTACTATCCACTTCTTACTCTCTCACTCATACTTTCCACTTCTCACTCTCACTTATACTTCCTACTCCTCTCTCCCACTCATATTCCACTTCTCCCTGAAACTCATAATTTCCACTTATCTCACCCTCCCTCATATTTCCACTTTTCTCTCTCACTCATACATTTCACTTATCTCCCTCTCCCTCATATTTTTCAATTGTCTCTCTCTCACTCATACTTTCCACTTCACACTCTCACTTATACTTCCTACTCCTCTCTCTCACTCATATTCCACTTCTCCCTGAAACTCATAATTTCCACTTATCTCACCCTCCCTCATATTTTCCACTTTTCTCTCTCACTCATACATTTAACTTATCTCCCTCATATTTTTCAATTGTCTCTCTCTCACTCATACTTTCCACTTCACACTCTCACTTATACTTCCTACTCCTCTCTCCCACTCATATTCCACTTCTCCCTGAAACTCATAATTTCCACTTATCTCACCCTCCCTCATATTTCCACTTTTCTCTCTCACTCATACATTTCACTTATCTCCCTCTCCCTCATATTTTTTTAATTGTCTCTCTCTCACTCATACTTTCCACTTCCTTCTCATTTACTCATGTTCTCCACTTTTCTCCCTCTCCCTTTCCACTTCTCTCTCTCACTCATACTTTTCACTTTTCTTCTCCTCACTTTCCACCACCTCTCTCTCTCTCTCACTCATATTTCTTTATACTGCTCTCTCTCTCACTCTTACTTTCCACTTCTCACTCTCTCACTCATACTTTCCAGTTCTCTCTTTCACTTATACTTCCTAATCCTCTCTCTCACTCATATTCCACTTCTCACTCTTACTCATAATTTCCACTTCTCTCACCCTCCCTCATATTTTCCACTTTTCTCTCTCTAACTTATACATTTCACTTATCTCTCTTCCTCATATTTTTCAATTGTCTCTCTTTCACTCATACTTTCCACTTCCCTCTTCTTCCTACTTTCCACTTCTCTCTCTCTCACTCAAACCTTAAACTTCTCTCTATATATACTACTTTCCACTTCTCCCTCTCACTCATATTTTCCACTTTTCTCTCTCTCTCTCTCTCTCTCACTCATACTTTTCTTCCTTCTCTCTCCCCTTCTTTCCACTTCACTCTCTCACTCAAACTTTCCACTCCTCTCTCTCACTCATCTTTTCCACTTTTCTCTCTCACTCATACATTTCACTTATCTCCCTCTCTCTCATATTTTTCAATTGTCTCTCTCTCCCTCATATTTTCCACTTTTCTCTCTCTCTCTCTCTCTCTCTCTCACTCATACCTTTCACTTCTCTCTCCCCTTCTTTCCACTTCACTCTCTCACTCAAACTTTACACTCCTCTCTCTCCCTCATCTTTTCCACTTTTCTCTCTCTCTCTCTCTCTCTCTCTCTCAAAATATCAATGTTTTTTTTTTCTTACTTTATCACATTTTGCTTGTTTCTTTCTTTTTTCTTTTTCTTGCCTTTTTATTTTTTGTTTTCTTCCTTGGAAGATCAAAAGAAAAATTGTATAAAGCCAAAAATATTGTTGTCTCAGAGAATAAAAAAAAAAAACAACCAACAAAATCCACATTAATAATAAAAGTAAGACACAAAAAAAAATTAATCTGTGGCGGTTGAGTGTTCTCGTTTGTCTGTCCATATATAGAGATGTCTTTTCTTTTTAAATACTGCTTAGTCTGGTTTTCATTGAGTTTGTACTCCCCAGCCTAAGGCTTGAACTCACCATTACCGTCACACCAATGTAAAATACAGTGACACCTCTCCTGATGAAAGTAATTCGTTCTAGAAGTCGTTTCGTAACAGGAACATTAAAAGTAAAAAAAATCAAAGTAAAATACAAGTAGTACCTTTACTTACAAAATTAATTCAGTCTGGAAGTCGTATTGTAACGTGAAAATTTCGTAAGTAGAGACTGAGGATTTGGTGATCCTTATGGCCCAATGGGAAAACGAAGAGGGCGCTGGGTATATCTATAGGGGGTTATCTTATCTATTCTTTTCCAGTTGTAGGAGTCTGTTCTAGTGAAGGGTAGCTGTATATTGTTGCAGGTTAACGGAATTTGGCCTTGTTCTAGATAGCCCACTATAAGTCATAAAATGATTATAAAATCAAGAAAGGCAATTTGAGTAGAAAATATCATTTTATATATGCACATATCAATTAATGATTTTACAATTAAAGTAATGCTTTAAATATAGGTCCAACGGAGGTTAAAATGTTCATGGCTAATAATAAGCTGAAAGAGATTTAAGGCTTAGGAATGAAGAATGTCTTTGATGTAGTCGCTCCTTGGGTCAGTAAGTACTTTTGAGACAGGGAAGAAGGAAAGAGAGGTGTAGGGACGAGCATAGTAGCCGCTTGACTTGGTCAAGGGAGACACTAAATTACTCTTGCCTGTCACCGTCGTCTGTCTTCGAGTCAGTCTGCCTGCCTGCTGGGGTCTTGTCTGTATCCGCGTTTTATATCTGCTTTTTGGATACAGCAACTTGTTTGGTATTTCACACTTGTATTTGGTTCTGGGCTTCCCATTGGCTAATAAATAAAATTCGCGTAGGTTCGCCAAATGGAAATTTGATATTTGATTAATTTTTATTTTTCAACCGGAACATCTGCGCGAACCTGGATGCGCAACAACGAGTTTTGGTCATTTGCTTTCTGGTCATTATAGAGAAACATCCAGTCCCTCGCTTTTGTTCGGTATCACCACATACCCACATCATACACATAGAGGTCCCTCCTAGCCAATGGGATGCCAGGAAGATGGTGGGCAATAGCCAATGGTAAAGCAGCTCGGACACGCCACTTTCAAACCAATATACAGGATGCTACAAGTATGTTTAAGTTCGGTCGACTCTGGGAGCTGCAAGTAGCAGCACGTATTTTCAAATTTTCGCCTTTCGTATTCTGAAATTTCTTTCGTAACAAGAGGCATTTTGTAACCTGAAAATTTTGTATGTATAGCCTTTCATAAGTAGAGGTACCACTGTACATTGCAAGAGAGTGTGTATGTTAGTTCAGAATGTTGGTTTTCACTTTCAAAAGGAATGAACATTGAGCAAAGTTGTTTTTTTTTGGGGATTATTTTCATTTTCATGAAGAAAAATTGCATCTTCTTATGAGACAGAGTTTGTGGCTCAGGGTACATTAAAACAGAACAAGAGGGTGGGATCCTACTTCTTTGTAGCAATCAGCTGTCCTAATTATTCCTTTGATGTTTAGAGAAGTGGACTAGCCTGTCAAAAAGGTAGAGAGAATAGACCAGAAATATCTTTTGTTTCTTTGGTTTTACATTGAGGGCAGTAAGTAGGATTATCTTTCACTTTGAAACAGGTTCTCTAATCTTTTGTTTTGCTTATCTGGTTTCAGAATAAAAGTTAGCTGATTGATCTTCCCTTAGAAATGTTGGTGTTAATATTAATCAGATGTTAAGAAGACAAATAAGTCATAACTTTCAGGGGATTAAAGAAATATTTTTATTTTATTTTATTTATTAAACTTTGCCTACAGCTACAAAATAGCCTTGAAATGGAACACATTCCTGCAACTTTTTTAGATTTCCTTCTCAGTCTAAAAATAATTTTCCCCCTCCACCTGTAACAATTGCCAAATTAATAACCTTTTTGTGGATAGGAATTTATTTCATTATAGGAGAAATAAAAACTAAATTATTAAAAATTATTTATAATTTTGATTGTAATATTTTTTTTATCAAAGGAACCAGTTAAAATCTCAAGTCATAAGAAGGAGTGTCAGGAACGAAGTAGAAAGACATCAAATATAAAGTAGTTAGTATTACCCCTGAATGCATGGATAACCACTTCTCAGATTGGTACCTACTCTAATTATACCAATGATAATATGTAACTTTTACAGACGCAGCGTATATAATTTTGTCCTATCCATAGAAAAGGCTTATTTTCATACGCTGCTACTTATTGAGGTCAGAGGCTATGGCTTCCTTGCATTATATATTATCTGACCTGGTACGTAATTTCATGCAGAAGTGTATTTACATTGAGCAGGTCTTATGAAAAAGCACTAATATGCAAGTTGGCTAACAAAAGAAAATAAACAGTGTTTTTAAAATAACTATTGCTTTAAAACGTTACAGAGTTCAGACACTGGGTGATGAGCAAAATTTCCCAGGTCAGTAGATGAAGAGACAGAAATTTAATGTTTACTATAGTAAAGTAAATATTATTGCATTGAAGGAATGTAATTGTGTTTTGTATTTTGATAACCAGTAAAGCCAATGTCAGGTAATATAAACCTCAAAATTGTTTCATAAACAATGTGCCTGAAACATGACATTTTCAAATGAGATTTGGTTGATATATAGATTGAAAGACAGTTGAGATAGAATGAGTCAGCAGTGTGATCGAAAGACAGATGAAGAAAGTTACAGGGAGAATGGCAAGCAAGCATGGCCTCTGGCTGCTTTCTCATATATGTGTGTGCTGACCATCCAATCCCACCACCGACTCCACTACATGACTAAGTCACCAAATAACAAATAAGAAATTTTGTATATTTTTATGCATATATAAGTGTTGCAGTCATCATTTTATCAATGAAAATATTGCGATTTTATCAGCATGGAAAAGACAGGTGATTTTATCAGTAAAAAGATAAATTTTGTGTTGAAATTTAAATCCTCACCATTAGTTTTCATATTGATATACAACGTTTAAACAAGTGATTCTTTAATTTTGAGGGTGGGTATTACTTACCAGAGCCTGAAGTGTGCTTCACATCATTTCTAGACCATAACTTTGTGTTATGTTTTTAACATGACAAAATATGGAAAAATGACACACTCTGAAATTCTCCACTCAATGAAACAAATTCTACTTGTTAGTTTCTTTTCGTTTCAATCTTCAAGGCGAATATTTCCACGTGGTGTAATCTCATCCTTCGTCGCCAGTTTAGTTATGTCTTTAACATGACAAAATAAAATGGTTATGGAAAAATAACACACTCGCCGAGTATTGGAAATACCTAGGGGAATTTATTATTGTGCAAACATGAGTACAGCGAACGGTTGTAGATGTTGAACCACCGTGTGTTTATAGAGAGCGTGGCAAATCTCAGCCTGTCATGTTTGCTCGCCTCTGCCGGAAGTCCCTTCTCCATGTCTCCCGGCATGCACCTGTTAGCTGGGGATGGACTTCCTTGAATGGTCCAGGGGAGGTAACTTTTGACCCTTTTTTATGGTAATCCTAATACTTTGTTGGTAAAATTCATCATAATTTATGGATAAAGCACAGGGATCAGTTTATGTATTGATTATAATAGGGAATCAATCTCCCGAATGTATATTATATAGCAACAACAGTCCATGATGGTCACAAAGTCAGGGATCAGTTTATGTATTGATTATAATAGAGAATCAATCTCCCGAATGTATATTATATAGCAACAACAGTCCATGATGGTCACAAAGTCAGGGATCAGTTTATGTATTGATTATAATAGAGAATCAATCTCCCGAATGTATATTATATAGCAACAACAGTCCATGATGGTCACAAAGTAAGGGATCAGTTTATGTATTGATTATAATAGAGAATCAATCTCCCGAATGTATATTATATAGCAACAACAGTCCATGATGGTCACAAAGTAAGGGATTGAAAGTAATGTTAACAACGTTCCTGGATATAGAGTATCCTCTTAGCATCTGTTGACCATGTCCGTCATAGTATATGGATATAGAGTATCCTCTTGGCATCTGTTGACCATGTCCGTCATAGTATATGGATATAGAGTATCCTCTTGGCATCTGTTGACCATGTCCGTCATAGTATATGGATATAGAATATCTTCTTGGCATCTGTTGACCATGTCCGTCATAGTATATGGATATAGAGTATCCTCTTGGCATCTGTTGACCATGCCCGTCATTGTATATGGATATAGAATATCTTCTTGGCATCTGTTGACCATGTCCGTCATAGTATATGGATATAGAGTATCCTCTTGGCATCTGTTGACCATGTCCGTCATTGTATATGGATATAGAATATCTTCTTGGCATCTGTTGACCATGTCCGTCATAGTATATGGATATAGAGTATCCTCTTGGCATCTGTTGACCATGTCCGTCATAGTATATGGATATAGAGTATCCTCTTGGCATCTGTTGACCATGTCCGTCATAGTATATGGATATAGAGTATCCTCTTGGCATCTGTTGACCATGTCCGTCATAGTATATGGATATAGAGTATCCTCTTGGCATCTGTTGACCATGTCCGTCATAGTATATGGATATAGAGTATCCTCTTGGCATCTGTTGACCATGTCCGTCATAGTATATGGATATAGAGTATCGTCGCCGCATGTAATCTGTTCAATGAAACAATGTCAAAGAATATCACTTTCGAATCAGACACTCTCCAGAATTGGATTTGAACTCCAATACTCGGAAAAATATGGCCGCCTTTTATACACGTTGCATTGAATATTTTGAATTTTCTGATTGGTTAAGACTTCTATTGGTGAACTATAAAATGGGTTGGCTCATGGGGGTCTGCACAGTATATAATGGATGCAAAAAGTCCAACAGACTTAATAGGTAGCAGGTTAGATCTGGTCAAAATCCAAAATAAACAGTTAATTGAAGCTATGCTTGGAACACTATGCTATTTCCGCCATTAAATGCATCTGTTTACCTTTCAACTAATGTCACTGCAACTAATACTACTAATACAACTAATACTACAAGTGCATTGTGTATTGGTTAAAAATCAAAAGCAGAAGCTTTTAACACAACACTGAAAATCTGACTTGCAATTGTAAAAAAATCGCAAGAGACACACATCGATACAAAAAAACAATACCCTGTCTGGTAGCAAAAGTTTCTGGTGGCACCAAAGGTGGCAACACTATCTTAACCACCAAAACTGTGTTACATTCTCTTGGTTGGGGATTGATGGGGGCATGTTGTACGCATAAAATTTCTTGTTAACAGGTTTCATTTTTTTACATATATATATATATATATATACGTGAAAAGATCACAAGATCGCCAAGACCTACCGCGGTTTCGCACAACGGCTCGTCAGGGCAACGGCAGACCAAGGATTAATCAAATAAATAGACACACCGAGCAAAGACTAACAAACCAGCGTACCCAACTGGGGAAGGGGAGGTTCGAGGGAAAAAAAAAATCCGGAGACACAGTATGGTCAGACACACTAAGCAAGAAATTTTGCTTTATGAAATCTACACCTATTCAGTATTTCAGTTTTGGCGTTAATAAGTTTGTTGGCAGGTTCAAATTTAGCTATTGCTAGCTTCTCCTCATCACATAACCTACAAAATTTATTGTCTTTGTTATAGTTAGGGCACTTTTTTATTATTTCCCATTTCAGAATGGGGCTTCTTTTTGTTTTGGTTTTTATGTCCCATACATAGGTGGATAAAGCTGTACTATGTTTATACTTCTCGTTTTTAAAAGAGGTTTTATGGTTGTAAAACCTAATTTTAAAATTATCATGCGTAGCTCCTATGTATGTTTTACGGTTTTTATCATTTTCGTTAATGTAAACTCTAACTTTATAAACTACGTTTACTTGGTTGCAATTACCTCTAATAGGGCAGTCGGTTTTAATTCTACAATTACACTTATTTTTATTGCCGTTATTAGTACTAGGGATATTGGTATTATCTTTCAATTTACTTTTATTGGTATTATTAATTATTTTACCAATATTAGGTAAACAAGAATAGCTCAGTTTAATAGTGTTCCTATTAAATATTTTTTTAAGTTTGCTATCTGAATTAAAATGTTTATCTATTAAATTAAAAAACATTTTACCTATTTTAGATTTGACTTCATTATTGTAGGGGGGGTTAAACCATATAATATTTCTTGATCTGTTATTATTGGTTTTTTTAGCAATATTTTGGTCAGAAAATTTTAGCATTTGCTGATGTCCACTTTTTTTTAGTGCAATTTGATAAATTTTCTTGTATTTATCGAAAATTTCACTATTGGAAGAATTGGTGGACAATCTAACAGCTATACCTTTAGGGATACCTTTAAGGATATGTATAGGGTGATTAGAATTTTTATTAACATAATTGGGAGTGTAATTCCTTTTAACGTAGGGTGTTATAAGTCCATTATTAAGATTTAATGTTATGTCCAAGTAATTGACAATTTTAATGTTATGTTCTATTTCTATCTCTAGCTTATGAGATTTAAAACCTGTGTTTTTGCTCTACGTTACTTCCTCTTTGTTAATTCGATTTGGTTAGTTTGTATCGAGCACTTTTCTTTCTTTGTGGTTGGTTCCGTTTGAGGGTTTTTTTTCTTTGCTGCGAGGTACTGTATGTATTGTCGGTACTCCGCGGTTTTCTTTTTTTTTTCCCCCTCTTGTCCAACGCTTTATAGCGACGGACAGTAACGGAGTTAGATTCTGCCGGTTATTTGTGGTCCTCAAAGTTTGCTTTTGTAAAATTTTAGGATTTAGATACGTACAGAGTCGGTCTTATTATATATATATATATATATTGCTAAATTGAATTTTAAAGTGAAAAAAAATGTATATATATATATATATATATATATATATATTGCTTTAAAATTTAATTAATCATAATATGTGTTGATAACTTATGTTTTAATATTACTGACTAAAAACCCGCACGATACTTATTTGGTTTTCATAACTCCAATATACATTAGTCTACCATAATTTTTATACTTAATTTCAATTTTAATCTAAACAATCCAGTCTCTTTAAAGTAGCATAAAATTTGGATGTGCGTTGTGGTACAGTGGATATCGGCTCGAAACGAGAAATCGGGGAGCCGAGTTCAAATTCCAGTTGAATTCATTGCATTCACTTATTCGCAAATACCCTTCGGAAAGGTATTAATCCATCTCTTCCTTCCAGTTATGGGTTAAATAACAGGACAGATTGGGTTCTGTAGCCTTGGCTAGCAACCAGTCTACTGCAGAAAGCAATGGCAACCTACTGCGAGATAATCTTCTGCCCGGACAGACATGATCGCCCAAGCCTGTTTCACGTATGGCACTTAACTGACTGAGTATAAAATTAAATTTTAAAAACATAAAATCCAACCTGCTATTAAAAACCATTGGCTACTCATTTGAATAATGTATGTTCGTAGCATGTATATTACCCAGAAAAAAAATGTTATGTGACATTAGGCTACTATGTTCTCTACATTACCCAAATTTTCAACTTCATAGATCAACATAATTCTTACTTTTGATTGGGTAATATTTACACACCCACAATCACTTTGTGATACTTACTCCAACCAGCTGTTCTTAATTTTCTGAATAACCATGAATTCATCTTATATTTTCTAAAATAAGCCATTTTCACTATTTATTTTTAAAATGTTACCTGAAGAAAAACTATATTGTTCTGAAACATGAAAAATTTTGTGTAGTGATATTCTACTTTTATAAGCCATTGTAATAACAAAATTACAATATTAAGCTCTACTTTGTACTGAGCACTCTTTATAAAAGTAAAGGCATAAACAGCAAGTTTTAATCTATCTGTTCTTTCACTTCCTTATAATATATATATATATATATAT
>JBBBDQ010029871.1:0-55000 GCA_037127315.1 Ascarosepion bandense
CTGCAAATATCTTATCCGCTGCCTTCCTCTGTCTCTTTTTCCTTCTATCTGGCCTGTTAGTATCAGGTTCTCAAAGCTCTCCTTCCTTATTGCATGTCCCAGGAACTTTAGTTGTCTCTTCCTGATGCTCAATATTAATTTCCTTTTTGTTACCATTCTCTCCAACACTTCATCATTGCTTGCATGCTCAGTCCACGATATCCACAGCATCCTTCTGTAGAACCACATTTCTGCTGCTTCAAGTTTTGTCCTCTTTTTCAATGATATTGTCCAGCATTCACTGCTGTATTGAAGAACTGACATCACATAGCAATCTAGCACTCTTTTCTTTGTTTCTAGTTAAATTTTCCTGTGTGTTAGTACTTTACTCAGCTTCTGGAATGCGTCTTTTGCCATGCCAATTCGCCTTTGGATCTCTGTGTCGCACTTTCCATCTGTTAGAACACTTCCTAGGTATTTAGATTTTTGTACTTGCTTGATTCTGGTATCCCCCACCTGTATTTAGCATTTTGGGTTGCACCTTTTGCTGATGACCATGCATAAATTCATGTGGTCTAGCATCAGGAAAAAAAGCTCATTGGTGCAGTTGCCATGAAAATATTTGTAGAAAAGACAGAGGGAAGCCATGTTATGTTGGTGAAAAAGTGACTGATCTTCAGATGTTTCAGAAGTCAAGATCGCTTGCAAATCCTTCTCAAGGACCTTAAGACGAACAGCAGAATCTCCCAATATTCAATGCATAAACAGAAAAATAACAAATTTGCAGAGTTATTATTCTTAATAATTATATTTTTGAATTGTTTTATTCATAGCTGTATATATATATATAGCTATGTCTACAGTTGGAAATTCATATGAATTAAGCATAATGAGGAAATGCCCTTTTTCTTATACTGTTAGATGACTAAATAAAATCTCAACGGCCACTCAGAGTAGAGATTTACTGAACAAGTGATATTATGGTTGCTGTAGAAGAATGTAGTGTACCCTATGCCTTTGCCCGTGCCTTGAATATTGCTGCCATATCTAGTCAGGTGCTCCTGCTATCCACCTAGGTGTCCTTGACAAAATCCAACGGATAATCTGTAATGTGTTCGATCTCGACTTGGCAGCTAGGATACAGTCGCTTTCTCACTGATGCAATGTGGCTTCCCTGTGTCTCTTCTACAAATACTTTCATGGCTTCTGCTCCAATAAACTTATCTCACTGGTATCTGAATTTCCTTAAGCCACAAGTTAAGCAAATAGGTCCCACCCTTTTACCGTGAAATTAATAAATTGTAAAAACAAATTCTACTCCATCAGCTTCTTTTCTTGCACATAATTGCTTTCCTGACAGCTACAATCTTCAAGAATTCAAATGTAAAAACAAGTCACCTGCTATCTCACTAATTCACATCCTCTCTCTCTCTCTCATGCATTTTTCTCCATTCACCCCACTCATCAGTATTCTCTTCCTTCTCATACTCTCTTCCTGACACCCTCTGTAACCTGTCACTCTTTCTCATAAGATTCCTCCTTTGTAAACCCCTGCGCAATAGAGACAGTAAAATGCCTTGCTTGGGGCCACACGATTATAAAAAAAAATATTCATGGTAATAATTGGTATTCTTATTAATATTATTTTTCAGTTGTTTTAGATAACTAAATAAAAGGCTCAAGCGCCACTCAGAGTAGAATTTTACTGAAAAAGAGATATTATGGTTGCAGTAGAAGAATGTAGTGTACCCTCTGCCTTTGCCCGTGCATTGAATATTGCCGCCATATCTGGTCAGGTGGATCAAGACTAGTGCACTAGAGGTTAGAGTGAGAGTAAAGACTCAGTTCAGTGGTGGGGTATTGAGGAAAGGATGAAAGATAATGGGGTTTTAGCGAGGTAACAGAACAAGTAAAAAAATTCAAATACTTGTGAAGTGTTTTGACAGAGGATGGAAAATGTAACATGGAGATCCAAAGTCCCATTGGCATGGCTAAAGGCACATTTCAGAAGCTAGCCAGACTACTGAAAGACAAGAGAATCTAATTAGAAACAAAGAAAAGAGTACTGGATTGTTATGTGATATCTGTCCTTTTGTATGGAAGTGAATGCTGGACAATCTCATCAAAAATAAAAGAGAGGCTTGAGGCAGCAGAAATGTGGTTTTACAGAAGGATGCTGAGGATACCATGGACGGAGCACGCGTGCAGCTATGAGGTGTTGGAAATGATGCAAACAAGAAGAAAAACTGACAATAAATATCAGGAACAGACAAATGAGGTTCCTGGGACACGTAATGAAGAAGGAGAGCCTGGAGAGTTTGATACTCACAGGTTGGATAAATGGAAGAAGAGACAGGAGAAGGCAGTGCGAGACGTACTTGTTAGGTTAGGCAAATGGTTGATGGAGCGGGGGTCGTAAGAGATACCAAGAGAAAAATTACTGAGAGCAACAAGAGACAGAGCCAAGTGGAAGTCCATGATCACCCACGACCTGAAGGGACAGGGCACATGAAAAAGAAGAAGGAATAAAACTAAAAGACATGACTGTGTAGCTAATCAGTAATGAGAAGAGGTGGATTCATACCTAATCAATATTTGATAAACAAATTAGAAATTATAATGTGGATATAAAGTTGGGGGGTCAATTCTCTATTATAATCAATAGCAAAACTGAACCCTCACTTTGTGACCATAATAGTTTCTATCCATTTATATTTTAGATTTATGGGTTTCAGCAAATGGATTGCAGGGCAGGGTTTGGGAGGAGTAACATAAGAAAAAATTACTGAGAGCGACAAAAGACAGAGCCAAGGGGAAGTCCATGATCACCCACGACCTGAAGGGACACGGCACATGAAGAAGAAGAACAGAACTTCTATTACAACTTCACTTTTCTTATCTTGGAAAGTGTATACCTCTTAAACAAAGGAAGATATTCAGCAAATTTTAATGTCGAATTCTCTTTTATTTAATCTTCTCGCAGGGCTGGTCATTTTTCAAAATCATTCTCTACAGCATTTGTCATGGGAAAACAACATATGAAATTTTGCATTTTCAATTTTTATGAATGACATCTGCTCGAAATCTTAGCAATTCTTGCAATAGGATATGCAAGTATTTAATTCCAAAATTAACAAGTGTTCAAACTTTATTTTTGCACATGCAAATATTGTTTTGCACTTGTTCACAAATCAAAAAATTTGAGAAATATTTTAAAAAATCTTAATATTAAAATTAAGGCCCAAAAGCCTGCAAAAGTTTAAACACAAAAATTATTATTTTTAATTGTTAATATAAAATAAAAATGATTTTTGAAGATTTTTCCTGAAGGAAATAAATAAATAAATAAATAATGAATATTATCTTAGGTTCAATTCAGGCAAATTTTGTAAAATATTTTGGCTATAAAAAATTATAAATTCAACATTTATTAAAATAGAAGAGGCCAAGAAATAAGATAAATATTAAACATAAATGTGTAGAATTCATGAAAAAATAGATTTAAATTCTGATTTATTAATCCAGACCTAAGTTTAATGTAGGAATCTGTACATATATCAACATCATCACTGTTGTTAGGGCCATGACTGAGTGATAGTGAAATGGTCAGTGTTTCACTTAAAATTTGACCAATTCCCTCTACATACAATGTATAGTGTATCTTGAGCAGGTATCCATCTAAGTGTCCTTGACAAAATCCAACGGAGAATCTGTAATGTAATAGATCTTGACTTGGCAGCTTAGATACAGTCACTTTCTCAACGGTGCAATGTGGCTTGTTTGAGTCTCTTCTACAAATGCTTTCACAGCTTCTGCTCCGATGAACTTAGCTCACTGGTTCCCCCTGTGTATGAATCTACTCGAACCACAAGATAAGCAACTAGGTCCTACCCTTTTACTGTGAAATCAATAAAATTCTACTCCAGCAGCTTCTTTTCTTGCACTTCCCGCCTGTGGAATTCCCTTCCATTTTCTTGTTTTCCCAACAGCTACAATCTCCAAGAATTTAAATGTAAAGTCAATAGTCATCTCTTATCTTACTAACCGGCATCCTCCCTCTCATGCTCCTTTCTCCATCCACTCCACTCTCATCAGTATTCTCATCCTTTTCTTACTCACTTCCTGACACCCCCTATAACCTGTCACTCTTTCTCATAACTTTCCTCCTGTATAACCCCCTGCAAAACAGTGGCAGTCAAATGCCTTGCTTGGGGCGATATGATTATAGAAAAAATTCTATGCAATTATAATGTGGATATAAAGTGGGGTATCAATTCTACATTACAATCAATATATAAATTGATCCCCCACTTTATGGTCACAGTCATCCTTCTCTTACCCACTTCCTGACACCCATTATAACCTGTCACTGTTTCTCATAACTTTCCTCCTGTGTAACCCCCTGCAAAACAGTGGCAATAAAATGCCTTGCTTGGGGTGATATGATTATAAAAAAAAAAGTAAACCTGATCGCGTCCATCCCTCTCAAAATTAAAACTACAGCAGATGTCTTACTACTTAAATAATCGCTTCAGTCACAGATACATAACCACTGATTTCATTGAGGGAAACCTTTCCCACACCTGTTTAAGAAGTCTTCAACCCAGCAATGCTGCAGCCTTACCACACTGGCGTTGTACATAGCTAGAGAGTTTAGTCCCAACTAAAGAACACATTTTGTTTCTTTAAGTTTCAATATAAGTGAAATTGTAAAATTCATCCAGTGCAATCATTCAGCTACCCTTTGATAGTGTTATGTCGCCAAGTATAAATGAATAACTCAACAACAGACTCAGAATATAAGTTGTATTCCGCGGAAAGACGGTTAGTATGTACAGAAGTGATTAGTAATATTTACAATAGAAAGATACAAGAGTCCAATCTGTCGTAAGACGTGTGTATACGTGATTACTTCCGGTACGCCACCGGAAGTGTGACTAACTCTTCACTGACTCGCACTGACTCTTCAGTAACTCATTAGAGACTCTCAAGTGACTCTCTATGACCCTCGTGTAGAGAATCCACCATTGCTATATATAGCAATGGGAACAGTCCATTTGTAGTCAAATAGGAGCGGCGCCCTAACAGATAGGTCTTGTTTCTGATTCTAGTAAGTCATTGAGCTCAACAAAAAAGCATGGTGGAGGATTTGGCTTGGTTACTGATGAACTGATCCTGAGTTAGTACGAGATTAATATATCTCTGCTGCCTGTATTATTTTTGGGTGACTAATGATCCTCCTTCTAGCACCGCCCCAGATTATAAATACATATAGAAAATTCATGCAATAAACTATATAGACACATGTACATACACACACACACAATATATTTATATACCCTATCAGTCAAAATTTTTGGGTTCCCTTGGGATATGTCTATAATTAGAAAAATAGACCTTCTTAGGCTTAATGACTCTGAGAGTCATCTACTTGGAATTTTGGTAGAAAAATAAAATTATGCCCACAAAATTATAATGTCATGAACTCTGAGATGAATAGCAGGAGCACCTGACCAGGTGTGACAATACATGAGTGGATGGTTCATTTGTGTATGTGCAAGATGGATTCAAATGAGAAAATATTCCTGGAGTGACATAGTGACCCATCCTTCCTAGTAGTAGATGTAACTATTAATTCAATGTAATCATTACACTCGAGGTCAGCTGGGAGTGGGAAGCCGAGGTGACATAGTGTATTGCTTTCTGGGAGACTAGTGTGATCCATGCTCATGTGGGGTAGAAGAGATTGTCTATGGTGGTTAACAGATAGCAGCTTCATTGTGGAAGCATTAATATCTTCAAGCCATGTCTTACCCCAGTCCATCACAGATTGGAGGTTCTTTTCAAGCTCAGCAGTGAGGTTTGCTTTGTCAGCCTCAGCAGATTTCTTATCGAGGCGGGAGTAAATGGTAGTGTCATCAGACTAGATGCCTACTTGGGATCTGATCACATCAAGGAGATTGTTGATGAAGATCAGAAAAAGTGTAGGACCTAGGATAGAGCCTTGATCAACACCTGTGTTCATATGATAGGATCTGGAAGCATGTCTTTTTAATATGGCCTTCATTACATAGTTTGAGAGGAACAATTGGATTAAATCAAACAAGCATACAGTTATTCCATAGCCCTATATCTTGCACAGAAAGCCAGCATGCTAGATTCTGTCAAATGCTTTGGAGATATCCAGGGCAACAGCATCCTTATTGAGAGCCTTATCAAGAGAATATAATAATAATATTTATACAGACAGGTGTATGTATTTACATATTAAATTTCACTGTTCTTTGTTGTGACCATGAAGAGATCAATGGTTTGATTGTTTAAAATGATTTGTTGCAAATGTGTCTGCTAAGTTCAAAGTAATTTTATTGTAAATGAGGATAAACAAATGGTATGTATGCCAATATATATCTGTGTGCCTTGTAGCACTTGCTATCAAAATGTGTGTGACTGTTGACTGATTATGTGCAGTAGCAGTAATTTTATACATGGCAAACAAAAAGAGAGGAGACTGGTTTTACTTTCATCACAACTTTGTATGTTTTTCATATATAAAATCATTGCTGACTGATGTGTTGTCAAGGTAATGTGTATTTACTGTTGATCAAGGCAGGTCCTTGCTGTGTGTCAAAGATCTAGTTGCTGACTTCAATTTTGTTTGCTCTAGTGAGCCGTTTTTATGGCTTATGTTTGGCTCCAAATCCTATTTCAGTTTTGTGTAAAAATAACCCAAGAACTGACCCTTTTCCAGATCATTTTTTGTTCAAGATAGACTAGGCAAGATATAGCCAAGAATAGAGTAAGTAAAATAAGGTTAAAAATAGGTTAGGTGAAATGAGGCCAAAGATAGATTTGGCAAGATGAGGCTAAAACTAGATTAGCCAAAAAAAGGCAAAAATTGGGTCAGGCTAAAAGAAACCAAGTTAATTAAAAGAGGGGGTAAAATTTACATTATTATTTATATATCTTCAGCTTTGTTGTTATTATCATCTGATTGCCTTTTCACGGTTTTCTTTTTTGGATAAAGAATTATCATTTTTGACATTCAAACTACTATCCTCATCTTTGTTGTTATTATCCCCTGATTGCATTCTTACTAAATTTCTAGGATAAAAAGTTATCATTAGTTACATTCAGACTAGTATCCTCATCTTTGTTATTATCATCACCTAATTGCTTTCCCCCTTAATTTCTGGGATAACAAGTTATCATTTTTACATTCAGACTAATATCCTCATCTTTGTTGTTATTATTACCTAATTGCTTTCCCACTTAATTTCTGGAATGGCGAGTTATCATTTTTACATTCGGATTAATATCCTCATCATTGTTATTATTATCACCTAATGGTCTTCTCACTGAATTTATAGAATAAATAGTTATCATTAGTTACATTCAGTCTAGTATCCTCATCATTGTTGTTATTATCACCTGATGGCCTTCTCACTGAATTTATAGAATAAAGAGTTATCAATATTTACATTCAGACTAATATCCTCATCTTTGTTGTTATTATCACCTGATGGCCTTCTCACTGAATTTATAGAATAAAGAGTTATCATTAGTTGCATTCAGTCTAGTATCCTCATCATTGTTGTTATTATCACCTGATTGCCTTCTCACTGAATTTATAGAATAAAGAGTTATCAATATTTACATTCAGACTAATATCCTCATCTTTGTTGTTATTATCACCTGATGGCCTTCTCACTAAATTTATAGAATAAAGAGTTATCAATATTTACATTCAGACTAATATCCTCATCTTTGTTGTTATTATCACCTGATGGCCTTCTCACTGAATTTATAGAATAAAGAGTTATCATTAGTTACATTCATACTGAAATCCTCATCTTTGAAAATAGCAAATCGTTAACTAGCAACATTTGTGGAGAAAGTTTTATAAGTTGGGAAATAATGCATTACCCACAGGGCTGTTTTTACAGTTTTGAATTCTGTCGAGGTCTGGAAATGAGAACTGGGTGGTTCGTCATGCTAGCAATATTCAGTTTTTGATCTAATCAGGTTCTATTAAAGTTAGAGCATGGTAGTTTTTGCTTTCACAAGCAAATAGGGAAACTGACAAACAGAAGAATTTTTTTTAGCCATCTCAACACAAGCAAAGAAATAAAGCCGCTGAGATTCAAGTGGTTACTGAGTGCATCAGAAAAAGACATTAAGGAAAGGGAACAATAAATAAACAGGAATTAAGGAAACAAAAGTAAGATTTGACATTGCATTTAAATTTTTGAAGATCAAATTTGACTGGAAAACAATAAGTCAGAAGAGAGATCCAGCAGTGAGAGAAGAAACTGTTAGCATAGGACTTATACTAATATGAGAAGAAGAAAACATAATTAAGGAGAGAGAACAATAAAAGAATAGGAATCAAGAAGGCAGTAAATAACGATTGACATTGCATTTAAATTTTTGAAGATAAAGTTGAGTGAAAAGCAAGAAGCCGGAAGAGAGTTCCACAAGCGAGAGAAGAAACTGTTAGCATAGGACTCATAATTATATGAGAAGAAAACATAAGAAGAAATGACCTTTGATTTTCATGGTTAGCCACCATTTCTGGTGTATTAAAATTGCTCATTTTCATTTATGATTTATTTAATAAAAGTCGTAGAAACCAGTCTATTTTCAGATAGGCCGATCAATTAATGTAAGCCAACTGAAATAAACTATTTTTATAAAAAAAAGTGTTTTTAAATCAAAAATTTTAAAATAGAAGTACCGAATTTTTCCAATTGATTGCCAAAATTTAAATTAACTGATAAACTTTATTCATGATTCACATTATCAGTAATAGACTAATTCGAGTATAAAGGTTTGTTTTTATGTAGCCATCTAGATAGTTTTCTAGATTATTGTAGTGAAGTGAGTGATAAGCACGGAAAACGATTTCATCAGAATATCAAAACAATAGAAGAGCTTTACCAGGGATGGTTGGACAAACAAATGATGGCTTGCTACTGCTGGAGTACCAAAAAGGGCTTAAATAACATTGAACATGACAGACATTCATAAAAGAAAATGTTTACCATAGTTCTTATGTTCAGAATGTTTTTTTCTGCTGTTAGATTATTAAATGATTTGATGAAAATAATTGTTGGTTTTGGTATATTCTGTTGCATTAATTTTAAAGATTTATGGTTTGATTGTTATTGAAAAAATAGTATTTCTCAATAAGCAGACCTATATTTGTTTGTTTAAATACGAATTCAGAGATTTCTACAATTTTACTTTCAGAAAAATTGCCATCAATCAATATCCTATGAACAGAAAACAAAAGAAAAAAGTGGATTTTTTTCTAAAATTGAAATTAAATTCTATACAGCAAAAATGGGAGCTAACCATAAAAAAAACGTCATTTTCAGATTCAGTGCCATCAAATTAGCTAAAAATGATGTTTGGTGTCTCAAAATCATTGCAAATTCTTTTTGTTAAATAGTATAATTGAACCATTTCTGCTTATTGAAATATTTTCTAATTTTATCTCATGTTTGAAAATTGTTCATTCCTTTACAGGATGTAATAAATAAATTGTCATCAAAATTAGTCTAAAAATGCAAATAACACTGACATCTCATTTTAACAGATATACAGTGTGCGATGGATAAATTGTCCTCCAAATGAGGCCAAAATTAAAATAACACTGACATCTCATTTTAACAGATATACAAGTTGTGATGGATGAATTGTCATCTAAATGATGCCAAAATGAAAATAACACTGACTTCTCATTTTAACAGATATACAAGTTGCGATGGATGAATTGTCCTCCAAATGATGCCAAAATGAAAATAACACTGACTTCTCATTTTAACAGATATACAAGTTGCGATGGATGAATTGTCATCTAAATGAGGCCAAAATGAAAATAACACTGACATCTCATTTTAACAGATATACAAGTTGCGATGGATGAATTGTCATCTAAATGAGGCCAAAATGAAAATAACACTGACTTCTCATTTTTACAAATATACAGGATGAATTGTCGTGTAAATTCCATGAAAATTAAAATAACACTGGCATCTCATTTAAACAAAATATCTTAGCCTAATTAAACAAAAATATCTTGAAATATGAAGAGTAAATATATTCAGTTTTGTTGGTCTCTTGCTAAGTTGAACCTGACAAATAAACAAGGGGATCTAAAGAGTAAGATGGTCAGATGTAAGGGATGATGTGGCCATTGAAATTGTCTGACAACCATGACTGGGTTCTCTTCTTTGTGTGGCATGGTGCAGAGTCCTGTTGCCAGGCATAGGGTCTTCCAGCAGCCTTTCTCTTTAACCAGCAGCATTGTCTCCTCAAGGCTCTTGATATAGGCCTCTGCGTTGAGTCTGAGGTCCCGTTAAAAGATGAATGGTGGCATAAAATTGGATATGCCTGTAAACACACACACAAACACAAGTGCATTAGGTGACTGAATAGCAAATCCCTATTTCATGCATAAAGGACTCTTAAATCTAACTATAATTTTTAGAAGACAGGAGATTCGATCATACATAATGTAGAGAGTTCCTTTTCAATCATCCTATATATATATATATATATATATATATATTGTCATCCGCAGACAGATCTGTTTCGCCATATCACAGCTCATCAGTACGGTTAGACTCCAATTGTTTTTTTACCCAGGATTAAAACCTGACCGAAATGGCGTCAGTCGGCGACTCTACCCCTGGGCTATGGGCGTTCGGTGGAAGTAGGCAGACTTTTTAGCGCATATCATTATACGCGCCCACTAGCTAGAGCGCTCTAATTCATTTCACTGAATGAGCGATGCGTACACGCCAGAGTAGCTGCTGTTTATCAAAGTCTACTATTTTTCCAGAGTGTCCAATCAGGGTGTGAGAGCATAAATATTGTCATCTGCAGACAGATCTGTTTCACCGTATCACAGCTCATCAGTACGGTTAGACTCCGATTTTGGAAAATGTGATTAAGCTGTCAAGATATTGTCTAATATTATGTATATTGTTTAGCCATACTTCATTTTTTGCTAAAATCATTATTTTTTTTAGATGTAATATTTTAATAAGTTTATTAAAATCAGTAGTCAGGACGATGTAAAAGTTTTAAGTAATCAAATTCATCCTATAGTTCAGGAGCTGTTTCCGGAAAGAAATGACATTTTTTGAGTGACAATATCTTCATTCATACTGCTGAACTTGTAGCTGAATGGCACAAGAAACATTCTAATGAAGTAGATTATAAAAACAGATAGTTGTTCAGCCAGCGTGCAAGATTTCCTTTAACTTCACAATCACTCCAAACACCTTCATAATTACAATTAGACTCAGCAAACCTTTTTTGGAATCTTCTGAAATGTCTTAATTGACACGCAAACACTCTGAAATGTTTATATTGGAGCTCCTGTCATAAATGCGAAGTAGTACAGAATACTGTTTCTAAATTTCTGGCAAAGTCAATTGTGTCATGGTGCTCTTTGTCTTTACAAATGTTGCCCAACTGATCCTACTACACTGTGCAGTCAGTCAGTCAGTCAGTTAAGTGCCATATGTGATACACGCTTGGGTGATCATGTCTTGAAAGAAACACGACTGACTGAGCAGAAGATTATTGCTTTCTGCGGTAGACTGGTTGCAAGCCAAGGCTATTGAACCCAATCTGTCATGCCATTTAACTCATACCTGGGGTGAGAAGAGATAGATTAAATTACATTATTATATTAGTTATAATTAGTAGGGGATCAGTTTATTACTTCATAACAATAAAGTACTGTTCCCCCACTTTATGCCCAGTAGAAATTTTAATTCTGTTTCCAACTATTATATTCAGTCAGTCAGTTAAGTGCCATATGTGAAACATGCTTGGTCAATCATGTCTCAAAAGAAACATGACTAACTGGGCAGAAGATTATCCCACAGTAGGTTGCCATTTCTTTCTGCGGTAGACTGGTTGTCAACCAAGGCTATAGAACCCAATCTGTCCTGTTATTTGACCCATGGCTGGAAGTAAGAGACGGATTAATACCTTTCCCAAGGGTATTTGTGCATATATGATTGCAACGAATTCAACTGGAATTCAAACTCGGCTCTCTGATTTCTTGTTCCGAGTTGATATCCACTGGACCACAACACACTCCTTCCACTGTGCAGTCAACAAAATAAAAAACAAAATTAAAGATATGAAATGATGACAATTTACCCATCGCACCTTGTACAATTCAGATATAAACTTTTCTTTGTGGAATAAAACAAAATTTTTGTTATCTGTCTTTCTCTAAGTGAATGAGAAATACAACATCATTTTTACATTGTCCAACAGATTTCCATTATCCAAAGTTGCTGCTCAAGTTGAATGCATTTTATACTGGTGCCATTATCTCATCTTCGTCTGAATATTCATTTCAAATACAGGCTTCCATTTTCATAAGTTTATTTCACAATCTGCACCTGCGCAATTTAACCATTTTTTCTTTCAAGAGGAAGCATTTTAAAATTATCATTAAACATTACACAAGTGGCTTTGTCTCAAAGAGCCGAATATGGCTATAGAGAAATCTAAAACCTATCACAAGTGCACAATTAAGATGATTTTAATTTATAAATTATACATAATTGATAAGCAAAGTCAAAATGAAGGCTTTGATGATTGAGATATTGTTCTATAATTTTAATTAATCAGAGTTTTTCTTTTCTCTCGGAATTAATTAGTTGCATTCCTATTTTCATTAGAAAATTAAATTTTAAATTGATATTAATATATATATATATATATATATATATATATATATATATATGTATGTATATTGGAAATGTTAAGTTGATTTTATCAACAACAAAATGAAAAGTTAGAGAACATTCAACCAAGCACTGTTCTTTTGTGGTCATAATATAATGAATTAGGGCACCTTGACGTGGCACAATGGTTAACAAGCTTGTCTCATAAGAATCATTACAAGTGAGTAGTGAGTTCAATCCTCACTGGGAGCCTCATACATTCGATCTTGTGCCACATCTAAGCTGTGCTTAGAAAATGACTATAATATAATGAGCTCAGAGCACCTCAATGTGAAGTAATGGTTAGCGAGCTTATCTTGCTGAAACAGTTAAGTAGTTAGTTTGATTCTCACTAAGTGCTCCATGCTATTGGCCTTGTGCCCCATTGACAAGAGTGCAATGGTTAGGGAACTTATCTCACAAGAACAATTGCAACTGAGTAGTGAGTGCAGTGGATATCGGCTCGAAACGAGAAACCAGAGAGCCAAGTTCGAATTCAAGTTGAATTCCTTGCATCCACTTACACGCAAATACCCTTGGGAAAGGTATTAATCTGTGTCTTCCCTTCAGTTATGGGTTAAATAACAGGATAGATTGGGTTCTATAGCCTTGGCTGGAAACCAGTCTACCGCAGAAAGTAATGGCAACTTACTGAGGGATAATTTTCTGCCCAGTCAGTCATGTCTCGAAAGAGACATGATCGCCCAAGCGCGTATCACGGATGGCACTAAACTGATTGAATATAATAGTTGGAAACATAATTTAAACTAGTACTAGTTATATAGTGGGAGATCGGTTTTCTATTGTTATGAAGTAATAAACTGATCCCTCAGTAATTATACTTAACATAATAATGTAATATAATCCATCTCTTCTCCCTCCAGCTATGAGTTAAATGGCAGGACAGATTGGGTTCTGTAGCCTTGGCTGGCAACCAGTCTACTGCAGAAAGTAATAGCAACCTACTGAAGGATAATCTTCTGCCTAGTCAGTCATGTCTCGAAGAGACATGATAGCCCAAGCGTGTATCACGTATGGCACTTAACTGATTGACTGAATATAATAGTTGGAAACATGATTATGGCTTCTACTGGGCATAAAGTGGGGGATCGGTTTTCTATTGTTATAAAGCAATAAACTGATCCCCTACTAATTATACTTATATAATAATGTAATGTAATCTATCTCTTCTCCCTCCAGTTATGAGTTAAATAGCAGGACAGATTGGGTTCTATAGCCTTGGCTGGCAACCAGTCTACTGCAGAAAAGCAATGTCAACCTACTGAGGGATAATCTTCTGCTTAGTCAGCAAGTATGTATCACGTATGGCACTTAACTGACTGACTGACCATATTATTCTATTTGCAATAATTATGCTGTCAAGTAGTGAAGAAAATATATGTATCCTCTCAATTATAATAGTGACCATTTTTGTACATATATATATATATATATATATATATATATATATATATATATAAAATCCTCTCAAATATTTTGCTGTCATTTGTTGATGGCAGTGGTATACTCGATTTAAACAATAAACACTGCATGAATTATATGATGTTATTCTTTCAAATACTTTTTACTAGTTTTTCCTTTCACATACTCTTTCCTGCTTTTATTGAGACGAGGGATGTGAGTGTGGTTTGAAATAAACATCAATGTCACCTCATCAAATGTTTTCTCATTTTTTACTTTTTTTTTCCATTTGTTTAATTTAAAAAAAAAAACTTTTGTTTTGACAATTTAAACAAAAAAAATTCTGTTGCATCTTGTCAGCAAAAACATATTTTTTAAAAAACAATTGGAATTAAAATCTTAAGCAGTGACCATTGTAAGACTCATCCAGGATATAAAAAGGCCTCACAGTAGTGTTTTGTGGTAAGGAATATTGTATGGCATGCTTTGGTCAGTGATTGTGGCTAGTTAAGTTATTTAATATTGGACAGGTGAAAAATTGGCCTCTCTTCATCCCCATTTTTAGCCTTGTGCCATAGCTTTTCATGACAAATATATGAAACCCAACAGCATAAAGGGGGTTGCTTCCCAAGGAATTGGTTCCCAAGGAAGTAACTCCTTGCTCGGTAAGGATTGGTATAGGTGACAGGTGCCAACTGACATTTTACTCCAAAAATTGTCCCTTGCCTAGGAAGGAACAGCATGAGCAACAGCTGTCTCTGGACCCTGCAACTGTGCCCAACAAAGAAAGAATTACTTTTGGTACATCAGGACACTCAACAATTGTGGACAACTAGAGAATGTCAAGCAGGAGATGGACAGACTGAAGATCAATATTCTAGGCATATGCGAAACCAGATGGCCTAACAATGGAGACCTCAGCAGTGACACTCACTGGATAATTTATGCAAGAGGCAAAAAACAACAAAAAAGGGGTCAGCTTGATACTAGACAATGAAATGAAGAAATGCATTCTTGGATACTGCTAGCTTTCAGAGAGAGTCCTCTTGGTTAAACTGCAAGGAAAACCCTTCAACATAGCTATCATAGTAGTTTATGCACCAACAACTCAAAGCACTGAGGATGAAATAAAATCATTCTATTCCATACAGGACAGTGCCAAGGCTCAGTGCTAAAGCCAAGAAATTAGGATCATAATGGGTGACTTAAATGCCAAGGTAGATAAAGAGAGGGAAGAAGACACGACCGGCAACTTTGGACTAGGAGTTCACAAAGAGCGAAGAAAAAAAATGGGTCCAATGGTGCACAGCAAATGAGCAGGTAATAACTAACACCTGGTTTCAAGAACACCCACGACGTCTATAGACATGGAGAAGTCCAAAAAACCAAAATAGACTACATAACTATAAACAAGAGATTCAGGAACGCAGTGGTTCAATGCAAAACCTACCAAGGTGCCGACTGCAGAAGTGACCATGTCCCAGTCATCTGCAAACTAAGGATAAAACTCCGGAAAATGAAGAAACCCAGTACAGCACCGAGGCTGAAATACAACATGCTCATGAATGACCTCAACCTGCAGAAAGAATACACTAACAGCACGAGAAAGAAATATGAAGAACAAATTGGAAAAGAACACTCAAAATGGGACTCGCTAAAGAAAGCGATGGTGACATCAGCGAATAACATTGCCCCAAAGGAAACCAGACGCAGAAGAAAAAATGAGTGGATGACTGAAGAGGTTCTTGACATGATGCAAAGGAGACAAAAAAATAACACCAAGACATGGATCAGAGTACAAGGAACTTCACAGGGAGATAAGGAACAAATGCAGACAAGCCAAAGAGGAATAGATTAACAACAAATGCGCAGAAGTAGAGAGAATGAGCAGGACCAATAAAGCAGTGATGCATAAAGAGATAAGAGAACTGACAGAAAAAAAAACCTGCTCCTCAACAGGATGCATAAAATCCAAGGATAGAGCATTAATGTTGGAGAAAGAGGAAATACTCCACGATGGGAAGAATATATAAAGGATCTTTTTTGTGACAGGAGAGCACAACCAAGAATACACAAGGATGAGGATGGACCGGAAATATTAAAGCCAAAGTAGAAGCAGCAATAGCCAAACTGAACAGAAACAAAGCAGCTGGTCCAGACGGCATTGTAATAGAGCTGCTGATGGCTCTGGAAGAATTCGGCATAGAAAAAATTACCGAAATAATAAACGAAATTTATAATATTGGAACAATACCAGATGACCTATGCAAGTCGATATTTATAGTACTGTGAAAGAAACCAGGTGCAAATGAGTGCAAACTATGCAGAACTATCAGCTTAATGAGTCACATTACAAAACTAATTGTCAGAATTCTGATGAATAGAGGAAGAAGTAGAATCAGGCCACCAGGAACAATGCGAGTTCATCAAAGACACTGGAACAAGGAACACCATATTTATGATTAGGATGCTCTCCGAAAGGGCAATACAAATGAAGAAGGACTTGTATCTATGTTTTATTGATTATGCGAAGGCATTCGACAAAATAAAATACAAAGAATTGATGGAGATGCTCAGAAGCCTTGCCATTTTTGGGAAAGACCTAAGTGTAATCAAGAATCTCTACTGGCAGCAAACAGCCTGCATATGGACAGGCAATGATTTAAGCAGATTTACAAAGATAGAAAGAGGCGTAAGACAAGGATGTGTCTTTTCACCAGATCTGTTCAACTTGTACAGCAACAAATATTTGAGGACCCTAGATGCTACACCAGGATTTGTTATTGGAGGCCACAATTTGAACAATATAAGGTATGCCGATGATACAGTGCTGATAGCAGACACAGAAAGGAAACTACAAGATATCCTACAGAAGGTAGTGGTGGAGAGTGACAAAAAAAGGACAACAAATAAAATTTAAGAAAACTGAATGCATGGTCATCAGCAAAAAGGGCAGACCGAAATGCCAATTACAGGTGGGGAATACTAAAATCAAGCAAGTGCAAAAATTTAAATACCTAAAAAGTGTTCTAACAGGAGATGGAAAATGCAACACAGAGATCCGAAGGCGAATTGGCATGGCAAGGACGCATTCCAGAAGCTAAGTGAAATATTAAGACACAGGAAAATTTCACTAGAAACAAAGAAAAGAGTGCTAGATTGCTATGTGATGTCAGTTCTTCAATACGGCAGTGAATGCTGGACAATATCATCAAAGACGAGGAAAAATCTTGAAGCAGTGGAAATGTGGTTCTACAGAAGGATGCTGTGGATATCATGGACCAAGCATGTGAACAATGATGAGGTGTTGGAAAGAATGGCAACAAAAAGAAAATTAGTACTGAGCATCAGGAAGAGACAACAGACGTTCCTGTGACATGCAATGAGGAAGGAGGGCTTGGAGAACTTGATAC
The DNA here is from genome assembly GCA_037127315.1 of Ascarosepion bandense. NCBI lineage: Eukaryota > Metazoa > Mollusca > Cephalopoda > Sepiida > Sepiidae > Ascarosepion > Ascarosepion bandense. Next base: position 17,576 of record JBBBDQ010029871.1, read on the forward strand.
CAACAGGCCAGATGGAAGGAAAAAGAGACAGAAGAAGGCAGCGGATACATATTTGAGGGGTCTGATCAGGTGGATGATGGAACGGGGGTTGCGAGGTGTAACAAGAGAAAGCATACTAAGAGCCACCAGAGATAGGGAGACGTAGAAAACCATGATCACCTGAAAGGACAGGGCACATAGAAGAAGAATATATATGTCAACTGTTTATAAGAAATTATTGTGTGGATATAAAATGGGGGATCAATTTTATATGATAATCAATATATAAACTGATCCCTCATTATGTGGCCATGCTAGTTTCTATACATTTATATTCTAGATTTATGGTCTTCAGCTAGTGGATGGCAGAGCAGGGTTTAGGTGATGTAACAGTAGAAAGCGTGCTAAGAACCACCAGGGATATGGAGACGTGGAGGGCCATGATCGCCTACGTCCTGAAGGGACAGGGCACATAGAAGAAGAAACACTTGTTCGCTGTATGATCACTAAAATTAAGCAATGTTGAAACTGCGTGCATAGAAGAAAAAGAAGAAGCCACATTTTTGTATTATAACAGAAATAGTAGTGTTCTGTAGAAAAGAGAAAGAAGATCAAAGTGTAGTGTCTGTTTCAGCAGCAGTTAGCCAACATCTTTAGCCATCCTCATCAACAGGCCTCCAGTCAGCAATTCTAGCCAGCAGCAAAAATATGCGATAAGCTATCCATTTCAGGACAATACTCCTCAACAACTACAAACCTGTACTTTTCCAGACAACCCTTTTCAATCAGGACAACATTCCTCAGCAAGTACAAACCTGTACTTTTCCAGAGAACGCTTTTCAATGACTACAAAAACTATCCATTTCAGGACAACACTCCTCAGCAACTACAAACCTGTACATTTCCAGACAACCCTTTTCAATCAGGACAACATTCCTCAGCAAGTACAAACCTGTACTTTTCCAGAGAACGCTTTTCAACGACTACAAAAACTATCCATTTCAGGACAACACTCCTCAGCATCTACAAACCTGTACATTTCCAGACAACCCTTTTCAATCAGGACAACATTCCTCAGCAAGTACAAACCTGTACTTTTCCAGACAACCCTTTTCAATCAGGACAACATTCCTCAGCAAGTACAAACCTGTACTTTTCCAGAGAACACTTTTCAACGACTACAAAAACTATCCATTTCAGGACAACACTCCTCAGCATCTACAAACCTGTACATTTCCAGACAACCCTTTTCAATCAGGACAACATTCCTCAGCAAGTACAAACCTGTACTTTTCCAGACAAAGCTTTTCAATGACTACGGAAACTATCCATTTCAGGACAACTCTCTTTAGCAACTACAAAATGGTCTTTTTTCAGAAAACACTTCTTAACCTCTAAATTAACATGCAGAGATACTGTTGTATATCAATAAACAACAAACACGTCTGTATATAAAAATATATCAAGTGATATTTTTATTAATGAACGATGGACCGTGTAGCCTAGGGAACAGAGAGCGAGAGTGCGCTTCTAAGGGTTGACGGGGTGTCGTCGTATCTGTTGCTCCTCTGGTCTGGTCTGGCTCTCTCGTCTGCCTCTGTCTCTCTGCCCTGTACCTTGAAATCCGTGCGTCGAGGTCTTTTATAATCTCCAAACCGGTACTTCCGGATTTTGCCTCGCCCACGCACGCTCACATAATTCTCAGAGACACCTGTTCTGTTTGCCTCTTGTAGCCATTTCCGCTACTGCCGGAAATAAGGCCAAACAAACATCCGTTCCTTTCAACGACCGGAAACGCCCCCGCTTGCTCAGCTTCCTCGGGTGGGGCGGGATTGTTATATTACAATACTCTTTGCCTAGTATGCTGTAACCTTGATGTATTTTTCCTTTAACAAAAATAAACTTGACAATATAATTATTTACGCAAGTCTTTGTGTTGTTTGTTGTTGTATTTCATCATTCAATATCTGTGGTCCAATATACCACTTGCAACACTGTCATAATTCTTGAAAAATATAGTTTCATAATTGAGCTGTGATTAACTGTAAATACTGTTTTTGTTTAGAATTTATTAATTTAATCTAAAAAAAACAAACTTTGTTCTGTCATAATTCTCAAAGAAATATAGTTTCTTAATAAAACTGTAATAAAATTTAAGTACTACTTTTGTATTAAATTTTTATTAAATCAATTGAACAAATGAAATTGTCCTGTTAATTTAAGGGATTTGACATGATTTAAAAGTGTTTTCAGAGACAACAGCAAAAGAAAAAAAACCCAAAAAACATAGACCTATAGCTTAACACAACAATTTATTAAAACATTTATTTGGAGCCCCCTAAATCACCCCCTCCTGGGGACTCACAGTATTTAAAAATTCATTATCATCAATGTCCATGTATTTTGATTATTGTTGTATATCTATCTGCATCTAGGAATGGTATGTTCCTATCCTATTAGATATGTGGACACTAGTAAAGGGGAGACTGATTATATTGACTAGCAGTTCACTAGCAGTTCACTAGCAGCTCAATAGCAGTTCACTAGCAGTTCACTAGCAGTTCAATAGCAGTTCACTAGCAGCTCAATAGCAGTTCACTAGCAGTTCAATAGCAGTTTAATAGCAGTTCACTAGCAGTTCAATAGCAGTTCACTAGCAGTTCAATAGCAGTTCAATAGCAGTGTATCTATTTTATGCAGGAATATTTGTTGCTATACTATTATTCCCAACCTCTGATTTTGTGATAACTCACGCAGTAACTGTTTAGGGTTACAATAACATCATCTTTACATTTTAAAGTTTTTTATTGAGAGTCCAGTTAAATGAATTATGAAGCATTACTGACTCAGCAACAGCACAAAAGACATTTTTTTTTGATAAAATCAGATTCATTTTATGATCAAATTAAAAATTACATTCTTTATAGTTATTTAGGCTTTACCTATTCTTATCTTGACACCAGTCTTAGTAGAATCAATGTTTTCCATGCTTCTTGACTTGTCACCATCCTTCTCCATGTTTCTTGACTCGTCTCTGTCATCCTCCATGTTTCTTGACTTGTCTCTGTCATTCTTCGTGCTCATTGACTTGAGTTTTTCTCAACAATCTTTGACTTTTCTCTTTCTTTCTGAATGCTTCTTGACTTAAAATTTCTTGATGTTTCTTTCTAGATCCTTTTTGACCTGCCTCTTTCTTTCTCCATGTTTCTTGATCTGTCAATTTCTCAGCATTTCTTGAAATGTCTCTTTAGCCATGCTTCATTCTTTGACTCTTTTGTTCTCCACACGTCTTGACTTGCCTCTGTCGATCACCGCACTCCTTTGTCTGTTTCTGAACAGTTCTTGTCACTCACTTTTTCCAGACTTCTTGACTTGTTTCTGTATTTTAGAACACTTCTTGACTCATCTCTCTCTTTCTCAAAGCTTCTTGATTCCCCCCCGTCTTTCTTTGTCTTTTAACTTTTCTCTCTGTCTTTTAATTTTTCTGTCTTTTAACTTTTGTCTGTCTTTCACAATGGCTCCTTTCATGATGCGTCTTGACCACATCTTCCTTTATCTCATCTCTCCTTCACTGTTAATTATTATTTGCAATTTCCTTTTCTACACAATCCTTCCTCTTTCCCTTACTGCTCCCCATATCCTTTTTCTTTGATTTTATTTCTTCTCAATTATTCTCTTTCAACCCTCTCTCTTTTTCTCTTTTTCCCTTTTGGCCCTCACTCAAATCCACTCTTTCTTCTCTTCTAAACAAAATCAGTCTCGTATCAATTCTCGAACCCGTTAATTCCTTTTCTCTCTCCTTTTCGCAACCTCAAGATACCGCCATGCTTCTCACTTCATATTAAATTCCAGTAATTAAATATGTCAATTTAATCAAGTGCTTAATTAAATTATCTTTTATTTTCGCTTCTGATTGAACCTTCCTCATAATATACCCTACAAAGAGAGTGAATTGGGAAAACTGATTGGGGGGGGGACTTTTTGTAGCATTTATCAGTTAAAAAGCCAGCAACATGTCTTTTTTCCTCTCAAATTTATTATTTAATGTGATGGCATTCTTTACAGACAAGCATAATGAAATAAAGGCGTTGCCAAAATAACTTCTGGTTGTTAACAGATGATTTGGAGACATTTAGTGTTTTTTACTGCCTTGTGAGCCATTCAAGCAACCCAGTTTTGAACTCAAGGCTCTATCAAAGCTGAAAAACACTAACAAGGTTCAAACAAAAGTTTGTTTTGAGTGAATTTTAGGGCGAACAAGATAATTTTTGACATCTGAACATAATTTTGTTTTTTAAGACCATGTGTATATTTTTGTAAAACCGTTCGTCCATGAATGGGATATTGCTGCCATATATGGTCAGGCACACCTGCTGTTCATCTCAGTGCTCTTGACAGTCTTCAAAGGAGAATCAGTACTGTGATAGATACCGAATTGGCGGCTCGACTCCAGCCACTTCCCCACCGACAGACTCCAAAACGGCCGAATTGATTTTTTTGAAAATTTACAGAGTTGAACTATAAGCAGAATGGACAGCTGAAGTTCTTGGAACATGTAATGAGGAAGAAGGGCTTGGAGAATCTGATACTCAAAGGTCAGATAGAGGATTTGTATGCTAGGAAGATCAGTGATTTATTAATGCTTCCAATTTTTTTTAGATTTTTTTTACATAGAGGAGGTTTTTTTTCGATGATCATGTTATGGACAATGTTTTGGTCAATTTCTGTGTATGTTTCAATGGGTCCTAGCTGAACTATGATCAGAGAGATGTAACATGATATAAATGATATATCTGTATCTGTCTCTCTGAGTTATAAATTTATGCAATGATTATAATTATCCTCATTAGTAGTACAGCAACATCTGTTAAGCTGATGTCATAACCGTGACAAGTGAAGGTTTAATTAGGTTTGCCGTCAAGCAATTGTGTTGTTCCCATTACAAATTTAATTACTTCACATTTGTACAAATCCTTTACACTTAGTCTTTCTTTGTTTTCAGGGAATTTATTTTCACTTTTAATATAAATTGTTGTTTGATTGGTAATTTTCAGAATGTTTAGAATAATAGAATAATTTCATTTTAAAAACTTCTTCTTCTATGTGCCATGCCTCTTCAGGACATTGGCGATCATGGCCCTCCACATCTCCCTATCCCTTGTAGCTCTTAACACCCTTTCTCTTGTTCTTCTTCTTCTATGTGCCATGTCCCTTCAGGACACAGGCGATCATGGCCTTCCACATCTCCCTATCCCTTGTAGCTCTTAACACCATTTCACTTCTTCTTCTTTTATGTGTGATGTCCCTTCAGGACGTGGGCGATCATGGCCTTCCACATCTCCCTATCCCTTGTAGCTCTTAACACCCTTTCTCTTCTTCTTCTTCTATGTGCCATGTCCCTTCAGGACGTGGGCGATCATGGCCTTCCACATATCCCTATCCATTGTAGCTCTTAACACCCTTTCTCTTCTTCTTCTTCTTCTTCTTCTATGTTCCATGTCCCTTCAGGACGTAGGCGATCATGGCTCTCCACATCTCCCTATCCCTTGTTGTTCTTAACACCCTTTCACTTGTTCTTCTTCTTCTATGTGTCTTGTCCCTTCAGGACGTAGGCGATCATGGCCTTCCACATATCCCTATCCCTTGTAGCTCTTAACACCCTTTCTCTTGTTCTTCTTCTTCTATGTGCCATGTCCCTTCAGGACGTAGGCGATCATGGCCTTCCACATATCCCTATCCCTTGTAGCTCTTAACACCCTTTCTCTTGTTCGTCTTCTTCTTCTATGTGCCATGTCCCTTCAGGACGTAGGCGATCATGGCCTTCCACATATCCCTATCCCTTGTAGCTCTTAACACCCTTTCTCTTGTTCTTCTTCTTCTATGTGCCATGTCCCTTCAGGACGTAGGTGATCATGGCCTTCCACATCTCCCTATCCCTTGTAGCTCTTAACACCCTTTCTCTTGTTCTTCTTCTTCTATGTGCCATGTCCCTTCAGGACGTAGGTGATCATGGCCTTCCACATCTCCCTATCCCTTGTAGCTCTTAACACCCTTTCTCTTGTTCTTCTTCTATGTGCCATGTCTCTTCAGGACGTAGGCGATCATGGCCTTCCACATATCCCTATCCCTTGTAGCTCTTAATACCCTTTCTCTTGTTCGTCTTCTTCTTCTATGTGCCATGTCCCTTCAGGACGTAGGCGATCATGGCCTTCCACATCTCCCTATCCCTTGTAGCTCTTAACACCCTTTCTCTTGTTCTTCTTCTTCTATGTGCCATGTCCCTTCAGGACGTAGGTGATCATGGCCTTCCACATCTCCCTATCCCTTGTAGCTCTTAACACCATTTCTCTTGTTCTTCTTCTTCTATGTGCCATGTCCCTTCAGGACGTAGGTGATCATGGCCTTCCACATATCCCTATCCCTTGTAGCTCTTAACACCCTTTCTCTTGTTCTTCTTCTATGTGCCATGTCCCTTCAGGACGTAGGCGATCATGGCCTTCCACATATCCCTATCCCTTGTAGCTCTTAATACCCTTTCTCTTGTTCGTCTTCTTCTTCTATGTGCCATGTCCCTTCAGGACGTAGGCGATCATGGCCTTCCACATCTCCCTATCCCTTGTAGCTCTTAACACCCTTTCTCTTGTTCTTCTTCTTCTATATGCCATGTCCCTTCAGGACGTAGGCGATCATGGCCTTCCACATCTCCCTATCCCTTGTAGCTCTTAACACCCTTTCTCTTGTTGTTCTTCTTCTATGTGCCATGTCCCTTCAGGACGTAGGTGATCATGGCCTTCCACATATCCCTATCCCTTGTAGCTCTTAACACCATTTCTCTTGTTCTTCTTCTATGTGCCATGTCCCTTCAGGACGTAGGCGATCATGGCCTTCCACATATCCCTATCCCTTGTAGCTCTTAATACCCTTTCTCTTGTTCGTCTTCTTCTTCTATGTGCCATGTCCCTTCAGGACGTAGGCGATCATGGCCTTCCACATCTCCCTATCCCTTGTAGCTCTTAACACCCTTTCTCTTGTTCTTCTTCTTCTATGTGCCATGTCCCTTCAGGACGTAGGTGATCATGGCCTTCCACATATCCCTATCCCTTGTAGCTCTTAAAACCCTTTCTCTTGTTCTTCTTCTATGTGCCATGTCCCTTCAGGACGTAGGCAATCATGGCCTTCCTCATCTCCCCATCCCTTGTAGCTCTTAACACCCTTTCTCTTGTTCTTCTTCTTCTATGTGCCATGTCCCTTCAGGACGTAGGTGATCATGGCCTACCACATCTCCCTATCCCTTGTAGCTCTTAACACCATTTCTCTTGTTCTTCTTCTTCTATGTGCCATGTCCCTTCAGGACGTAGGTGATCATGGCCTTCCACATCTCCCTATCCCTTGTAGCTCTTAACACCATTTCTCTTGTTCTTCTTCTTCTATGTGCCATGTCCCTTCAGGACGTAGGTGATCATGGCCTTCCACAACTCCCTATCCCTTGTAGCTCTTAACACCCTTTCTCTTGTTCTTCTTCTTCTATGTGCCATGTCCCTTCAGGACGTAGGTGATCATGGCCTTCCACATATCCCTATCCCTAGCAGCTCTTAACACCATTTCACTTCTTCTTCTTCTATGTGCCTTGTCCATTCAGGACGTGGGCGATCATGGCCTTCCACATCTCCCCATCCCTTGCAGCTCTTAAAACCCTTTCTCTTGTTCTTCTTCTATGTGCCATGTCCCTTCAGGACGTAGGCGATCATGGCCTTCCACATCTCCCTATCCCTTATAGCTCTTAAAACCCTTTCTCTTGTTCTTTTTTTCTTGTATGTGCCGTGTCCCTTCAGGACATAAGTGATCATGGCTTTCCACATCTCCCTATCTGGTAGCTCACATTCTACTGTTACCCCAACCAAACACCGCTCTGCCATCCACCTGCTCAGGCCCTTCAAATATGTCATCTGCTGCTTTAACCTGTTTCTCTTTCCTTCTATCTGTCTTGTGAGTATCAGATTCTCAAAGCCTTCCTTCCTCATTGCATGTCCCAGGAACTTTAGCTGTCTTTTCCTGATGCTCAGTATTAATTTCCTTTTCATTTCCATCCTTTCCAAAACCTCATCATTTTGCATATGCTCAATCCATGGTATCTGCAGCATCCTTCTGTAGAACTACATTTCAATTTCTTTAAGTTTTTCCTTCATCTTTGATGATATTGTCCAACATTCACTGCCATATTGAAGAACTGACATCACATAGCAATCCAGTACTCTCTTCTTTATTTCTAGGGAAATTTCCTGTCTCTTAATACTTTACTCAACTTCCTTTACCATGCCAATTCACCTTTAGATATGTGTTACCCTTTCCATCTTCTGTTAGAACACTTCCCAGGTATTAAATTTTTGTACCCACTTGATTTTAGTATCTCCAACCTGTAATTGGCATTTTGGGCTCCTCTTTTTACTGATGAACATGCATTCGGTTTTCTTGTAGTTTATGTTTAATCCTTTCTTTTCACTTTCTTTAGCCACCTTCTATAGGTCTTGTGGTCTCCTTTCCATGTCTTGTTTGATTTTAGTATCCCCAGCTTGTAGTTGGCATTTTGGGCTCCTCCTTTTGCTGATGACCATGCATACAGTTTGCTTGTAGGTTATGTTAAGTCCTTTTCTTCTGCTTTCTTTAGCTACCTTCTGTAGGTCTTTTGGTTTCCTTTCCGTGTCTTGTTTGATTTTAGTATCCCCAGCCTGTAGTTGGCATTTTGGGCTCCTCTTTTTACTGATGACCATGTATTCGGTTTTCTTGTAGTTTATGTTTAGTCCTCTCTTTTGACTTATTTCATCTACCTTTGTTTTAGAAAGATTGGATATAATATTTTGAATCGTTGATGTTAAGAAGTTGATAGGTAATAATACTAGATTTTTTTACTTATTATAATTATTATGATGATTTTATTATTAATAACAACAGTAATAGTAAAAACAGCAGCAATAATAATAATAATAACAAGTAGTCAAAGCGTGCAAAACTCTGAGAAGGCAATACCAACATAATTTTAGCAATTAGCAAGGAAAGATTATTAAAATGTGAATAACTGCAATGAACTTGACTGCTCTTATTTCGTTTTGCTTTTAGATAATGATTATTAAATTTATTTTATGGATATAATATTTGTGTGGAAAAAACAATGTGTTCAGAAAATATAATGATGTAAATCAATCTAAGGGAGGTAATTCAGTATTTGGCATGTGAAAGGTACCATGATATTCGTGAAAAACACAGAACAATAACGCATAAACTATATTCAATATTGGCTGGAATTTAGAATCTAATCAGTTTGCGCCACTTATGAGGCTGAAAGTTTCATCTGAATCCATCCAGTGGGTCTTGAGATATCTTGACCATGGACAGACGGACAGACAGACAGACAGACAGACATATATGACTGAATACAATTCCTCTGCCTTAAGATAATAATGATAATATTAATAATGGTGATGATAATAATGATGATGATAATAATAGCAATGATGATAATGATGATAATAATGGTGATGATGATGATGATGATAATGATGATGATAATAATGGTGATGATAATGATGATATGTTAATAATGATGATGAGAATAATGGTGATGATAATAATGGTGATGATAATAATGGTGATGATAATGATATGTTAATAATGGTGATGATAATAATGGTGATGATAATAATGGTGATGATAATGATGATATGTTAATAATGATGATGAGAATAATGGTGATGATGATGATGATGATAATAATGATGATGATAATAATGGTGATGATAATGATGATATGTTAATAATGATGATGATAATAATGGTGATGATAATAATGGTGATGATAATAATGATGATAATGATATGTTAATAATGGTGATGACAGTAATGGGGATGATAATGATGATGATGATGATGATAATAATGATGATGATAATAATGGTGATGATAATAATGGTGATGATAATAATGATGATAATGATATGTTAATAATGGTGATGACAATAATGGGGATGATAATGATAATAATGATGATGATAATAATGATGATGATAATAATGGTGATGATAATAATGGTGATGATAATAATGATGATGATAATAATGGTGATGATAATAATGGTGATGATAATAATGATGATGATAATAATGGTGATGATAATAATGGTGATGATAATAATGATGATGATAATAATGGTGATGACAATAATGGGGATGATAATGATGATGATGATGATAATAATGATGATGATAATAATGATGATGATAATAATGGTGATGATAATAATGATGATGATAATAATGGTGATGATAATAATGATGATGATAATAATGGTGATGATAATAATCAAAGACTCCAAAAACAGAATGTTCTCTCCTACTGGCATGACAGTTTCCACAAATTTCAATGTATTTTTGAAGATCATTAAAAAAATTATCAAAATACATGAAATAAAAAATCTAAAAACTGGTATCAATAATTTCAGTTGTAGTTGGAGTCTTCAGATTGACTGGAAAAAGTTCAAATAAACTCATTAATAGAATTTCTGGTATTCCGGCTTTAGAGAAATGGAAAACCTCGTTTGCACAAGTACAGGTCACACCATATGAAGACAGTAGATAAAGATTGACATTGCATTAAAATTTTTGAAGATCAAAGTTGATGGAGAGTTGGAAGAATGTTTCCCAAGTCAGTAAAGAAACTGTTAGCACAGAACTTGCAGTTGCATCTGACTGATTCTACCATAAATTAAAATCACCTTGTTGCTAATCTAGTACTGCACTTCAATTCATAGTCTCTGCAACCGTAGCAGAAAGTTCATACAAATAATTTCCATGAAAATGTTTACAGAAAAGCCATGAGGAAGCTACATTTAGGTTCTGGGAAAATGAGTAAAGCAAAGATTATCGCCGTAAAATGTGTGTTATCTTAGGTTGTTCTTTTTTTGTTTTTTGTTTTACAAAATGTTCAGTCCAAATTTCATGAAGCCATTTCTGAGCTTACTTTTCTGGTTGGGGCTGGAAGGAGTTGAATATACAACAGAAATGAAAGGAAATAATAATAATATATATTTACATTTAATTATATACAATAAACCAAAACTATTATATATGCCATGAGGACCCCAAAATGGTCATAATAATAATAATTCTGAAGCAGGTGCCTATAAAATAAACTGCCTAATTGGTTTGATTTCTATGGCTTATCAAACATTTGCAGGCTATTTAAAGCCAGAAAACAGTTTTTCCCAGACTTGGTTTCCATTACTTTCTGTTGTAGACTGATTTCCAATCAAGGGTATAGAGCCCAATCTGTTTTGCTATTTAACCCATAGCTGGAGGGAGAAGTGGCAGATTAATAGCTTTCCCAGAGGTATTTGGGTGGGATCTACACTCTGTGGTGAACTGGGGCAAGAAGTGGCTTGTCAACTTCAATTCATCTAAGACCAAGTTGTTGTCTGTCAACCATTACAGGCAACCTCTTCTGCCTCCCATAAGCATGGACCAAGTGATTCTCCCTGAGAGTAATACACTACGCCTCCTCGGACTTACCCTGTCCTCAGACCTCAAATGGAACCACTATATTGAATCCATAGCAAAATCTACTGCTAAGAAGATTGGGTCACTATGTCGATCCAGGATGTTTTTTCCACCTGAATCCATCCTGCATATATATAAGTCAAGCATTCGTCCGTGCATCGAGTACTGCTGCCATTTATGGTCAGGTGCCCCTGCCGTTCTCCTCAGTGTTCTTGACAGGCTCCAAAGGAGAGTCTGTAATGTGATAGGTAGTGATCTGGCGGCTCGACTGCAGCCACTTCCCCATCGTCGAAATGTGGCCTCCCTTTGTCTGTTCTATAAATACTTTCATGGCTTCTGCTCGGACGAGCTTAAGTCACTGATGCCTCCTTAACAGGTGTTTACTCGTGCAACCAGACTGTCAACTGGGTCCCACCCATTCACAGTCAGGTTAGCCAAATGTAGATGACAATTCTACTCCTGAAGCTTCTTCTCTCGCACTTCCCGCCTGTGGAACTCACTCCTGTATTCTTGCTTTCCTGACGGCTACAACTTCCAGAAATTTAAATGCAAAGTCAATACTCATCTACTAACCACTGGCCTCTAGCTCTCTCCCCTCCCCTGTATAACCTTCCCTTTCTCTCCACCTATGTATCTGTCATCGCACCTGCTTTCTATTGTTCCTTTCTAACTAGTTTGTACTCCTCACTCTTTTCTAATTAATTTTTTTACATTTATGTAGCCCCCTGCACATTAGTGGCGTTTCCGCCTTACTCGGGGTGAAATGATTAAAAAAAAAAAAATAAGTGAAAGAAATGAATTCAGCTGGAGTTTGAACTCTTCAATTTCTCATTCTGACCTGATATCCAATGAGATACAATGCAGATCCAGTTTTGTGATACAAGTCTTAATTAACATATAGCAGGAGAAGAAGGAGTGGATTCATAACTTTCTCAAGGGTATCTGGGCAAAAGTGAATTTAAAAAGAACTGGAATTTGGCTCTGGAATTGAAAATCTTAAATCATTATCCATAACACCACCCACACATCCAGGCTTACTGTTGGGATGCCCACTCATATTCGGCTATAATGGACTATTCCATTACTATGTAAAGTAATGGTGGCATCTACATTGGGTAGAGTGTGCCGAACAGCCGTATTGACAAGTCAGTCGTAGACTTCCGGTGACGACCCGGAAGTACCCATTGCTCATACTACGTCTTACGACGGTTGAGACGATTAACCTCTATTCTTGTATTGGATACTAATAACCTTTGTAAATACTATTTTCACGGAATACAACAATTAACCTATTCCTGTTGTTGAGTTATTTATTCTTACTCATGACACAACACTTAACAATACTTGGTATCCAGCAGGAACAACAATATATCACAACAGATATTCCATATCATTCAGTCAATTGCTGAGGACCAGAGGTTACTCGGTTGAAACGTTGTGTCTATGATAGCATCCATATCAACCGAGATGAGAACAATAACAAGATTATCTGGGCAAAAATGAATTTAAAAAGAACTGAAATTTGGCTCTAGAATTGAAAATCTCAGATCATTATCCATAACACCACCCACACATCCAGAGGATACTCGGTTGAAACGTTGTGTCTATGATAACATCCATATCAACCAAGATGAGAACAATATCAAGATTATCTGGGCAAAAGTGAATTTAAAAAGAACTGAAATTTGGCTCTAGAATTGAAAATCTCAGATCATTATCCATAACACCACCCGCACATCCGGAGGATACTCAGTTGAAATGTTGTGTCTACGATAACATCCATATCAACCAAGATGAGAACAATAGTTTGAGATATATGACTCTTTCATTCTCCATATCTGGGAAACATCTCTGGGGTCAAAGAGCTCAGGTTTCATCTCACCTGACCAAATGACATGCTTCAAGTATAAATAATCTCTCTCCAGATTATTGTCAGTATTCTTTAGTTTAGCTTTTCGGTGACTCTTGCGCAGAAGTAGAGATTATTTCTTCATCGGCAACCTCACAGTCAATTCCTGTGCAGGGTTTACAGCGTCTGTTAGTTTTTAAGATGTCAGTTCCAAATTTGGCTAAGACGTTCACTTATGTATTGGCACACATCTCTCACCAGTTTTCTTTACAGAGTCTTTGAAATTGGTTGCTTCCAATTTCTGCTATTCTTGTTCTATAATGTGCAACTCACTTTGAACTTCTTAATAATACTTTTCACTTCAGTTCTTGACACTTGGAAACTCTTTGAGAACTTTGTATATCCTTTGCCCTGCTTTGTGAGCGTCAATAATTCTTTTACTCGCATCTAAACTCATTTCTTTTGTTTTTAATGTGATGCATTTACAAATGACATCTCAAACATTTAAGTTGTTATACTGCGTTTATAAGGGAAGATAAACTTTAATGTTAACTTCAGCTCACAACTTTAGAACATTAATAAGTCCATGTGCTTTATACAGCTATACACAGCAGTAGTTTATGCTACAGTATTGGGCAAAAGTATTAGGACAAGAATTATTTTATCTTTTATGAGGCATATTGACATAGAATAAACAATTTAATTGAAGTAATTTTATTTGATTTACTCAACAAATGCTTTAACAAGAAAAAAATACTTGTTACAAAATAAATTTAATATTTAGTATAATAGCCTTTTACTTTGAAATAATAAAATAATTGCGATAATTTACCAATCGCGCCTTATATATATATGTTACACTCTCACACCCTGATTGAGCACTCTGGAAGAATGGTAGAATTTGAAAAACAGTAGCTTCTCTGGCATCTACGCATCACTCATTCAATAATGAATTAGAGCACTTTGGCTATTGGGCATGTATAATGATAATATACACACAAAAAAGTCTGCCTCCTTATACCGAGTGCCCATAGGTCAGAGCTAGAATCTCTGACTGACTTTAATTCGGTCGGGTATCAATCCTGGGTAAAAAGTCTAATGTCTAATCGTACTGATGAGCTGTGATACAGCAAAACAGATCTGTCTGCAAATATATATATAGTAGTGTGCAAAAGTATTAGGACAAGAACTATTTTATCTTTTATGAGGCATATTGACAGAAAATAAACAATTTAATTAAAGTAATTTCATTTGATTTACTCAACAAATGCTTTAACAAGAAAAAAATATTTGTTACAAAATAAATTTAATATTTGGTATAATAGCCTTTTGCTTTGATCACAGCCTTCATTCTGTTAGGCATTGACATCACAAGCTTCTTCCATGTATCTAATGGTATCTCCTGCCAAGCAGCTTGTATTTGTTCCCAGAGTGTGTTTTGCAAAGTAACATTAGATTTATCAGTTTTTTATCCAAAATATCCCATAGATGTTCAATAGGATTGAGATAAGGGCTTTGTGGGGGCCAATTCAAATTCCGAAGACTTCCTTCCTCTTCTTTTTTAGTTAAATAATTCTTAAAAAGGTTTGGCTTTTCACCCTGTATTTGAATTTCAGTGAAGTTTTTAGGAAAATCACCCATGTCCTAATACTTTTGCACACTACCAGTAGTGTACAAAAGTGTTAGGACAGGGGTGATTTTAAACTTTATTTTGATGCCTCAGAAAAGATAAAATAGTTCTTGTCCTAATACTTTTGCACAGTACTGTATATATATATGGCGCTCAGAGCTAGTCTGACTTCTGTAACTTATGCATCAGTTCCAGTACTTGCCGATAACTGTAACAGATCTCTACGAATACTCCTTCTCTATGGCAGGAGTATATATACACTCAGTCGAGTCTAGTATCATATACAAAGGAGAGATACCGCAACATTTTATCTACTTGATTCCCATCCATTTTTTATCATTTCTTTGACATCTCCTGTACCATTTTTTTCTCTCGCTCTAACCACCTGTGCACCAGTCGCATTTCTGTGTTGCTTCGTGGGAAATGATTAAAAACATTAAAACAATAATTCTCATTTAAATATTTAATGCGATTGGTAAATTGTCGCAATTATTTTATTATTTCAAAGCAAAAGGCTATTATACTAAATATTAAATTTATTTTGTAACAAGTATTTTTTTTTCTTGTTAAAGCATTTGTTGTGTAAATCCAATCTTACATTCACTCATTAATGGACCAATCCATTAACAACTTCAACCAATCAAGTCCTTCGTTTGATACACTGAGCAACCGCATTGTTTATACAAGGCCCCCCTGCGAAAATGACCCTAACGAACATGGAATATGGACCAACAATATTTTTTTTTTTTTATAAGCGTTTCACTCCGAGCAAGACATGTCACTGCCACTACTGCGCAGGGGGCTACATAGAGTGGAGAAAGGATGATTAAATATAGGAAATGTCAGAGGGTGGGTGATAGGTGGGTAAGGATACCGAGAATGAGGGTTGGGTAGATGAGAGTGTTCTGAGAATAATTGGGAGTTAGGGTGACAGGAGGTGTCTATTGACCCTACATTTAAACACCTGGAGATTGTAGCTGTCGGGAAAGTAGACTTGTGGAAGGGAGTTCCACAGGCGGGAAGCGCAAGAAAAGAAGCTGTTGGAGTAGAATTTACGGTTACATCTTATTTGCTTAACTGTAAAAGGGTGGGACCTGGTTGCTAATCTAGTATCTCGTGTAAATTAGTGCTTAGGCGGCACCAGTGATCTAAGCTCATCGGAGCAGAAGCCATGAAAGTACTTGTAGAGGAGGCGCAGGGAAGCCACATCACGCCGGTGAGAGAGCGGCTGCAGCCGGTCTGCCAAGTCAGTATCAACCACATTACAGATCCTCCTTTGTATTTTGTCAAGAAACCCAAGGAGAGCAGCAGGGGCACCCGACCAGATATGGCAGCAATATTCAATACACGGGCGGATGGTAGATTTGTATATGTGCAGAATAGATTCAGGTGGGAAAAACTTCTGGGCCCTGCACAGGGAGCCGACTTTCATAGCAGCAGATTTGGCAATGGATTCGATATAGTCATTCCATTTGAGGTCTGCCGAAAGTGTAAGGCCAAGGAGGCGTAGTATTTTACTCTCTGGGAGGCTAGCCTGTCCCATGCTAATGCTATAAGCAGGTGTTTGACTCTGATGAATCAATTAGTTTCCAGTTTGCCTCAGGAATCCCTGTCCCTACACACGGCCATCATTCAGAACTAACTCATCACCAGCTATGAGGCAAAACCCGTTCACCAAAAACACATCTCGAATCGATAGTAGCTTGGTATATTGACAGCTACTGCAAGTAATCTTATTACAGTTGATAATTGCTGTCAACTACATTTCTACATTACTTACAGTCCAAGGTACGCAACTCGTACTCGCAATCACACACACACACACACACCTGTTTCTGTCATTTATGGTTTTCATAAATTATCGCTATACAGAACATTTAATTTTGCTCCACGAACTTTAATTCTCTCGGCCTGACACAAACTATTGACTTTTTGTCAACCCACAAACAATATCAATCTATCCCATCACTTTCGACACCTTTTTTTACTTCTCTTCAAAAACCTGTACTTGCGTATATAAATTTGTGTTATTGTTTATTTCAAACTTTTCTTGTGATTATTTTTATTCTTTGCCATTGTTTCTTGCACATTTTTTATTGTTTGTGGAATGTTTGAACCCCGTAATAGGTGCTACCACTTAAGGTCATGGTGGACATGGGAACAACAAATGGTGGTCTAACACTTCTCAAAACGTCTCAGTCAGAGGCCTTGCTGCCAGATGTAGTTTAACGTCATACCCAGGACTGCACTGTGACATAAGTGGATTGATATTACATCACAGCTCAACACTCATTTCATTGATTCTTATGAAATTTTGCTGTGTATCAGATAAAATTAAATTTGCTTTTTTCTCTTATTTCCTCATTAATAAATGCAATTGTTTTATTTTGTTGAAATAAAGACACAAAAGGAAAACAAGATAAGTTCCGTTTTGATTATTTTTGCTCAACTTGATCAAAAGAAAGACGCTTTTTATGAAGTCATTGCCAGAGTGAAAAGCTGATCTTAGCAATAATCATGATCTAATCTATGAGCGAGAGGAAAAGCAATTGAACGGAACTGAACCTTGATTTTAATTGCTAACGAACAAAATAAATAGCAAAAGTCATTAACTTTAATCTAAACAACTTGAGATAGTAATGACAAGCTCAACTTGCTCCTTGAACTAACGGAGTAAAAAACTGCAAGTGAAAGCAATGAAAACATAAACACTGGTCTACGAGAAAGAAATAAAACATCAAGTCATTAGATCACTTAAGCTACAAGATTTAATTATAATATAAACTCTGTAATTCAGGCACCGATTTTAAATCTTGTAATAAACTAAAACGTCAGAGTAAAAAATTCTGATTGAGTCAGAATCCAACAGGGAAGTATTTAGAGATGAATGCAAACTTTATGATTCTAAGATCTTGATAGATTCATCACCGAAATTTCGAAGTAACTCATTGGAATTAATTAAACCAATGCAGAGATTGGATCAAATCAAATTTTATCCAAATGACTTTAGACTGTAAATGAAATTGAGGCTTAATTTGAATCAGGATCAAAACTTTCTAAAATTAAAGATTGTAAAAGGCATACAAAATGGAATAAGTCAGTCAATCAAGTGCCATACATGATACATGCTTGGGTGATCATGTCTCGAAAGAGACATGACTGACTAGGCAGAAAATTATCCTGCAGTAGGTTGCCATTACTTTCTGCAGTAGACTGGTTGCCAGCCAAGGCTATAGAACCCAATCTGTCCTGCCATTTAACTCAGCTGGAGGGAGAAGCAGTAGATTATATTACATTATTATATTAAGTATAATTAGTGGGGGATCAGTTTATTACTTCATATTAAGAGAAAACTGATCCCCCACTTTATACCCAGTAGAAATTTTAATTATGTTGGCTACTATTAAATTCAGTCAGTTAGTCAAGTGCCATACGTGATACACGCTTGGGCGATCATGTCACGAAAGAGACAGGACTGACTAGGCAGAAGATTATCCTGCAGTAGGTTGCCATTACTTTCTGCAGTTGACTGGTTGCCAGCCAAGGCTATAGAACCCAATCTGTCCTGCTATTTAACCCATAGCTGAAGAGAGAAGCGATAGATTATATTACATTATTATATTAAGAATTATTAGTGGGGGATCAGTTTATTACTTCATAACAATAGAAAACCGATCCCCCATTTATACCCAGCAGAGATTTTAATTATATTTGCAACTATTATATTCAGTCAGTCAGTTAAGTGCCATACGTGATACACGATTGGGCGATCATGTCTCGAAAGAGAATTGTTTATATAATCATGACTATAGTAATTGTTATATCGCCATAACTTCAGAAATTTCTAGAGAAAGTGATAGATTTTTTATTTAATAACGCAACAGATTTTAAACTTTAAATGCTATTTTTAGTGGTACACAAATTTGAATAGACACTGCATTTATTTATTAAACAGTATATTTGTCTATTGGCTTAAATATTTAAAAATCTTATTAAAGAAACATATGTGCTCACTGGCAGGATTTGAACCTACATCCTCTAGGCAGAGAGGACCATCATTGGATACAATTAAACTTTAAACTAAATTCTCATCTCGAATCCTGCATATTTTTTTTCAATGGGTTTAGTCAATTCACGCCTGCCACTTCAGTCTTCAGCTGACTATTCCTCTCCTGACTTTTGTTTGTATATAGCGGTTTCTATTTTCTTACTACGTAACTAACAGATTTTTTTTTAGAATAATGCCTTTAATTATGACCTTTTTTTTGTTTTTACTAAATAAGATTTCTTAATATCCAGGTTGGTAGATGAAATTAAATGTACTGTTTAATAAATAAACGGAGTGTCTGCTTATAAATAAGATTTCTGCTTACTAAATAAGATTTCTTAATATCCAGGTTGGTAGATGAAATTAAATGTACTGTTTAATAAATAAACGGAGTGTCTGCTTATATGGATATCCACTAAAAATAATGCTTAAAGTGAGAAAATAATCGCAACTGATAATTCAGAGACAGTGAAAGAGAATTCAACTGGAATTCTAACTCGAATTTTCGATATTGACTCAGGATGAGAAATTTGGGAACTGAGTTTGAATTCCAATTGAATTCGTTGCATTCACTTCTGTGCAAATACCCTTGGGAAAGGTATTAATTTATCTCTTCTCCCTCCAGCAATGGATTAAATAGCAAGACAGATTTGATTCTAACAATGGTAATGGAATATTAACCGTTTCCTTATAAGGAAACATTTGGCATCAATTGATCAAGAAGTTAGTAGTTTTTTTCAGTTAAAATCTATAAAATCTTTCTCTTAAAAAATAACAGATTTATTTTAGGAAAATAGGTTTCTCAATACGGTAGCTATTATTGCTCTTTCTAATACTGGTGGGAGTTTCCTTCCAAACCTTTTATTTGAATTAGTGTGGAGGATCTATATTTTGATTTTGTCATTTTTGTTCTTTTCTTGTTACATGTGCTATCCATTTTAATTGTTGCTGCTATTGAAAGTCTTTAAGTGATGTAATTTCTGTTATTCTGTACAGTTCTTTATTTATGGTTTCATAGTGCCAGTCCAGATGTTCATTGTGATGCAGTGGATATCAGCTCAGAATGAGAAGCTGGAGAGTTGAGTTCAAATACCAGTTGAATTTTGTTGCATTCACTTACGCACAAATACCCTTGGGAAAGGTATTAATTCATCACTTCTTCTGCCAGCTATGGGTTAAATAGCAGAACAGTTTGGGTTCTATAGCTGGAATAGTTTGATAAGTTATTCAGACTCTGACCCATCAGAAACAATGGTTAAGAGGTGGTATGCTGGTTTTAAATGCAGTCATACAGAAACAAATGATGCTGAATGCTTAGGTCACCCAAAATCAGCAGTTGCCCTGGAAAACACCAAAAGAATCCACAAACTTGTTTTGGTTGATTGTAAATTGAAATTGCATGTGATAGCAGAGGAGCTGAACATATCAGAAGGCACCTTTGTATACTAGTGAGCCATGAACGAGCTGACTCATCTTATAGTTCTTCTATAGAAGGTTAACCAACCAGAAGGCTCAAAATATTCAATGCGATGTGTATAAAAGGGGACCATATTTTCCTGAATATTGGCGATATAGTCAGATTCAGTTGAGTGTCTGAATCATGAGTGTTAATCTGTGACGCTGTTTTATTGAACAGATTACATACTGCGTTGTATTCTATATTCATAAACTATGGTGCACATGATCAACAGTGTATTCACCATTTTGCGTGAACATTTGTCAATGAGAAAGCTGTGTTCATAATGGGTGCCATGTTTGATCACATTCGATCAAAAACAACAACACGTCGACAATTCAGAGTGTTGTTTGCAACTCTTTCAACACAATGAGAAGGAGTTTTTGCATAAATCTGTGACAATGGATGAAACATGGATTCACCACTTCACTCCAGAGTCAAATCATCGGTCAGCTGAGTGGACAGCAGCAAGTGAAAGCTGTTCAAAGCGACCAAAGACGCAAACATTGGCAGGCAAGGTTTTGACCTCTATATTTTAGAATGCACAAATTTCTCATTGATTACCTTGAGAAAAGAAGAACTATCAATAGCAAATATTATATAGCATTATGGGTGCATTTGAAGGAAAAAGCCATCAAAAAACAACCATAAATAAAAAAAAAAATCTTTCATTTAGACATTGCACTTTATCATGTCGATCCCAATGATGGCAAAACTACATGAATTGCATATTGAATTGCTTCTGCATCAACTCTTTTCTACAGATCTGGCCTCCAGTGACTACTGGCTGTTTGCAAACACCAAAACAATGTTCCAGGGAAAGAGATTTGGCTCAAATGAAGAAGTGATATTGGAAAATGAGGTGTATTTTGAGACCAAAGACAAATTGTTCTACAAAAATGGCATCAAATTGTGAGAGTAATCTTGGAATCAGTGTATCACCCGATAAGGAGACTATATTAATGAATAAAGTTGAATTTTGCCTTTTTTTTTGTTGTTGTTTTATTAATTAGGCTTGGGATTTATTGAGTGATGTGTTATATATATATATATATATATATATATATATACTGTGCAAATGTATTAGGACAAGAACTATTTTATCTTTTATGAGGCATATTGACAGAAAATAAACAATTTAATTAAAGTAATTTTATTTGATTTACTCAACAAATGCTTTAACAAGAAAAAATACTTGTTACAAAATAAATTTAATGTTTAGTATAATAGCCTTTTGCTTTGATCACAGCCTTCATTCTGTCAAGCATTGACATCACAAGCTTCTTCAATGTATCTAATGGTATCTCCTGCCAAGCAGCTTGTATTTTGTTCCCAAAATGTGTCTTGCAAAGTAACATTAGATTTATCAACTCGAGAGGGGGCAATAAGAAAAAAGTCAGTCATATCCAAGGATAATAGAATAATGAGTAGTTTCAAAATAACTTGTTTAATAGAAAATAGGAAGAATTAAATATAACTTCTTTTTAACATATTTCTTTTACACCTATTTTTAAATAATCAAAATTTATTAGCAATTTTCTTGGCTTTTCACTCTTTATTTGAATTTCAGTGAGGTTTTTAGGAAAATCACCCCTGTTCTAATACTTTCACACACTACTGGTATTGTGGAAAAGTGTTAGGACAGGGGTGATTTTAAACTTTATTTTTGATGCCAAATAAAAGAGAAAATAGTTCTTGTCCTAATACTTTTGCACAGCACTGTATATATACTAGGTGCGATTGGTAAATTGTCGCAATTATTTTGATGCCTCATAAAAGATAAAATAGTTCTTGTCCTAATACTTTTGCACAGTACTGAATATATATATATATATATATATATATATATATATATATATATATATATATATAATACTTTATGTCAAAGTGAAGGGGAAAATATAATTTAGATCAAATGGCAGTTGTACTTACAGAGGACAATGCATAAATGCATACAAACTAAAAACAAGAGAAATCCAATTTAGCAAAGTGTGTCATTTAGTTACAAGGTGAATTTCTGAAAAGCCTTGCGTAGTTAAGTTTGCTTCCTGGAAAGCATTTTGTTTATCTATTGAGCACTGCTTACAAATAATAAGAAATAATAAGATCATTTATATGATCGAATATGGCGATCTTTACCATATACAGGTTCTTCCTTACTCACCATCTTGTTTATTCCTATTTCTCCCTCAATTCTTTGCTAATGTATCGGTAAATTTACACCTGATTTTCTTTTGATATATCCACCTACCTATGATAACAATTTGTTTATATTCATATCCGTTTTTCGATGCAGATATATAATTATACTTATATTGTTCGCTATTATTGACACATCTTTCTTTAGCCCAAGATGTGAACTACTACAAAATGAGATTACCAAAATCAAGCAAATATGAAAGTTTATGCATCTGGTTAAGTGTTTTTGACAGAGGAGGAAAAACGTGGCCCTAAAAACTGCTTTCTGAATGATAGGCAAAGTATAAAGGAACAGGGAAAACGTTTTTCGAAACAAATATAAGATTCAGTAGTGACATCCTAACCAATTCACGCAAACCAAATTCTCAAATTATAAAAGTTTAGTAAACTGGCTGTTGGATTATCCAAAAATATGATCTGAAAATAATCTTATATATTAATAGGTGATGGTTGTGATAAAAGGTTAATATCTTGCTAGCACATACTCTTAGGGAAACGCTAGCAGACTGTGGAGAAAATTGTGAAAATGGCTTACCTCGGAAACGAGTATATATATATATATATATATATATATATATATACTAGGTGCGATTGGTAAATTGTCGCAATTATTTTATTATTTAAAACCAAAAGGTTATTATACTAAATATTAAATTTATTTTATAACAAGTATTTTTTCTTGTTAAAGCATTTGTTGAGTAAATCAAATAAAATTACTTTAATTAAATTGTTTATTTTCTGTCAATAAGCCTCAAAAAAAATAATATAGTTCTTGTCCTTATACTTTTGCACAGTACTGTAAATATATATATATATATATATATATATAGATATATTTATTATAAATTATATTTTAGAACATGTACATAATTTTTCTTTTTTTTTATATATATAAAAAAAAATTACGTACATATTCTAAAATATAATTTATAATAAATATTCACAGCTCTATATATTATATATCAAGCACTGTTTTAAATTTATGTTTTGGACGTTGTAAAAGTTCTTTCTTCGTTCTGTATTCACTCAGATATATATATATATATATATATATATATATATATATAGTATATCGAGGCAGCAAGTAATTTTTTAGACATATGCTATTAAATATAAGAGACAATGAATGTCTATTATGTTTAATCATGAGCCGTTCTAAACGTCATATTTTTGCTTTAATTTCAGTTGAAAATAAAGAAAAAAATTCTCCAACATTTGGATAATTATTTATTGGTTTTCTTCTAAGCTTTCGGCTCACATGAGCCATCTTCAGAGAGGTAGTTTAAACTGAAATATTATAAAATCCACCATCACCGACGATTTTATTTTGTGTTGACATAAAACTCTGCTTGGCAAC
The DNA here is from genome assembly GCA_037127315.1 of Ascarosepion bandense. Taxonomy (NCBI): domain Eukaryota; kingdom Metazoa; phylum Mollusca; class Cephalopoda; order Sepiida; family Sepiidae; genus Ascarosepion; species Ascarosepion bandense. The sequence goes on from JBBBDQ010029871.1 coordinate 41,640, forward strand.
GGCAATAGTTACCAAAAATAATAAACGCAGTTCTTAAGTTTGCAATGCGGTTTTATGACATCACACCGCGGGATAGCGCGAAATGACAACAAAACCATCTAGTCAAATGCAATGTAATATGTTATTTCCTGTTTTAAAGTTGATTTTATTGAGTGTTGATTGTTTTGATTTGATGTACATGGCCTCCAATATCGGCAGGTTCCTCTTACTGTGTGTATGAGTAAGGATCACCGTATTGTTGACCAAAATCTGTCTGATATTACCTACATGTTTATGTTTTTCAGAGAAATGTTGTTTAATAGTACTCTGATCAGAAAGATGACATGTAAGTCTACGGGAGAGCGTGGTTGTAGTAAAACCAATATATGTACTAGGTTTTTGAGTAGTATCAGAGATGCAATCTCTGAATGGGCATGTAAATTGGTACACTACATTGGTTTTTTGTAAAGAATTTAGTTTAGTGCCTGTTGGGTTATTATAAACTATGAGGTCAATTGTTTTAAACTTTTTATAATATATAATGAGTTTAATTTGATTATTACTTTCCACTGGTTTAACATTTCTATGTATTATGTTTTTGAGAGTTTTTTCATCTTGTTTATAATTATTATGTATTTGGTTGCAATAGTATAAGTTAATAGTGTTATGTTTATTTTGATGTAAACCATTATTATTAATATTATCATTATTTTTAGAGCTATTGTTAATTTTGTTGAGATACATTTTAATTTGTTGATCAATAACGGAGTTAGGAAATCCATTATTGACTAGTGTTTGCTTAATGTTGTGTAATTCTTTATAAAATATAGATTTGGAAGAAGATATCATTTGTGTGCGTTGAAGTAAGTTTTTTATAACAGCTAACTTATATCGTTGGTGACATTCACTATTATAATTAAGAAGACACGAATTTATGCTAGCTGGTTTCCTATATAGAGAAGTAGTAAATTTATGTGTGCTAGAATCAATGAATACATCAAGGAATGGGAGTTTGTTATTAATATTAAGTTCTAATGTAAATTTGAGGATGGAGTGACTTTCAAATTTGTTTTTAAGATATTTAATTTGATCGATATTCTTATCTAAAACAAAGATGTCATCTATATATCTTACATATATAGAGGGTTTATTGTTGTCATTAATTATTTTATTTTCTAGATTTGCCATATAATAATTAGAAAAGAGGGGACCTAAAGGAGATCCCATCGCAATACCATCTATTTGTGTATAAATATTGCCTAAGGGATCGTGAAAGGGTACTTGTGTGGTGCATGCTAATAATAGTTTTTTTAATATAGTGGGTTTAATATTGATTGATGGGAGAGTAGCATGGTTGTATACATCACGGATAATGATGTCAATTGTTTCATGGACGGGAACATTTGTGAATAAGTTTTGAACATCCAAAGATGAAATCATTTGATTATTAGGTTTTACGGAATGGAGAATCTGTAAAAATTCGTCCGTGGAGTTAATGCTATATTTACCAGGAAGATAGGGAGTAATTAGTTTGTTAAGTGTTTTGGAAAGGTTATATATTGGTGTGGGTATTTGAGAAATGATAGCTCGGAGGGGATGATCTTTTTTATGGATTTTTACATTTCCATAAAGGTAGCCGGGCTGATAATCACCTATAATCTTTTGATGTTTAAAGGATCCTATTTCAGCATTGTTTACAGTAATAAGTTTATTAATATGTTTTTTAAGTTGGGTTGTGGTATTACAAGTTAATTTTTTAAATTTATTTGATGGTTTTGTTGTCATTTCGCGCTATCCCGTGGTGTGATGTCATAAAACCGCATCGCAAACTTAAGAACTGCGTTTATTATTTTTGGTAACTATTGCCGTTGCCAAGCAGAGTTTTATGTCAACACAAAATAAAATCGTCGGTGATGGTGGATTTTATAATATTTCAGTTTAAACTACCTCTCTGAAGATGGCTCATGTGAGCCGAAAGTTTAGAAGAAAACCAATAAATAATTATCCAAATGTTGGAGAATTTTTGTCTTTATTTTCAACTGAAATTAAAGCAAAAATACGACGTTTAGAACGGCTCATGATTAATAGACATTCATTGTCTCTTATATTTAATAGCATATGTCTAGAAAATATATATATATATATATATATATATACTGGGTGCGATTGGTAAATTGTCGCAATTATTTTATTATTTCAAAGCAAAAGGCTATTATACTAAATATTAAATTTATTTTATAACAAGTATTTTTTTCTTGTTAAAACATTTGTTGAGTAAATCAAATAAAATTACTTTAATTAAATTGTTTATTTTCTGTCAATATGTCTCATAAAAGATAAAATAATTCTTGTCCTAATACTTTTGCACAATACTGTATATGGCCATATCATGTTGAAACATTCGTTCCTATCAAACCTATCAGTACCTAGATGTGTGACTACTTGGGAATGCCAGATCCTGCAGGAGATGTAATGGTTTGAGTCTGAGTTTGAGCTTTCTTTAATGGCATATCAACATCTCTGTGGGTTATTTAATTTCAAAAAGTTGGTGTTTTAAAGGTATTTTTTTTAATATTTGGTTGTAGTGAGAAGGTTGATTTAGTCAGATTTTAATGAAAATTTTTTGTTTTTTTCTTTATTTTTTAGAAAACTGAAAATGTCTTCTAGTTTTCTATTCAAAAACGTTTTTCTGAGAATAAATTTTTCCTTAAAAAATGTGTTATGGTAATAATTTTTTTTTCAAAAATGATTTGTTAGTGAAATATTTTCTTCAAAAATGTATATTTTTCTATAAAAGTTTATTTTTATGTATATATTTCTATAAAGGTGTATTTTTATACTTTCATAGTATTTTGACCCCAGTTTGTGGGTTAAATATTTACACATAGCTGGGACCTTAACAGGTGCTACCACTCCGGGTCAGGGTGGACTTAAGAACAACAGCAATTAAGAGGTGGTTCCATGCTCCTCACAACCTCAAAATCAGAGGCCTTGCTGCCGGATGCAGTTTACTGTCATGCCCAGGACACGTAATATAATGGATAATGGCGCAAAATTGATTATTGTAGAGCTGAGTTTCAATTCCTGTTGGGTTCATTATATTCACTTGAAAAATACTTTTAGTAAAGAAACATATACAGTTTTTCTCCCTCTCCAGCTAACGATTGATCTGTTTTTTTATGTCTTATCAACCCTTTGCTGCTAATTTAAAGACAATAAATATTTTTTTAGACTGTAAGAAAATTTTCTTTTGGAGAAAATACTGACTTAGTTATACAAGTGACAGAGGATGGAAAATGTGGCACAGAGTTCCAAAGACACATTGGCATGGTAATCTCAACAATATCAGATATGCAGATAACACGTCTTAGTTGCTTTATTACCTTACGTGGAGTGAAATTATTAAAAAACTTCAGTTACTTTCCCGTCACCATAATGCGCCATTTTTTTTTTTTTTTGGTAGTTTTGTGGTAATTGTTCCTTATTCAGCAGGTATGCAAAAAATGAAAGGGGCATAAGACAAGGATGCATTTTCTCACCGGATCTTTTCAACCTGTACAGCGAAGCAATTATGAGAGAAATAAAAGCCTTGCCAGGATTTGACATTTGCAGCCACAATCTCAACAATATCCGATATGCGGATAACACAGTGCTGATAGCAGACATGGAAAAGAAAATGCAGGTCCTTCTAGAGAAACTAGTAAAAGAAAGTGAAAAGAAAGGACGGTGCATAAACTTTAAGAAAACTGAATATATGGTCATCAGTAAAAAGAAGAGACCACAACGTCGGAGAAACTAAAATAAAACAAGTAAAAAAATTCCAATAGCTGGAAAGTGTTTTGACAGAGGATGGAAAGTGTGATATGGAGATCCAAATACGTACTGGCATGGCCAAAGACTCATTTCAGAAGCTAACCAGAGTACTGAAAGACAGGAAAATCTGATTAGAAACAAAGAAAAAAGTGAGGGACTACTATGTGATATCTGTCCTTCGATATGGAATTGAATGCTGGATGATATCCTCAAAGATGAAGGAGAGGCTTGAGGCAGCAGAAATGTGGTTTTACAGAAGGATGCTGAGGATACCATGGACAGAGCACGTGTACTGAAAGACAGGAAAATCTCAGTAGAAACAAAGAAAAGAGTGCTGAATTGCTATGTGATATCTGTCCTTCTGTATGGAAGTGAATGCTGGACGATCTCATCAAAGATGAAGAAGAGACTTGAGGTAGCAGAAATGTGGTTTTACAGAAGGATGCTAAGGATACCATGGACAGAGCACGTGCACAAGAACGAGGTGTTGGAAAGGATGTAAATGAGAAGAAAACATACTAAATATCATGAAGAGACAAATGAGGTTCCTGTACACGTAATGAGGAAGGAAGACTGGGCATAAACTTTAAGAAAACTGAATGTATGGTCATCAGCAAAAAGAAGAGACCAATATTCTAACTACGGCATTAGAGAAGCTAAAATAAAACAAGTAAAAAAATTCAAACACCTGGAAAGTGCAACATGGAGATCCAAAGTCTCATTGGCATGGTTAAAGGCACACTTCACAAGCTAATCAGATTAGACGTAAATCAAATTCTGTGTTAAAATGAAAAAGGAGATATAAAATGTATAAAAACATAAATCAAATTCTGTATTAAAATGAAAAAGTAGATGTAAAATTTATAAAGACGTAAATAAAATTCTGTATTAAAATGAAAAAGAAGATGTAAAATTTATAAAGTCGTAAATCAAATTCTGTATTAAAATGAAAAGGGAGATGTATAATTTATAAAGACGTAAATCAAATTCTATATTAAAATGAAAAAGTAGATGTAAAATTTATAAAGACGTAAATCAAATTCTGTATTAAAACGAAAAGGGAGATGTAAAATTTATAAAGACGTAAATCAAATTCTGTATTAAAATGAATAAGATGTAAAATGCATAAAGACGTAAATCAAATTCTGTATTAAAATGAAAAGGGAGATGTATAATTTAAAAAGACGTAAATCAAATTCTGTATTAAAATGAATAAGATGCAAAATGCATAAAGACGTAAATCAAATTCTGTATTAAAATGAAAAAGATGTAAAATTTATAAAGACGTAAATAAAATTCTGTATTAAAATGAAAAGGGAGATGTAAAATTTATAAAGACGTAAATCAAATTCAATATTAAAATGAAAAGGGAGATGTAAAATTTATAAAGACGTAAATCAAATTCTATATTAAAATGAAAAGGGAGATGTAAAATTTATAAAGACGTAAATCAAATTCTGTATTAAAATGAAAAAGTAGATGTAAAATTTATAAAGACGTAAATCAAATTCTGTATTAAAATGAAAAAGTAGATGTAAAATGTATAAAAACAAACAGAGGTGTCAAAAAAGCATAAAAAGGAAAAAGTCCCAGATTTCTTCATTTATTTAAAGTTAAATTTGAAGATGTGACAGAATTACAGTCTGCTGAGAGGGATGGATAAATTGTTATCTAATTTACACAAAAATAAAAATAACACTGACATCTCATTTTAACAGATAAATTTACCAAAATTACACAAAAATATCTTGAAATGCTAAAGAGTAAATTTGTTCAATAAAATCGCCATTGACTTAAACCATGCAGTACTGATTCCTGTGTCCTCAATGTCTATATCTATAAATGCTCTGCAGGGTGCAATGGAAAAATTGTCGTCTAATTTGCATAAAAATGAAAATAACACTGACATCAAATTTTAACAGATATACAGGGTGCGATGGATAAATTGTCCTTTAAATGAGGCCAAAATGAAAATAACATTGACATCTCATTTTAACAGATATACAGGTTGCGATGGATGAATTGTCGTCTAAATGAGGGCAAAATGAAAACAACACTGACATCTCATTTTAACAGATAAATTTACCAAAATTACACAAAAATATCTTGAAATACTAAAGAGTAAATTTATTCAATAAAATTGTCATTGGCTTAAACCATGCAGTACTGATTCCTATGTCCTCAATGTCTATATCTATAAATGCTCTGCAGGGTGCAATAGATAAATTGTTGTCTAATTTACACAAAAATCAAAATATAAAAATAGACTTTTAGAAAAAAAAAATTTTTTAATGAAAAATCTTACCACAAATCATTTTTGATGGAAAAAAAGTGATTACCTTAACATATTTTTGAAGGAAAAAAAAATTATTGCCAGTTTTCTAAAATAAAAATGATAATAATAATTTTTCATCAAAATCTGACAACATCAACCTTCCCACTATAACTGAACATTAAAAGAATATTTTAAAACCCCATCATTTCGACATTAATAACCCACAGAGGTGTTGATATGCCATTAAACTCTTGACCCAGAGCAGTGCTACTGCTTCAAAGCACTTGATGCAGGCCTCTGGTTTGAGTTTGAGACCGTCATCAACAAATTAGAGTGCATTTTCTGAGCTGAAATACATTCATAATCACCATTACAAAATGTAACTCTTCATCATTCTCAGATTGACACCCAAACCTTCTGAAATCTTTGATAGAAATTTGATAGAAATTTGATAGAAATGCCAAGAAGTACAGCATGGCATTTCCAAATTTCTGGAGAGTGAATTGTGTTATGAAACTATTTTTCTCACAGACAGCAGTGTTGTATATCGACAAACAGACAAACACGCATATATATAAAAATATGAGTTATATTTTTATTAATGACGATGAACCGTGTAGCATAGGGGACAGAGAATTAAGAGAGCGCGCTTCTAAGGGTTGACGGGAGTGTCTCTCTTCACCGGCCGATCTCTGTCGCTCCTCTACTGCTACTCTGGTCTGTCTGGCTCTCTGTCTGGTGAAATCCGTGCGCCGAGGTCTTTTTATAATCTCCAAACCGGGACTTCCGGATTTTGCCTCGCCCACGCACGCCCACGTAATTCTCAGAGACACCTGTTCTGTTTGCCTCTGTAGCCATTTCCGCTACTGCCGGAAATAAGGTCAAACAAACATCCGTTCCTTTCAACGACCGGAAACACCCCCGCTTGCATCAGCCTTTCTCGGGTGGGGCCAGATTGTTATATTACAAGCAGTGCCTAACTGACCCTACTATACTGTGCAGTTGACAAAAATCAAAGACAATTCACATGAACAAAATTATAAATATAAAACGATGACAATTTACCTATCGCACCCTCTTTGTGTGAGTATATGTACAGTGGAACCTCTGCTTACAAAAGGCTATACATATAAAATTTTCAGGTTACGAAAGGCCTCTTCAGAAAAATATTGCCTCTTGTTACAAAAGAATTTTCAGGATATGAAAGGTGAAAATTTCAAAATATGCGCTGCTACTTGCAGCTCCCAGATTGCTCTCCCCATTGCCTCCTCAAGTGCCGCCTCATTCTCGATAATGCGACTGCCCACCCGCCTGACCTTGAAGATGATATTCTGGAGGAGTCCTCGTTTATTAAGCTGCTGTACCTCCCACCTAACACCACCTCTATCCTCCAACCCATGGACCAACAAGTCATTTCGAACTTCAAGAAACTCTACATGAAATGTCTGTTCAGGAGATGTTTCGACACCACTGAAAACATCCAGCTTATCCCTTGTGAATTTTGGAAGTAGCACTTTGATATTGTTGTTTGCCTCCAGATAATCAACATGGCTTGGAAGGAGGTGACCTATCGTACCCTTAATGCAACTTGGAGAAAACCGTGGCCCGATGCTGTTGCCTCACGAGATTTTGAGGGATTTGAGGTGGAGGCTTGGAACCAATTAGGGCATTTATAGAGTAAAAAGCATCTCTACTTACAAAATTTTCATGTTATGAAATGACTACCAGAATGAATTAACTTTGTAAGTAGTGGTTCCACTGTATATGTAAACACATTTACAAATATTCATATGTCCATATGTACACATGCACACACACACACACACACACACACACACATATATATATATATATATATATATATATATATATATATATATATATAACACAGTGGAAAGTAGTAAAGAATCTCTCCCAAAGGTATAAAAAAAAATAATGAAAAAGTGCTCAATGCTAATTTTTTCCCTCCTTCCACTCTTCTGGAGTTCGTGTACATTTGGAGCTGTGTTTTAACTTTTTTTTCATCTTGTGCTTAAAGATACCTCATGGTAGAAACCTGGGTAGCCTGTTGCTAAACTATAATTATTGAGTATATATTTCTGCTCTATCTTCTTCTTATTGACAACTGCACTCGTAGTTTACAAAAGATTATAAAATTCAATAATGCCAAAGTTTTAACTATGGAAGGAGACGTTAGAAATCACAGAACATACAATTGTAGGAACAAGAATGATTGTCCTTTGGATGGCATTATCTACACAGCTGAAGTCAGTAATGAAAGTGGAGAATTTAAGAAAGTATACATTGGTTGTACCAAAGGGCTGTTTAAGAAGTGATATTACAATCATATCTCTTTGTTTAGATTGGAGAATCACTAGAAAGATACCAAACTGGTGGACTGTGCAATATGGCAAAAAAAACATGTATGAAGTGGCATATATTGAGAAGGGTTAAAGCTGGAAATAATTTTGGTAATATTTGTTGTTGTTTGTGCCAGGATATATATGTTGTCATTGTCATCCGCAGACAGATCTGTTTTGCTGTATCACAGCTCATCAGTACGGTTAGACTCCGATTGCTTTTTAACCCAGGATTGAAACCAGACCAAATTGGCATCAGTCAGCGATTCTACCTCTGGACTATGGCTGTTCGGTAGAAGAAGGCAGACTTTTTAGCGCATATATTATCATTATACGCGACCAATAGCCAGAGTGCTCTAATTCATTTTACTGAATGAGCGTTGCGTACATGCCAGAGTAGCTACTGTTTTTCAAAGTCTCCGATTCTTTCAGAGTGCTCAATCAGGGTGTGAGAGCATAAATATTGTCAAGCGCAGACAGATCTGTTTCACTGTATCACAGCTCATCAGTACGGTTAGACTCCGATTCCTTTTAATTCAGGATTGAAACCCGACCAAATTGACGTCAGTCGGCAATTCTACCTCTGGGCTATGGGCGTACAGTGGAAGAAGGCAGACTTTTTAGCGCATATATTATCATTATACGCGCCCAATAGCCAGAGTGCTCTAATTCATTTTACTGAATGAGCGATGTGTACATGCCAGAGTAGCTACTGTTTTTCAAAGTTTACCATTCTTCCATTGCTCAATCAGGGTGTGAGAGCTTAAATATTGTCACCCACATATATTTATATACATATATATATATATATATATATATATAATTTCTTGAATAAATCCTCACTTTCTTGCTTTTGAATCTTTCCTAATGCTTTCAAATGTTTTGAAATTGTTGTTCTTCAAATGATTCTGCAAGATTCTAATTGGAATCGGACAAATCATAATTAGACAAATTAATAATGTTTAGTTTCTAGTTTGAGCTTTGCTTAACAGCATATCAACCTCTGTGGGTTATTTAATGCCAAAAAGCTGGGGTTTTAAGTTATTTTTATTTTATAATGTTCAGTTATAGTGGAAAGGTTGATTTACTCAAATTTTAATGAAAAGTGTGTGTTTTAATTCTTTTTTATTTTATTTTAGAAAACTGAAAATGTCTTCCATTTTTGTATTCGAAAATGTTATGCTGAGAATAATTTTTTTCCTTCAAAAAATATGTTATGGTAAGAATTTTCCCTTCAAAAATGTATATTTTTCTATAAAAGTCTATTTTTATGTATATATTTCTATAAAAGTGTATTTTTATACCTTCATAGTATTTTGACCCCAGTTTGGGGGTTAACTATTTGCCCATAGCTGAGACCCTAACAGGTGCTACCACTGTGGGTCAGGGTTGGCCATGAGAACAACAGCAATTAAGAGGTGGTTCCATGCTCCTCACAATCTCCCAATCAGAGGCCTTGCTGCCAGATGCAGTTTACCTTCATACCCAGGACCAATTGAATCTATCCTGCACAAATACAAATCTACCATCCGCCCATGTATTGAATACTGCTGCCACATCTGGTCGGGTGCCCCTGCTACTCTCCTTGGGCTTCTTGACAAAATACAAAGGAGAATCTGTAATGTGGTTGATACTGACTTGGCAGACCGGCTGCAACCACTCTCTCACCGGTGTGATGTGGCTTCCCTGTGCCTCTTCTACAAGTACTTTCATGGCTTCTGCTCCGATGACCTTAGATCATTGGTGCCACTTAGGCATGAATTTACATGAGATACTAGATTAGCAACTAGGTCCCACTCTTTTACAGTTAAACAGATAAGATGTAACTGTAATTTCTACTCCAACAGCTTCTTTTCTCGCGCTTCCCACCTGTGGAATTCCCTTCCACAAGTCTGCTTTCCCGACAGCTACAATCTCCAGGTGTTTAAATGTAGGGTCGATAGGCACCTCCTATCACACTAACTTCCAATTACTCTCCCAACGCTCTCATCTACCCAACCGTCATTCTCAGTATCCTTACCCGCCTATCACCCACCCTCTGACATTTCCTATATTTAATCATCCTTTCTCCACTCTACATAGCCCCCTGTACAATAATGGCAGTGAAATGCCTTGCTCGGTGTGAAACGCTTATAAAAAAAAAAAATAATGTGCTTGTTCCATTCTCCTCACAACTTCCCAATCAGAGGCCTTGCTGTCGGATTCAGTTTACCATCATACCAGGACCAATTAATAATGTGCTTGTCCAGGGGCACATACAAATCAAATTTCTTTTTGATCAAGAAATTTAAGTTAGCCAACTTTCCAGCTTTGGTTTCATTACCAAATCTATTATCATTAACATGCGAAGACCTAGAGAGAATTAAAACACAAATTTGCCATTTTTGGAAAAGCTATTATCTAACAGAGGATATTTTTTCCACTACTCTTATCCTTTAATTAGTTTATGTTTTAACTTCAGTTGCTAATAAAAAGCTTTCTTAGCTGTTTAGTCATAAATTACCAACAATATTTATTCTGAAGTAGGGTTGGTCAAAAGGCACCTTAAATTTTAAACATGATACTTTTGTATCCCGTTTTATGAATAAAATATGATCCCTTTTTATAGTGTACTATAGCTTGGTATGGCAATGGCAACTTGTTTATATATATATATATATATATATATATATATATATAGAGAGAGAGAGAGAGAGAGAGAGAGAGAGAGACCTACAAACCTATGTACATATAAATATATGAAAGTTATGTTATAAAAATATCAGAAACCATTTTGTGGTGTGTTTCAATCAGAAAAGGAAATACTTTAGACTAAAGAAAGTCTGAAGAATTTTGTTTTTAGAAGAAAATGTAGAAACATATATGCATACATACGTGCACACATGCATACATACATATTTCAATCTTCAAAAACTAAATCTACAGATCTTTTTTCCCCTCATTCTACCTTCCAAGTATCACACACACACACGCACACACACACACACACACACACATATACATATACATATACACACACATGCATATACTATATATATATATATATATATTCTCCAGAATATTCTGGATAAAGTACATCCGTGGAGGAGGTTGTAGGAACACATCAAAGATGTTCTCTTAAGTACAGAATGTCTTCAAAGAAATTTAATATACTTTGTCACATGCTTCAGTGCCTGTCACACACACACACACACACACACACACACACACACACACACACACACACACACACACACACATATATATTCAGAAAAATTCTATAAATTTCTCCTTACAGCAGTGTTCTGAGTGATAAGATCTGTATACTTAATTAAAATAAGATATTCCTGGAAGTGCTTTTCTACTTTTTGGGTACTTTTCTATCATCATTAATATTCGTAGAATTGTTCAAATTTTCTTTCCTGAATCAACCAATAGTTATTTGTCAAAAGCAGATAGTTGCTGAGATCCATAATTTTGCAATAAGTCTTCAGTTTTTTTGTTCTTCGAGATGATTGTATTTGCAAATTTGTTTTCGTTTTTGATCACTTGAACTGTGTGGGTTGTGTTGTCTAATCGTGAAGTTATTCGCCTCCAGAGAGATTGCAAATCCAAGACAAAGACCAACTTGTATTTAATTCATTTAATTATGCTACAAATGATTTTGTAGATAACGTTTCAGATTAAGGATTAGCAGGTCATTAGCTTTTTAGTTTCTAAAAAGGTTTTGGTGTTACTTTATAGATAGTAAAAAATATATATTTGTTTGTCTATACTTCTTATATGAGGTTGTATTTACACTATTTACATTGTTCAGACTGTTGTCCTCATCTTTATTGCCATATTCACTCCTTCAACATCTGTTTATATTTCTGAGATGAGGTATTGTAACTATTTACACTATTTACATTGTTTGGACTGTTGTCCTCATCTTTATTGCCATATTCACTCCTTCAACATCTGTCTATATTTCTGAGATGAGGTATTGTAACTATTTACACTATTTACATTGTTTGGACTGTTGTCCTCATCTTTATTGCCATATTCACTCCTTCAACATCTGTCTATATTTCTGAGATTAGGTATTGTAACTATTTACACTATTTACATTGTTTGGACTGTTGTCCTCATCTTTATTGCCATATTCACTCCTTCAACATCTGTCTATATTTCTGAGATGAGGTATTGTAACTATGTACGCTATTTACATTGTTTGGACTGTTGTCCTCATCTTTATTGCCATATTCACTCCTTCAACATCTGTTTATATTTCTGAGATGAGGTATTGTAACTATTTACACTATTTACATTGTTTGGACTGTTGTCCTCATCTTTATTTTCATATTCACCCCTTCAACATCTGTCTATATTTAATCAACGTTAAGCCTGGTCAGTACTTAGATTGGTGACCGCTTGGGAATACCAGGTGCTGTAAGCATTTAGTGATGGATGTGCGTTGTAGTGCATTGGATATTGGCTCGAAAAGATAAATCAGTGAGCCAAGTTTGAATTTCAGTTGAATACCCTGCATTGACTTAAGCACTGGTACCCTTGGGAAAGGTATTAATCCGTCTCTTCCCTTCAGTTATGGGTTAAATAACAGGGGTAGGACTTGGGACCCTGCCCTTAAAAACAAATCCTAATGAATCTTGATACTCAAAAAGAAAAATGTATTGCTAGACACAAAGCTTATATAAAAACAACAATAAATAGTTGAAAGAAAAATGTTTTACCAGCAATAAATAAATAAAGTTTAGTTGGTAATAAATGATCTGCCGAGGTTGATTTGCCATAAAAACAAAACAACCAACAACTAACCTTCAAATAGCATGTGACAAATTTGGGCCCAATCAGATTATTAGTTTATAAATTACAGTTATTTAAGTGAAGCTACTGTTGCAAAATTTTCAGATCAATGGAAAAATTTGAATTTCGTGTATTGATAAAGCACTGCA